>OY728125.1:897119865-897743446 GCA_963277665.1 Viscum album | reverse complement strand
TTAACTGTAAAATTATGAAAACATGAGGGTGTTCGCTATTGTACATTTTAGAAAACCATACCAGGTGTATAGGAAAAAATGGTAGGATACTGAAATCTATTTTAGTGATCATGCATGGTTGACACACAGTTGAGTAAACCATGCACCCAAACTATGAATCCAAGATTTATTAATGGAGGTATATTTCATGGTTGGTTCACGGTAAGAGTAATTGGTATGGATCAACCATGTGAGTTTTTAGTTCCATTGATATTGGGAATCTAAAGGTTGGAATACAGTTTTGAAAACCCAACTAGAAAAACCATGCAGTCTACTCAGTGACATAAAAATTGAAATTTTACCAAAATTACCATGATAATTTTATATTCCCTAACACATATTTTAAATAAATATTTTGACAAATTTTACCACCATCCATGGACCTCTTCCTTCTTACAATACTTTGGAGTGATTTCCTCTTCAATACTTAGAGGTTTTGAGTGTGATTCATTCAAAGGGCATAATAAAAGTATGTTTAAAAATTCCTATCCATATTTCATCAGATTATATCACTATTAGGTGGTCTTCCATTGGTTATGATCCATTTATCCCTACATAAAATATTTTGTCTGAATCTTCAATTTCTTCCCTCTATGTTTTTCCATCTAAAGAGATTAAATGAGTATCATTATCCTATTCTAAGGTATGTGATCTCTAAGATATCTCATAGAGTGTTTCTTCTTTCCCATAAGCAAACAAAGTATGGTTGTATAGTTCTAACACGTTCTGGATCTAAATATTAAATAAATTTATTGTATTTTTATTTCTTATGGATACGCTTTCCTACAGTCCATGGGTGTCCCATTGGTGAAGGAAATACCTAGAAACTTTCCCATCAAGTGGGGTGAATATGATTTTAGAGGAAAATGAAAATTTAATTTGGAGAACCAAGTGGTTCCCATAACTAATTAGAATTCTAGTAAATGAATTTATTTTCCTAGGATACTCCTTAGTATTTGATGATTATAAATAGAATGGGTGGTTATATTTAATAATTGAGACGGATGGATAGGGAATAATGCCCCCCTAATTTTTTAAATGAGTTGTATGGGTAAGACTAACTACCCCGTTAATTTAATAAATGATATGGCCACTGGGACCACCCCTTCAATTGAATAAATGAAATGGTTAGTTAAGACACACTTCCCCAAAAATATTATAAATGAGATGGTCAAGTGGGATACAAAACACCCTAAATTTAATAAATGTGATGGATAGGTTGGATGCATAACCCACAAATATATTAAACAACATATCTATGTGGACCAAAATTCCCTTGAGTGTATTTAAAAATATAAAATATGGTTTTTAGATACATCCAACACTGGATGAAGTAGGTATGGTCTATCTTGAGATCAAACATAGAGATAAGTATAAAAATTGTTTATTTATTATGATTTATTATATTCACTATGAATATCAGTATGCACTTTTACTCAAAATGAATATATTAAGGGACACCATTAGTGGTGTCCTTCTGAGTTTTACACAAACCCTAATCTATCAACCATGGTTACCTAATAAGAATCATGGATATAGTAAATAGAAAAAGGAAGGGGACGCTTGATCTATGGTAAATGTGGATGTATAGGATAGAGCATAGGAAATTATATAGGGCTAGGATTCAAGGGTAGTTTTTGCAACATTCACATGTTTTTACGTTTTCATTATTTTTTAACCCTGTTGTATATAATTAAACCATAGTGGATTATGATTTTAATTTTATTCCTTGAACAGTAGGTATGTAATTTATTTTTATGTATCATGTGTTATTTATTATTTATTATCACTTTAAATGATTTCATTTTTCTTAGTTTATTAGGACTTATGATATTATCATTAATTCAAGTAATATTGACTCTTATAATTTGAGAGTATAGTCTCCCCACAATATCACAAGAGAAAAAAGATACAAGTCACAAACCTTTGGTGTATAGGTAGGAATGCCTAAGGTTAAATAAAACTATTTCCTAAAATTATAATGTGGTCTAATTCCATGGGATATTACACAAAGTGTCATAGGTTTTTGACCCTTTCATAGAAAAATAACCATGTTTATCCATTGTAAGAGGGGATATTCTTGTTCAAAATAAGGTATATGATTATAGTTGGTCTTTATGAGATAAAAAATGGATTTAACATTTTTTCTAATTCTTTTTTGGGTTTATTTTTTTAATGACATCACTTATATAAAATACATTGGGTCATTTAGGTTTTTATCCTTAATATTCTTTGAATTGAAATCCAACTCCAATGTGAAACTCAACTAATTAATGTATGTTTTTTTATTTTATACATCATCAATAATTGTTATTTATCTATTATATTATTCCTATTGAATTGATTGATTCTACCCAATCTTATTTTAGTTATTTTTATGGAATTTTTGAATGTGGAATGACATACTCCATACTTTTATAGTTTTTGGTTTTATGGATTATGTTTACATTTTTATTTTACATGTTTATTTATTTTACATCTATGATGGTTATTAGATAAAAGGATCCATATGTGTCTGTATCACTCTCATTGGTCCTTTAATATCAATGTGTATTAAATCTGTGTATTTTTCCATGTTATAATATTTTACATCATTCCAAACAATTTCATTCATTTTAATGATGAGAATGGTTTTATTTATTTTTATTTCTTTACTCATCAAGTTTCAATAACTATCCCAATTTTTATGGTAATTTATAATTTAAAGTCTCCCAAAAAAATCATAATCAAGTTATCCTGTAACACCCGAGACTTTTATGTTATATAAACCATCAAAGGAATCTTTTTCTACACAACACTTGCTTGGCTTGCTTTACACGCAATCACGACCTTCCTCGATAGCTTGCGTCGTACGCAATACCGAGTTTCACTAAACAACAATATGCTATTAAAACTAGCCGTTATGAATAGTAATAACCACTTTTTGAAATTTTATAAATTTTATTTTTCAAAATGGACTTCATTTTTGGACTCAGAATATCGAAATTAGCCTAGGGTAAAATTTTGGTATTTTTCTGAAAACTTTCAATTTTTGATGAATAGTGAAACCACTAAGTGGTAGGTTAAAAACTGAATTTCGCATAAAACTTAATTTTACCACTTCTGTGAATGGAATTTCAAAAATCCGACAGACACGGTTGATATCAGTAAGTAAAATGTGGTTCAATGAGATAAAAATAATTTTTTGGTGAATAGTAACTTTTTACTATTTTTACCGCGGTTAATAGTAAATAGGGTAACTAAGGGTAAATATGATATTAATATTACCCTAACACATGTCCTAATTCTATTGGATAAGTGTAATTCGACCAAAAACAACCTTATGAATAAAATATGACCATTTAGGCCCACTTGGATTAGATTAGGACATTTATTATTAATTTATTTAAAGAAGCGTTAAAATAGTTAAAATCAAAGTTTAATAAGTAAATCATTTTTAAGATGGGGTTATACATAAGATAAATTCGACTATAAATATTAATTAGAAAGCTAAAAAGATTTCATACATGATGGTATTTTATTTGTAATTTTTAGGCATTAAATAATTTAATTTATTTATGACACAATGATGATGCAGTAATTATCTTATTAATGAAATATTGACATAATTGATGTTATAAACAGAAAAATAAATGTAATTTGAGACTTTTTATGAATTCCACTAATTTTCTAGGTTACTATGATATATTAGTGTCGATTTAATCAACTTGGTTCGAACATATAATCCTGTTATGACTTTCAAAAAAATCATATATCAAATAGTGTCAAAATTGACACAAAATAGTTTTTAAATCAAATATTATATTACTAATTGTTATTTTATTCCAAAAAATCTAAGGTTCGGCCAAATGACTTAGATACGGATATATATATATTAATAATAAACAATTTGGGGTTCGTTTGGCATGTTATAGTAAGTGTATTAACCATATAGTGAAAGAAAACAAAAAGACATGGTAAAAGTTAAATTATTTAACTTAGAGTTAAATCTAATTGATAAGGTTAAAATAATACCCTAAACTTGTCTAAATCCTATTGGTTGATAGGATTTCTACCCATCCCCACTTTAGTTTCTAAATAAGACCCTTTGGAACCATTATAAACCGATTTTGACTTTAATATAAAATAATATTTTGAGATATTCCTAAGGTGCCCCTCTCCTCCCTTATAAAAGGGCACCTCCTCCCCCTCCTCCTCACACCAATTTGAGCACTCATGCTCGGCCAACCCCTGCCATTTTCTCCTCTCCACTTCCCTAGAATAATCTTAGAGGTCCTGGTCTTCTTCAAAGACCAATCTTAGTTTCCTAAGTGGAGGATTCAAAGAGGCGTTCCAAAGAAGAGGTAATATCCATTACCGATCTTTTCAATTTCTTTCTTCTTCAACTTCTTCTTCTTTAGTTGTTTCATGATAAAGTAATAACATCAGTATTACTTACATACTGATATGTTATTATAAATATGAAACAACCCTAATTCACCTTCTATCCATCCTACGGAAAAATGAAATCACCGCGCGTGCGTACGTACGGAATACCGTCTCCACGCCGTGGTGTAATCTATTTTCCACCATCACATTACAAGGATGGGTATAATGGTGTAATGAGTAACTATTTAACATTATTATAAAGTAATATTGATACTGAAATAATATATATATACTCCAATACAATTCCACAATCATAGGAACGATATCATCACTCGTGCGTACGTATGGAATACCGTCTCCACGATGTGATGCGACTCGTTCTACATGATCATCATTACATAGTAATTATATAAATGAATTGAATGAATAAATATGATATATGTTACACTAATTCCATTCTAGATATAAGGTATCTATAACCTTATAATAAGAATAAGAATTTATTCGGCAAAACACGCATAAGAACAAAAGGCAATAAAGACCCGAGTAACAAGTAACAATGAAATATTACTAACAAGAAGCTAAGAATATGACCATATATGATATCATATCAATATGTATGATTCTGGAATAAGTCAATAACATTATTTAAACCATTATACAGGAGCTTCGGACACATACAAAGCAAATCGGACCTAAGGTAAGGGAAATATCACAATCTCATTTTTATCCGAGATTGTTGATTCGTAAGTATTTACTGGGGTGTATTTTATCATCCACATCCTTGTTTCATCAAAATGTAATATTATTTCCATCCACCTAAAATTGTTTAATTCCATTTCTACCCTTCGGTGAGTTTTTAGTAATATGTATGAAAGGAATCTTTTGTCGTACGAGGTACTTTTTGACTTTTCCGACAAAAGTACGAAGAATGTTTTTTTAACTTATACGGCATGAATGGATTTTTAAAACATTATTTCCAAGAAGCTTCCTTTACAAGTTTTCAAGTTTATTTTTAATCAACTTCTTTTATTTTAATGTTATATGACATGTTATGAAAGGAAAAATGTTTTTGAAGAAGAAAGGATATTTTCCTCAAGAATGGAGTTCAAGTGTTTTATCAAAATTATTTTCCATCTAAGATAATAAAGGGTTCTGTTTTTATCCCTATTATTACATTGATTTGATCATGTTGTGATGGAATTATTTTTATGAATTCCATTATCTTATATGAATTGATTTATGATGTCATGATGTTTCAAGAATCCCATTTTTGTTACATGTCTTATGCGATGATGTATGTTTTATGATTATGTGGCACACATAAGAATGGTATCATTATGAGATGGGTGGGACCTATATCTCCCTCCAATGCATTGGGTAAAGATTTTATATCTCATGAGATAGACATGGCTGGATCGGAAGGTTATTTCGGTTCAGTGATACAGGACTGAAACGAGGAGTGAACTCGGTTCAGAAAGGGACTTTGTCCACTAAGATAGTCTTGGCAATGAGTCATGACTAAAAAGAAATGATTTTCCATGATTATGTGTGCATGCCACAAAGTTTCAAGTTTTATGTTATGATTATGGGGATCTCATTTTCACTTCTATGATTTATTCCATGTTAAGATATTATGATCTCTTTTGCAGGTTTTGATTTTCAAAAAGATATGATATGATTTTTATTTCCTTTATTTGCCCTTGCTGAGCATTTGAGCTCACCCTTTTATGTTTTCTTTTCCCCAGGTCAGGAAGATGGATATTAAGTAGAATATGCTAAAAGGGACCCTAGATATGATGAAATAAATGGGAGACACTGTAGAAGATTTATGAACCAGTTGTTTATGTTTCCCAGTTTCTAAAGACACTATACCTATACGGTTCTTTGTGGTTTTGTCATATGTTGTAATACGTGTGCTTAAATTTTGAAGTATTAATAATGTATCTAAAGTATGGGTCGTTATAGTTGGTATCAGAGGAAAGGTATAGTCAACCTTTGGAAACTAGGATGTGAAAGCCTTAGTAAGAACCCTAAGGATAAGTCTAAGCATAGAACACAATCTTAGTGTTTTAGAAATGGCCTTGAATAACCTAGGATAAGACCTTAAGCATGAAAATTTTGTTCTTGAATTATGTGTTTTTCCTATTATAATTAGTGTCGCTCACACTATTCTTCTTGGTTTTAGTCAATGGCTGGAACCCGAAGGAACCGTGTTAATGCGGAATGAGATGGGCAATGCAATGATTGTCCCCCTGAGCAACCAAACGATATGGGAGATGGAATTAAAAATCTTGTAGCCATGCTCACACAACTTTCTCAAGCTATGAATCATGCAGGACTTCCAAACGAGCAAAAGAAGGAGCCACATTCTGTGGAATCCTTCATGAGGCAGCGTCCACCTTCTTTCAGTGGGTCTACTGATCCATTAGTTGCTGAACAATGGATTAGTACTACTGAAAATATATTTTCAGTTCGTCAATGTTCTTAACATGATAAAGTCATCCTAGCAGTGTATCGTTTGGAAGGAGATGCTGATCAATGGTGGAATCTTATTAAGAATACGAGGCAAATGGATGAAATTGAGTCTATGGAATGGGACGAGTTCAAGAAATTATTTTTCAATAAGTACTTCCCTCGTATTCTCCGAACAAAGATGGAGAAAGAGTTTCTTGAACTGAAGCAAAGGGATGATGAATCTATTGGTACCTATGAAGCAAATTTTACAAGACTTGCAAGGTACGCTTCTGGTATTATTATCCAACCTGAGAGTAAGATCGATCTATTCTTTAGTGGCTTAAAACCAAGTCTTCGAAGGGCGTTAGCCATAAGGGACTTCAATAGCTACGAGGAAATCGTTCGATGTGCTCTCAAAGTCAAGATGGAGATTGGAGTAACCCATCAGTCGCATGGGTTTGATAAGAAGAGGAAAATGGAATTCAAAGGAAACTCTAAAGAGCACCCAGAAAAGAAGATGAACTTTCCCTTATGCTCAAAGTGTGGAAAGAAACATGGAGGGAGTTGTCTTAATGGGACAAGTAAATGTTTTAAATGTGGAAAGGAAGGTCATCGGGCATTTGAATGCCGCGATAATGGGAAGAAGATGTCTAATGATGCAAACAAAGGAAGGGATACACAGAATGAACCTACTACACTTCAATGTTTAAAGTGCAAGGAGATGGGGCATTATGCCAATCAATGCCCAAATCCAAGGGTTGATGATGATGGTCGACGTCAACAAAATTTTAAGGCTAAAGACAGAGGAAAGTCACATGCAATTTCTATCAGTGATGTGGAGTACGATAACGAAGTGGTGAAAGGTACACTTACCATCCACTCTAAAGTAGCAAATGTTTTATTTGATTCTGGATCCACCCACTCTTTTATTTCTAAAGAATTTTCTAAGGGTATCACCATATTACCTCAACAATTAGATGTTGAGTTAGCTGTGACAACACCTAATGGCACAACAGTCGCATCAAAAGTTTATAATTCTTCTCTGATCGAAGTTTGTGGGAATGTTCTTCCTGCAAATCATGTGATCCTTCCTTTAGTGGAATTTGATGTGATTCTTGGCATGGATTGGATTTCTCTACATGGAGCTCATATCAATTGCCAAAGAAGGGAAGTCACATTTCATATTCCAGATCAATCTATGATCATCTATCAATGCAAGGATGAACATAACCTTCCAGTGGAAATTTCTTCCATCTTATGGGTCTTGATTCCACTAAATGAAGGTTATTTATCTCAAATGGTTGGTGAGAAACTCACGATTAAGAATATGCCCATTGTATGGGAGTTTGATGATGTCTTTCCGGAGGAATTACCGGGTCTTCCACCAAATCGTGAAGTTGAGTTTTCAATAGAACTCGTACCGGGTGCTTTACCTATTTCAAAGACACCTTATAGAATGGCCCCAACTGTGTTGCAGGAATTGAAGAAGCAACTCCAAGAGAATCTTGATAAGGGATTCATATGCCCTAGTGCGTCACCTTGGGGAGCACCTGTTCTATTTGTTAAGAAGAAAGATGGATCAATGAGACTCTGCATTGATTATCGAGAACTTAACAAGATCACTATCAAGAACAAATATCCTCTCCCACGCATTGATGACTTATTTGACCAACTACGCGGAGCTCAATACTTTTCCAAGATTGATCTTTGTTCAGGGTATCATCAATTAAGGGTCAAAAGGGAGGATATACCAAAGACGGCTTTCCGTACATGGTATGGACACTATGAATTTATACTGATGCCATTTGGTCGTACTAATGCCCCTACTATCTTCATGGATATAATGAATAGAGTCTTTAGAGACTATCTTGATCAATTTGTGGTAGTCTTTATAGACAATATTCTTGTCTATTCAAAGAGAAAGGAAGAGCATGAAGATCACTTGAGAATTATATTGAAGACCCTGAGAAAGGAGAAGCTTTATGTCAAATTTACCAAGTGTGAATTTTTGCTTCAAAAAGTTTCATTTTTGGGTCACATAATCTCAAAAGAGGGGATATCTGTGGATCCAGCAAAAACAGAGGTTATCGAAAGATGGTCGAGGCCAACAACAGTAACGGAGATCCGAAGTTTTCATGGTTTAGCTGGATTTTATCGACGTTTTGTAAAAGATTTTTCATGATTATCTAATCCACTCACCAAGTTGACTCTGAAAGGAGTTATGTTTGTCTGGACAGAGGAATGTGAAGAGAATTTCAAGGAGTTGAAAAGAAGGTTATCCAGTGCACCTGTGCTCACACTGCCTTGTAGTGGAGAAAGATTTGTGATCTACAGTGATGCATCCAAGAAGGGATTGGGGTGTGTTCTTATGAAAAATGATATGGTGATAGCTTATGCCTCACGACAGTTGAAAATCCATGAGCAAAATTACCCAACACATGATTTGGAGTTGGCTGCGATAATCTTTGCATTAACGATTTGGAGGCATTACCTTTATGGTGAAAGGTGTGATATTTATACTGATCATAAAAGTTTAAAGTATATTTTCACACAAAAGGAGTTGAATATGCGTCAAAGAAGATGGTTGGAGCTGATTAAGGATTATGACTACTCAATCCATTACCACCCTGGGAAAGAAAACAAGGTGGCAGATGCATTAAGTCGACAAGACCATGCTAGTTTATCCATGATGAGGATCACAAAAGATCCAATATTTATGGATTTACAAAGGATGGATCTTGGAATTATAATGGAAGGGGAAAAATCTTATCTTTCTCAAATGAATGTTCAACCATCTATACATATGAAGATTAAAGAGGCACATAATGAAGCTTTTGAGTTACAAAAGAAGGTGAGAAATGTTCCTGAATTCAACCTTGATTGTGATGGGATAATAAAGTTCAGGAATCGGGTTTGTGTTCCTTCCATCCCCGAATTAAAGAAGGAGCTGCTGGATGAGGCTCATAGTTCTTCATTCTCTATCCATCCTGGAAGCACGAAGATGTATAGGGACCTGAAAGAGTACTTCTGGTGGGATGACATGAAAAGAGATGTTGCTGAATATGTCTCTCGATGCTTGGTTTGTCAACAAGTTAAAGCTGAGAGACAGAAGTCTAAGGGGATGTTACAACCATTACCCATACCCGAATGGAAATGGGAAAACATCACTATGGACTTTGTCACAGGACTTCCTAAAACATCCAAAGGCAATAATGCTATCTGGGTCATAGTTGATCATCTTACAAAGTCTGCACACTTCATTACTATTAGAGAGGATTTCTCTCTAGATCAGCTTGCCAGGATATATGTAAAGGAAGTGGTAAGATTGCATGGAGTACCACTTTCTATTATATCTGATCGGGATCCGAGATTTACCTCGAAGTTCTGGCGAAGTCTTCAGCATACTCTGCATACAGAGTTGAGTTTCAGCACTTCTTATCATCCCCAGACAGACAGTCAGTCTGAGAGAACAATTCAAACCCTATAAGATATGTTGAGAGCCTGCTCTATGGATTTCAAAGGAGGTTGGGATCAACACCTACCTTTGGTGGAATTTTCTTATAATAATAGCTTTCACTCCAGTTTTCAGATGGCTCCTTATGAAGCTCTCTATGGAAAGAAATGCAGGACTCCAACTTGCTGGGATGAAGTTGGGGAAAGAAAGCTATTAGGACCTGATCTCGTTGATGAAATGGCAGAAAAGGTTAGATCTATTCAACAACACATAAGAGCAGCTCAGAGTCGACAGAAAAGTTATGCCGACAACCGAAGAAAAGACCTAGAGTTTGAAGTGGGTGATAAAGTGTTCTTACGAATATCTCCCTGGAAGAGGGTTATGAGATTTGGAAAGAAGGGGAAGTTGAGCCCTAGATATATCGGTCCTTTCGAAATACTGGATCGTGTTGGGAAGGTAGCTTACCGATTGGCGCTTCCACCGAATCTCTCTCAAGTTCACGATGTGTTCCATGTATCTCTCCTGAGAAAGTACATACCAGATCCTTCACATGTACTCAGCTCAGAAGTTGTACTGCTGAAGCAAGATCTTTCTTATGAAGAACAGCCGATAGAGATTCTGGATCGTAGTGAAAATGTCCTACAAAACAAGACCACTCGATTGGTGAAAGTTTTATGGAGGAACCACCAACTTGAAGAAGCTACATGGGAGCTTGAGGATATGATGAGGGAGAAGTATCCTCATCTGTTTGTTACAAAGTGACGAATTTCGAGGGCGAAATTCTTTTTAAGGGGGGCAGAATGTAACACCCGAGACTTTTATGTTATATAAACCATCAAAGGAATCTTTTTCTACACAACACTTGCTTGGCTTTCTTTACACGCAATCACGACCTTCCTCGATAGCTTGCGTCGTACGCAATACCGAGTTTCACTAAACAACAATATGCTATTAAAACTAGCCGTTATGAATAGTAATAATGACTTTTTGAAATTTTATAGATTTTATTTTTTAAAATGGACTTCATTTTTGGACTCAGAATATCGAAATTAGCCTAGGGTGAAATTTTGGTATTTTTCTGAAAACATTCAATTTTTGATGAATAGTGAAACCACTAAGTGGTAGGTTAAAAACTGAATTTTACATAAAACTTAATTTTACCGCTTCTGTGAATGGAATTTCAAAAATCAGACAGACACGGTTGATATCAGAAAGTAAAATGTGGTTCAATGAGATAAAAATAATTTTTTGGTGAATAGTAACTTTTTACTATTTTTACCGCGGTTAATAGTAAATAGGGTAACTAAGGGTAAATATGATATTAATATTACCCTAACACATGTCCTAATTCTATTGGATAAGTGTAATTCGACCGAAAAAAACCTTATGAATAAAATATGACCATTTAGGCCCACTTGGATTAGATTAGGACATTTATTATTAATTTATTTAAAGAAGGGTTAAAATAGTTAAAATCAAAGTTTAATAAGTAAATCATTTTTAATATGGGGTTATACATAAGATAAATTCGACTATAAATATTCATTAGAAAGCTAAAAAGATTTCCTACATTATGGTATTTTATTTGTAATTTTTAGACATTAAATAATTTAATTTATTTATGACACAATGATGATGCAATAATTATCTTATTAATGAAATATTGACATAATTGATGTTATAAACACCAAAATAAATGTAATTTGAGACTTTTTATGAATTACACTAATTTTATAGGTTACTATGATATATTATTGTTGATTTAATCAACTTGGTTTGAACATATAATCCTGTTATGACTTTCACAAAAATCATATATCAAATAGTGTCAAAATTGACACAAAATAGTTTTTAAATCAAATATTATATTACTAATTGTTATTTTATTCCTAAAAATCTAAGGTTCGGCCAAATGACTTAGATAAGGATATGTATATTAATAATAAACAATTTGGGGTTCGTTTGGCATGTTATAGTAAGTGTATTAACCATATAGTGAAAGAAAACAAAAAGACATGGTAAAAGTTAAATTATTTAACTTAGAGTTAAATCTAATTGATAAGGTTAAAATAATACCCTAAACTTGTCTAAATCCTATTGGTTGATAGGATTTCGACCCATCCCCACTTTAGCTTCGAAATAAGACCCTTTGGAACCATTATAAACCGATTTTGACTTTAATATAAAATAATATTTTGAGATATTCCTAAGGTGCCCCTCTCCTCCCTTATAAAAGGGAACCTCCTCCCTCTCCTCCTCACACCACTTTGAGTACTCAAGATCGGCCAACCCCTGCCATTTTCTCCTCTCCACTTCCCTAGAATAATCCTAGAGGTCCTGGTCTTCTTCAAAGACCAATCTTAGTTTCATAAGTGGAGGATTCAAAGAGGCGTTCCAAAGAAGAGGTAATATCCATTACCGATCTTTTCAATTTCTTTCTTCTTCAACTTCTTCTTCTTTAGTTGTTTCATGATAAAGTAATAACATCAGTATTACTTAAATACTGATATGTTATTATAAATATTAAACAACCCTAATTCACCTTCTATCCATCCTACGGAAAAATGAAATCACCGCGCCTGCGTACGTACGGAATACCGTCTCCACGCCGTGGTGTAATCTATTTTCCACCATCACTTTACAAGGATGGGTATAATGGTGTAATGAGTAACTATTTAACATTATTATAAAGTAATATTGATACTGAAATTATATATATATACTACAATACAATTCCACGATCATAGGAACGATATCATCACTCGTGCGTACGTACGGAATACCGTCTCCACGATGTGATGCGACTCGTTCTACATGATCTAAATTACATAGTAATTATATAAATGAATTGAATGAATAAATATGATATATGTTACACTAATTCCATTCTAGATATAAGGTATCTATAACCTTAAAAGAAGAATAAGAATTTATTCGGCAAAACACGCATAAGAACAAATGGCAATAAAGACCCGAGTAACAAGTAACAATGAAATATTACTAACAAGAAGCTAAGAATATGACCATATATGATATCATATCAATATGTATGATTCTGGAATAAGTCAATAACATTATGTAAACCATTATACAGGAGCTTCAGACACGTTCAAATCAAATCGGACCTATGGTAAGGGAAATATCACAATCTCATTTTTATCCGAGATTGTTTATTCGTAAGTATTTATTGGGGTGTATTTTATCATCCACATCCTTGTTTCATCAAAATGTAATATTATTTCCATACACCTAAAATTGTTTAAATCCATTTCTACCCTTAGGTGAGTTTTTAGTAATATGTATGAAAGGAATCTTTTTTCGTACGTGGTACTTTTTGACTTTTCCGACAAAAGTACGAAGAATGTTTTTTTAACTTATACGGCATGAATGGATTTTTAAAACATTATTTCCAAGAAGCTTACTTTACAAGTTTTCAAGTTTATTTTTAATCAACTTCTTTTATTTTAAAGTTATATGACATGTTATGAAAGGAAAAATGTTTTTGAAGAAGAAAGGATATTTTCTTCAAGAATGGAGTTCAAGTGTTTTATCAAAATTATTTTCCATCTAAGATAATAAAGGTTTCTGTTTTTATCCCTATTATTACATTGATTTGATCATGTTGTGATGGAATTATTTTTATGAATTCCTTTATCTTATATGAATTGATTTATGATGTCATGATGTTTCAAGAATCCCATTTTTGTTACATGTCTTATGCGATGATGTATGTTTTATGATTATGTGGCACACATAATAATGGTATCATTATGAGATGGGTGGGACCTATATCTCCCTCCAATGCATTGGGTAAAGATTTTATATCTCATGAGATAGACATGGCTGGAACGAAAGGTTATTTCGGTTCAGTGATACAGGACTGAAACGAGGAGTGAACTCGGTTCAGAAAGGGACTTTGTCCACTATGATAGTCTTGGCAATGAGTCATGACTAAAAAGAAATGATTTTACATGATTATGTGTGCATGCCACAAAGTTTCAAGTTTTATGTTATGATTATGGGGATCTCATTTTCACTTCTATGATTTATTCCATGTTAAGATATTATGATCTCTTTTGCAGGTTTTGATTTTCAAAAAGATATGATATGATTTTTATTTCCATTATTTTCCCTTGCTGAGCATTTGAGCTCACCCTTTTATCTTTTCTTTTCCCCAGGTCAGGAAGATGGATATTAAGTAGAATATGCTAAAAGGGACCCTAGATATGATTAAATAAATGGGAGACACTGTAGAAGATTTATGAACTAGTTGTTTATGGTTCCCAGTTTCTAAAGACACTATACCTATACGGTCCTTTGTGGTTTTGTCATATTTTGTAATAAGTGTGCTTAAATTTTGAAGTATTAATAATGTATGTAAAGTATGGGTCGTTATATATCCATTCATTATTGATATTATGAAACAGATTTTATAGTCTTTCTTAGCATGATATCTTTTGTACACACATACATGATGTATCATATGACTCCACATAATTTCTTTACACAATTTGGAATATAGCTATCCCAATTGTTTCATGTAATATAGTTTTTTTTTTACAAATTATAAATTTATTCTATAATAATCATTAATGTATTTGGACATATTGTGAGGAATTCATAATTCTCACATCCATTTTTATGATTCAAATCCTTTTCAGGAACAAAGATCTTTAGTATAATTTCCTTTAATGGGTTTTATATCATATCCAATTTTTAGAATAATTATTTACCAATATTAATTCAATCTTTGATATATTTATTGATATTGGTCACATCGTCTTCGAGTCCCTTATCCTTGAACCTTTGAACTTTTAATTCATGAGAAAGTTCAACTATTAAAAATCTTTTAAACCTTAGCTCGGAATTCATCATCTCAATATATTCATTGATGGAAAAATATTCTTTTTTTTATCCATCTATTTTACAAAAATAATTATACTATGTTTGTGGGATAATTTTTTTTCTATTGTGTTTTGATATTACACTTCTCTTCTCAAGGTTTGGTGTTCCACATGTCCACTATAAGAATATTTCTCAAACTAAAATCATAATATAGTTTAAATTATTTAATAAATTAAATATATATTTATATTACCAATAGAGAATATATTATTTTTATTTTTAGTAAAAAACTAAATGGTTTTGAGTTTTAGATATATCAGAAAAACAGAAAACCTTTACTTGTGATGGATATGTTTGGACTCCATTCGGTTTCATCTTCAAAAATGTACTACAATAGATATCTCTCCTAAAATAGAAACGCTATTCATTACTACTATTACTAAACCAATTCACATCATATTGTATAAAATAAATTATATCATTCACAACAATAATACTTTCAAATTTCATGAAGCTCATGTGAGGATCTTCATTGCTATCAAGGAAGCAGGAATGATGAAAATAGGTACCTGCAACAAATCTATCAAGGATTTTATAATTTTTTGTCGGATTAGAATCAATGGAAATTTCAGCCGGTTGAAATGTATTTTTGATGTATTTTGGAACCCCCTCTCCCTATATGGGTTAAAATAAATGTGCATCGTGCCTAAAAAGCTAACCCAATCCCTGTTGGTTATGGAGTAGTGTGTAGAAATCAAAGTGGGAATATTCTAGGATGATGATAGGGTACATGTGGTTTTGCCTCATCTTTAGTAGAAGAGATTAATAGAATAATTATTATTGTTAGTCCCATCAAGAAAAATGGATTTAATTACATATGTATTGAAAGTGACTTCACTACCATCAATCAAGTCTTTTGATATGCAGTTGTTTACCTAGCGTGGCCCCTTACAACAAGATGAATGATTTTCCTCCAACATCTAATAGAACTCAATCATGTTATCACTCATTCTTACTGTGAAATGAACATAATGGTGGATGGTCTTTCAAATAAAAGAGTTAACATAGAAATTTCATGGACAGATGATTTCCCTGCAGATCTCATCCCATTACATGACAAATATTGTAATAAGTTTCCCTCTTTGAGGCTTCGAATATTTTGTTTGATTTATATTTATATATTTTAGTGATTTGGTCTTTTGACAAAGGCATAACGTTTAAAAAAACCTTTACTTGTATGGGATGTTCCATATCTTTTGTGGAATTCTTTTTAATTTTTTTTGATTCTAAATTTTAGGTGAATTTATGCACCATTAGTTGAGGGTGTCAAAATTCCATATTCTATACTAAATTTTCCATAGTCATGATACAATATCTACCATGTTTTACAATAATTATAATAATGAAGTGTATAATAAAATTCCTTATATGTTGTAGATTAAAATAATATATTTTTCTCTTCTCTTTCACACAACCATTTATTGTAATTTTTGAATCATCATTATGAGGAATGTACTCAAGGTTTTCTTTGTAAAATTTTTATTAATATTAAAACATCTTCATCTTCTAGATTTAAAAAGTTTAAAACATTAAAAATAATATCAATTATAGATAAATATATATGTGAAAAATAATCTTAGAACAATTTGATAAAAGATTATATGCTATAAATCCAAAGACAACTAGATCAAAATAGGGAAATCGAATAGAATAATATAATACTTCTTAAAATTCCATGTATTAAAATCTTAAATATCTAGTGATAGATGTCATGATAGGGAGAGGGAATTAGAGTATACAACCATAATGCAATTTAAACTTATATTTTTGTTAAACTCTCAGTTTTCTATATATAAATTGACAAAAATGGTTGGTGGGGACTTCTTTAAGCCATTCATATGATGATTTGATTAATTTATCCTTTATCAATTTCATTTAACCACTTAGTTCAATAATTTTGTAACACATGTATGGATATATTCCCTGTTGAATATATATAAATAAAGGATATAAGACATAAGTTTTTTTCCTAGTTAACCCATATTGGGGTACATCCATGGAGCATACCACGATGTTGTACTGATATATCAAAAGTTCACTAAAGAAATGTTATTGATAGTTTTAGGAAAGGTAACTCCAAGATAAGGGTTAATTCCTTCAATAAGTTTTATGGATAGTGTAATACCTCCCAATGGGTCCTCATTGATTCCAATCATTATTATCACTAATTAATAAAAGAATAGAATGACAAATAACTCATTACAATAATATTTATCATATAATAATTATTTATTAACCATGTCTGTATAGGTGCTCTATGATCTCCTTGTAGTTTTATTATTTTAAAAATATATTGTTTATATCATCATAGCAACAAAAAATTCCATAAATATATCTTCAATAGGTATTAATGGAACAAAGCCTTATTGTCCTTTAATATGGAAATATTAATGAAGTTAATGTGACTCTATTATATGTTTCTCTCTGATATAGTTAATCTATGATATCTCAATTTCAGTTCACTCTTATTATATAATAAAACATAAATTATTATTCCCCTTTTATAGATAATTTTCATTTCTATATATCTACCATATCATCCATTATCTTTCATATCTCCACATATTATCCTCTTTAAATTTTTATCAAAAAACAAATAAATTTTCAATAAATTCTATGTAACAAAAGCTGCTTATCTCTCACAAAGTATCCAGGATAGTTCATAATATTTATAAATTCACTAATCCATCCAAAACCATGAAATGTTTTGTAAAACTCTGGAATGTTTTATTTAATCTATTTATAGACTTGGTCCAATGAAATTCATGACCAAATAAAATATCATATTTCAAATTTTATGAAATTTTTAATCTCATATGATATAATAATAAAATTTATAAGAGTGGTAAAAATAACTTTGAATTAATTTCCTCCTTATTTATAGTATTTGAGTTTTGATTTTATTATAATTCTTATAGTTTTTTTTCTTAAATAGGAACCATTTCATTCTAAAACATCTATTCCAAAAATAATAGAATCCCATTAAAATCCAGTATGTTTATCGTGATAGACTGAGATGCATATATTATTTGAAAAACCTCAACCTTCAAATTTATGCCACCAAACAATTTTTTTATGAGTAAAAAATGTTATTTAGTATCTTATAATAAAAAAATTGGTTACCATTATCATTTAGTCACAAAACTATGTTAATGAGAATAAATATATTACTTGACCAGTTTCACTCAATTTAATTCTCCATGCACTATGAATTAACCATGGTGTTTTATATTGTTTATATTCCTGATTTTTAGCATTCAAACCAATGATTGTCTACTTCATCTAAATATTATCCAATGTTATTATCTATCTTATATGAAATATTTGATAATTTTTAAAAACATTTTATCAATATTCACATGATATATCCTTTTTTACTTATCTTAATAAAACTCTTTTGGCCATGACCAACTTTACCATAAAAACCTATTACTTTCTCCATGGATAAATTTCACCTCTTTTATTTATTAAACCTTTATTACCACAAATCATAAATACATAAAAATGATTTAATATTTTTTTATAAAAATCCAACACCTTTTAACAGTAATTCTAATAACTTTCTAATAGTCATAATGGGAGACTATATCATGGAGTGATAATAATATCATTATATATCAATCATAATGTTCACCCTCATCATAATAGAATACATTTATTTTTTATTAAAATTATGACTCTGAATATTCCTCTTTATGATCACTATATATAGTTATGAATTTCCATATATATATATATATGAAACTCAATTAGAATCAAATATAAGGTTAATAATCAACAAAAAAACAATTTTTACATTATTAACTAAAATATTACGTTTTGAACTTCTCATTTTTGAGATATTTTGGGAAACCAATAAATGATTCAAAAATTGGGATTTATAAGCATAAAATAACCCAAGGATTGAAATAATTAATTGAAAACGAGGCCTTAACATTTATGTTTCACATATATTCCAAAAAAACTGATACATTATTAATGAACAATGTAATTGAGGAGTAATAAAAGATATAAGGGAGTGAGGGAGGAAATGAATATGGGAGAAATACCTCCACTCCATGTTATTCTAATATAAAGTAAGAGGGATCGAAAATATTAATAAAAAAATTATAATAAATTCCTAAAATTTATCATTTAAAAATGTGTGTTACTAATACCAGATGACTCTCAGGGACTCACTAGTAAATGTTTATTATAATCCTAATGATATTACACTCAGTATATGGTAGGATCTAGAGCCAGGTAATAGCTTTTTTGGCTCATCAAACTCTTGATGAACCCTCACTAGAATTATAGTGGCCTCATATTAAGTACCCAAAGGCCTTATTATAAATCCAATTTTTTTTATAAATATTACAACATTCAAAGAAATTTAATAGAAAAACCTCCTTAAATAACACAAAACCTAAAAAATATATGGTTCTAATGTCACCTAAGTATGAGGGTATTATAGTGTAAGAATAATTATTTATTCATTATTAAAATTTGAATATACACTACTAATGAAATTTTAAAATATATACCTTGATATTAATAATTAAATCGTTATAAATGAATTTAGTTTTTAGATAATTTAATTTATTGACATTGATTTATTTTAAAACCTATGAAAGGTAAACATAAAAAAAAATTAATTAATGATCATGGGCATAAGATATGGAATATTATAAAGATGTATTGTATATGGAGAGATTATATGCCATGTTACATGTATTATCCTCGATTTTTCCCATGTATTATTTTAATAATATATAGGAATTAATTTGAGACCATGCTATGAGACGACGTGTAGTTCTGAGGACCGGTGATCCTGGAACAAATTTTTGAATTTAATTTAATCATTTAATAATGTGGGCGTGCAGTTTTCCAGAAAAAGTGGAATAACTTCTGAACGGGTGCTCAAATCAGAAATCTGAGGGCACTGTTGCGTTCAGAACAACGATTTTACCTTAGGCGAGGCCTAACATCGGCCGACACAGGTCGGTGGTGAAGTCTAGTTTTTGGACGTAAGTATAATAAAAATATTTAAGAAAGATATTCTTTTCTCTACTGTGAGATTTTATTAAATCTGTTGTAGTGGATATCATTCTTTTAAATAGTGATTTTGTAGGGAGGGTCAGGGTTACAATACCCCTAACTCTGATTTCCTCTGGAGGCCTTGGAGAAAAACTCTTGACATGGAGACAACGACGCAACAACCAGATCATCATTGATGAATGCCACGGAATCCTGGTAGGATGTTTTACTTATGATTTTTTCTTCCCCGTTTTTGTCTTCCATGATGCACGCGGACTAATCCACGAAAAGAATAGCCCGCAGATCAATTGTCCTTTCGAGATGGGATTTTGCAGGAATCGTGGGATTTGATTCTTTAGATTGTTTTTGTTTTTTCTCAACCTTCTAATGGTTAAGAACAAAGATCGACACGAACATCGATCGAGGTTCGTCTCTCTCTATTGCTGTGTTTTTCTCTCCAGATTCCGATGAATTCATTATGTGTGTTGTTGGAGTTCTTGTGTAAATTCAATCATTGCGCCCTCGTTCGTTGGAGAAATGATATGAAATCGGAGACCCACCATCGAGAAGACCTAATGGAGGTGCGACGGCGATAGTGGCAGAAAAATCGACGTGGTTTGGATGTTCTCGTTCGTCGAGTGTTTTCGTACGGATTGATCGGGATGCGTTTTCAAGGCCGATCGGGAGCCCGAAACCGACAGAATCAGTTTCGTAGGGGTGGGAAGACCCCAAATCCAGAGTTTCGTGATGATCAGGCGGTTGGATCATGATCTGGAGGTTTTTCCGAAGTGAGTAGTGGAAGACGACGGTTCTAGAAATTTCTCGACTACACACTGTGTAGTACGGGATACACGGCGTGTGTTCGTCGGCGGACTACCTGGCATGTACATCGGGAGTACACAGACACATGAAGTATACACGGCCAAAGAAATTCCATGTATACCCCTCCCCAGCCAGGCCCGACCAAGATACATGGGATACCTCTTGTACTGGTACCCGAGCAGGTGACACAGACACGGGCAGAAACCGTATACGAGCACATGGCCAGCGTACACGGAGTGAGCCCCAGGTGCTCGGACATGGCGTGTGATTCTTCTACACGCCATGTTGTTATTTTCTATCCGATAATACAAATGACACTGACCATTTACACGGGAAGTACCCGGAGTCAGGAACACGACGTGTACTTTTCTACACACTGTGTAGTTGAGTTTTACATACCTTGAACGAATGACACTGGCCGTTTACATGGGCATTACATGGGGTCATGGAACATAGTGTGTAACCATACTACACGCCGTGTAATAATTTCTTCAAGGCTTGAGCCAGTTGTCTTCTGTGACTTTGACTAGTTTTCTTAGGGTTCGTGCCCTTGGTCCTTTCCCTGAAGGTTATGGTATCATTTTCATTACATGGGAGTATGATCCCTTCAACCGAACTTCCTGAATAGATTTGTTAGAATACCCTCTGTGAGACTTATATCCAGATCCTCTATTCATTCTTGGAACCCTAGGTAGTGTTCGTGGTATCGACGTGACCAACTTTACCCGGGCGTTGATCATCTGCTTAGCAGATTAGCTCAGACTGAGTTGTTGGAATCATCCCATGACTTGGCTGTCATCCTCATCTAAGCATCATGTTATCTTAATGCTTGTGGAGTATGTTCTCCCGGAACAAGTAGTTTGTGTCTCTCTCTTCAGACCTAGGAGGGTGTTCTCGCTATTATGTGCTTAGTGGAATCTTCGAGTTGGATCTTAGTGGCAGTATCACGATGGTCGTTTGTGTATGAGTATATCTGGATATTCTTGTTATATGTTCAGTAGGCATATACTATGTAGAGCTGACTGTATTTTTCCTTTGTGGTTTCGGGGTGTCCTTCTGGGTATTGTTATACTCACCCCTGCACGAGATTTTCCCGCACGTGTCATGTCTTGTACAGATGAGAGAGCCTTTGACAGGATTCTAGGCGGACCCGGACCGGACGGTACTTAGTGGGATTAGACAGGCCGAGGTGCATCCCTACGGCTACAAACTGTTGTCCAAACACCTTTCTCTTTACAAGTTGTACTTTTTTACGGACACTCTTTTGGTGGGCTTGTACTTTTGGTCCAGGGTTTTACACTTGTTTTACTTTACATTCCTGTCATACTCTGTTGGTTGGGTTTTAGTGTATGCATGAATATTTTCCATTTTTTAGTAGTTTTCACTTTTCAGCATTGTGGGCTTGGTGATGTGTGTGCGTGTGTACAAGTTTATAGGAAATGCCTCCCATGTTAATAGCATGCCTACTCGGTGCTAGTCACCAGCCCCTGGCCTATTGGAGGTGGGCTTGGGGAGTTGCGTCTTGGGCCCCATTGGGAAGGGTCGTGACAGAGTGGTATCAGAGGTGGTCGGTTCTAACTTAGAAATGAGAGTTTGTGAGTTTGTTTGGGGAAACAGTGTTAAGTGTTTTGAGTTCGGCTTTCAGGCTAAGGAACCAAGTGTTGGTGCAGGCGACCAACGTATCCATACACCAGGGCTCTGATAACTTTCCTTTCGACTCAGAATATGATAAAACTAGTTTCAGGGGAAAATAATGGTACAAGAATCATATAGGAATGGGTTGTGGTTTCCATGTCCTTCTTGAGTCAGCTCTCCAGATATACTCACTGACGGAGACACATCTTGTTTCTTTACAGGATGCCTCCGTGACGCGCACCCACTTGGATCCATCAGATCGATCATGAGGATGACCCCCTCAGTGATGAAGCTTCGATACAAGGACCAAATCCTCCAATTTTACCATTGGGTGGGGTTCCAGTTATCCCGCCACCTGTAGAGTAGTGTTTAGTGCCTGCTGTACCAATGGAGGAGGAGCGAAGACTGAGCACAATCCACGAGTTTCAGAGATAGAGACCCCTCAGGTTTCGAGGTGAGCCTTACACTCAGGCAGTAGAGGACTGTCTTGAGGCAGTGGCCAGAGACTTCCGTTTGTTCAAGACACCAGCAAGCCAGATGGTGATCCTGGCAGCGAGTCTTCTACAGGGCTCAGCAGGACGATGGTGGAGTTTGGTTATCCAGACTCACGAAGAGGAAACACTTTCATGGTAAGAGTTTGAGCATCTCTTCAGAGAGGATTTTTCACCGGTTACCCTGAGAGCAGTATGCATACAAGAGCATCTTCAGCTCTAGTAGGGAACCATGACGGTGTCTGACTATTCGTCGAGGTGTACCGACCTCTCGCGGTACTTGATGGACATGGTCAGAGATTAGTACTCCAGAGCTCGGACCTTCGAGCGGGGCTTGCGTAGAGATATTCGATCTGGCATCATCCCTATGAGAATTTCTACCTATTATGGGGTGCTCGAGCAGGCATTGGTGGTTTAGCGATTCTTGGCAGAGCAGAGACAGCTAGAAGTTGTCAGTAGTGGGCGAGCTGGAGTAGAGACCTCGGCAGCAAGGAGCCGACGTCAGGGACCTAGTCATGGGAGACGTTTTCAGAGGAGATCCCAGGATAGGGGATATGCCATACAGGATTTGTAGGGCGCATTTAGCCAGCCTCGAGAGAGGTGATCCTACTCATGTGATGGCAGGGGACTTCTCGCTCGAGATTGTCCGACCCGCCGTACTACTGACACGGGAGCAGAGGATAGACCATTGATATAGAGGCAACATGTGGAGCAGACAGATCCGTGAGGTGGCGGATGCGGTAGAGGATCTTGGAGAGAAGTTGGAGGTGGTTGGCGTTTTGACCCTTTACCCCCCCAGGAGGTCCACCCCTGGCTCAGGGAGCCCGTGGACAGTGGAAGGGACAACTGCAGGCAGCAGAGGCTTATGACCCAAGTTCTCCTGGAATGATTCTGGGTACTATCTATGTCTTTTCTACCTGGGATGCTATACTGATAGACACAAGTGCTAGTTATTCTTTTCAAGCTGCTTATCTTGTTCTAGACCTTGAGATTCTAGTTGAGTTGTTGACTCAACCCTTACCATTAAGAACACTGAATGGATAAGATTCAAAGATCACACACCTCTGTAGATATTGTGACCTGACCGGTGGAGGTGAGAGTTTCATTTGGAACCTCTTGGTGATAGAGTTGAGGCCTTACAATTTCATTCATGGTATGGATTGGCTATCCACAGTTCATGCCCAGATCGAATGTTTTTGGCAAAGGGTGCGGTGTGTCCGCAGTGATGGAATGAGGTTTTCTTTTGTCGGTGAAATAGAGACCCAGGCAGCACAAGTTGGACTCGTGCATAGAAGGGAACAACAGATTTCACATCAGTTGGATAGCCTATCCCTTGGCATAGTAGGTGTTACGAGTTTCCAGTCTCTATCAGTAGTGGATGAGTACGAGGACGTCTTTCCTGGGGATGGCCCCGGGCTACCTCCCCATCGGGAGATAGATTTCTATATTGAGTTGCAACCCGAGACGACACTGATATCATAATCAGCATATCGGATGGCACCTGCAGAGCTTCGTGAGATGAGAGTGCAGCTAGACGACTTACAGAAGAAGGGATTTGTGAGACCCAGTGTTTCACCATGGGTGGCCCCAGTGCTGTTTTCCAAGAAGGCAGACAAGAGCTTGAGGATATGAGTAGATTACCGGCTCTTGAATCATGTGATCATAAATAATCAGTATCCACTACCGAGGATCGATGACCTCTTCGACCAGTTTAGAGGGGCACGATGGTTCTCGAACGTTGATCTACGATCATGCTATCACCAGTTGTGAGTACGGGATGAGGATATTCCGAAGACGGCTTTCAGATGCCGCTACGGTCACTATGAGTACTTGGTGATTCCCTTCAGCATGATGAACTCCCTGGCAATGTTCATGGGACTCATGAACTGGATCTTTTAGCCCAATATAGACCGATTTGTAGTGGTCTTCATCGATGATATCTATGTATACTCTGCGTCCGAGGAGGAGCATGCGAGACACCTAAGGATGGTTCTGGACACACTCTGAGAGCACCAGTTGTATGGGAAAATCTCTAAGTGTCAGTAATGGTTACAGGAGGTCAACTTTCTTGGACACGTCATCTCATAAGATGGTATAGTAGTGGACCCTGCCAAAGTGGAGGCAGTGCTAGCATAGGAGCCACCCCAGATCATGACAGAGGTGCGGAGTTTCCTTGGGATGGCAGGATACTATATTAGATTCATCATTAATTTCACCAGGATTTCAGCACCCATGATAACTTTGACCCGAAAGGGGCATCCTTTCGTGTGGACCGAGAGGTTCCAGCAGGCTTTCCAGCAGTTGAGACAGAGTTTGATGAGCACCCCGATCTTGAGGTTACTGGAGGAGGGTGTCGAGTATTTAGTGTTATGTGACGCATCGGGAACTGGGCTTGGTTGTGTCCTGATGCAGAGGAAAGAAGTGATTTCCTATGGCTCATGTCAGTTGAGGCCACATGAGTAGAACTACGCGACCCATGATCTTGAGTTTGTAGGGGTAGTATTTGCATTGAAGATGTGGCATCACTACCTGATGGGCGAGCGGTTTAGCATCTACTCTAATCACAAGAGTCTCAGATATATTTTTTCTCAAAAGGATCTGAATTTGAGAAAAATGTGATGGCTTGAGTTCCTCCAGGATTACGACTTTGAGATCGTTTATACTCCTGGGAAGGGGAACATGGTGGAAGATGCTCTAAGTAGGAAATCCAGTTCACTATTGCTGGATGAGGCGACGAGGTAGTTGTCTCCTTACATTTTTCCTTTATGGATGTAGATGAGGGATCTTACCTTCAGTTGATGGTTGTTACCCCTCCACTCTTACTGTGAGTCAGGTAAGCACAACTTGGGGATGCTAGCTGTGAGACTCTACATGCTCAGATATCCACAGGTAATGTTGTTGATGGTTATTCAGAAGGTGGGGAGCACATTTTTCTTATTAGAGGGCACATGATAGTACCTGTGACATTGTGGGAGGAGGTTTTGAGGGAGTTTCATACATCCCCTTTGGAGTTGCATCCAGGTGTGGAAAAGATGTATCAGGACCTCCGACGTCAGTTCTGGTGGCCAGGAATAAAGAAGTGTGTGGCAGAGTTTGTCTCATAGTGTCTTAATTGTCAGCAAGTAATGGCTGAGCACCAGGAGCCAGCAGGTTTGACTCATCCCCTTGATGTGCTAGAGTGGATGTGGGATGGGATATCCACGGACTTCGTGCTGGGATTACCACGTACGTCTAGGGGATGTGATGCCATCTGGGTGATCGTTGATAGACTCACCAGGTCGGCCCATTTCATAGCCATACGGGAGCCGAGTTCAGTGGAGAGATTGGGATGCCTCTACATACAGGAGATAGTCTGACTTCATGGATTTCCATCCATGATCGTCTTAGATCGTGATGCTCGTTTCACATCCCGGTTGTGGAAGGGATTGCAGGAATCTTTTGGGACTCAGTTATGCTTGAGCAAAGCATTTCATCCCCAGACTGATAGTCAGATAGAGCGGACCATCCATGTCCTGGAGGATATGATTTGATATTGTATACTTCACTTCGGTCATAGCTGAGAGGATCACCCACCACTGGTTAAATTTGCATATAACAACAGTTATCATTCCACTATTGGTATGACACCTTTTGAAGCTCTGTACGGGCAGCCTTTCAGGTCACCGCTTTGTTGGACTGACCTTGGAGAGTCAGCACTTATGGGCCCAGAGATGGTGAGAGCTACTACAGAGAAGGTGCAGGTCATCCAGGAGTGGATGAAGACTACACAGAGTCAGAAAAAGTCTTATTCCGTTCGGAGGTGGAGGCCCTTGGAGTTCGAGGAGGGAGACCATGTGTTCCTCCGGGTCTCACCTCGACGGGGATTGCGGAGATTTGGCCAAGGCAACAAGCTGTCTCTAAGGTTTTTTGGGACTTTTCATATTCTGAGTAGAGTTCGTGAGGCTGCGTATCACTTGGCTCTACCACCTCAGATGGAAAGGGTACACAAAATCTTCCATGTGTCGTAGCTGCGGAGGTACGTGCATGATCCATCACACGTTATGGACTGGGGTGAACTGGACATCGATGATAGAGCGACCTTTGAAGAGTACTTAGTAGAGATCGAGGATTGGTAGGAGATGATTCTTTGTGGGTGATCTATTCCCTTGGTGCATGTCTGGTGGCAGCACAGGAATCTCCAGGAGAGCACATGGGAGTGGGAGGCTCAGATTCGCATGCAGTACCCACATCTTTTGAGTCGCCCTTGTTTTGGATTTTCAGGGATGTAAAAGCCCTAATTTTGGTGTGATGTAATGTCCTGGAATATTCCCATGTATTATTTTAATATTATATGGTAATTAATTTGAGACCAGGCTTTGAGACGGCATGCAGTTCCGTGGCCCGGTGATCCCGAAACAAATGTTTGAATTTAATTTAATGATTTAATAATGCACGCGTGCGGTTTTCCTGGAAAAGTGGAAGAACTTCTGAACGGGTGCTCAGATCAGAAATTCAAGGGCACCGTTGCGTTTAGATCCTCGATTTTACCTTAGGCGAGGCCTAACATCGGCCAGCGCAGGTAGGTGGTGATGTCTAGTTTTTGGACGTAACTGTAATAAAAATATTTAATAAAGATATTGTTTTCTCTACAATGAGATTTTATTAAATCTGTTGTAGAGGATATCTTTCTTTTAAATAGAGATTTCACAGGGAGGGTCAAGGTTACAATCCACCTAACTCTGATTTCCACTGGAGGATCTAGAGAAAACCTCCTGATGCGGTGATGACGACACAACGACCGGATCATCACTGACGAACGCCGCAGAATCCATGTAGGATGTTTTAATTATGATTTTTTCTTCCCCGTTTTTGATTTCCATGATGATCATGGACTAATCCATGAACAGATTAGCCTGTGGATCGATCGTTCATGTGTGATGGGATTTTGTGGGAATCGTGGGATTTGATTCATGAAATTGTTTTTGTTTTTTCTCAACCTTCTAATAGTGATGAACCAAGATTGACACGAACATCGATCGAGGTTCGTCCCTCTCGATTGCTGTGTTTTTCTCTCCAGATTCCGACACGTTATTTGTGTGTGTTCTTCGCATTCTTGGGGAAATTCGATCGTTTCACGCTCGTTCATTGGTGCAATGATTTGAAATCGGAGATCCAACATCGAGATAACCTAATAGAGGTGAGATGATGATGGCGGCAGACAAATCGACGTGGTTCGGAAGTTCCCGTTCTTCGAGCGTCTTCATGCGGATTGATAGAGATGAGTTTTCAAGGCCGATCTGGAGCCCGAAACCGATGGAATTGGTTTTGTAGGGATGGGACGACCCCAAATTCAGTGTTTCATGATGATTGGGCAGTTGGATCACGATCCGGAGGTTTTTAAAAAGCACGCAGAGGAAGGCGACATTTCTGAAATTTCCTGACTACACGTAGTGTAGTATGGGATACATGGTGTGTGTTCGTCGGTGGACTACCTGGCATGTACTTCAGGAGTACACAACCATTAGTAGGATGCACGGCCAATGACACACCATGTATACCCCTACCCGGCTAGGACCAACCAAGATACATGGGATACCCCTTGTACTGGTACATGGGTAGGTGACACGGACATGGGAAGAGACCGTATACGGGCACATGGCCAGTGTACACAGAGCGAGCCCCAGGTGCTTAGATAGGACTTGTGATGCTTCTACATGCCATGTACTTATTTTCTATCCGACAATCCAAATGACACGATCCGTTTACATGGGCAGTACATGGAGTCAGGAACATAGCGTGTAATTTTCTACACGCCGTGTAGTTGAGTTTTACACAGCTTGAACAGATGACACATGCCATTTACACGGGCAGTATCTAGGGTCAAGGAACACGGAGTGTAACCATACTAAATGCCATGTAAATTTTATTTCAAGGATTCAGATAGTGTTATTATGTTACTTGGACTAGTTTTCTAAGGGTTTGGGGCCTTCGTCCTTTCTCTAAAGGTTCTGATATCATTTCCTTTACACAAGAGTATGATCCCTTCAGTTGAACTTCCTGAATAGAGTAGTTGTAATCCCCTTTGTGAGACTTAGAGCCAGATCCTCTATTCATTCTTGGAAACCTAGGTAGAGTTCTTGGTATCGACGTGACCAACTTTACCCGGGTGCCGATCCTCTGCTTAGCAGATTAGCTCAGACTGAGTTGTTGGAATCACCCCATGACTTGGCCGTTATCCTTATCTTTGAGTCATGTTCTCTTAGTGCTTCCAGAGTATGTTCTCCTAGAATGAGTACTTTTTGTCTCTCTCTTCAGACCTAGGAGTGTGTTCTCCCTATTACGTGCTTAGTGGAATCTTTGAGTTGGATCTTAGTGGTGGTATCACGTGTCTGTTTGTGTATGAGTATATCTGGATATTCTTGTTATATGTTCGGTAGAAATATACTGTGTATAGCTGACTGTATTTTTCCTTTGCGGTTTCGGGGTGTCCTACTCGGTATTGTTATACTCACCCCTACATGGGCTTTGCCCGCATGTGTTGTGTCTTGTGAAGACGAGCAAGCCTTTGACAGGATTCTAGGCGGACCAGGACCGGACGATACTCAGTGAGATCAGACAGGTCGAGGTGCGTCCCTACGACTACAGACTGCAGTCCCAGCACCTTTATTTATAGTTTGGACGTTGTTACTGACTCTCTTTTTGCGGGCTTGTACTTTTGGCCCCAGGTTTTACACATGATGTACTTTACTTTCCTGTCGTACTCTCTTGGTTGGGTTTTAGTGTATGCATGCATCTATTCTATTTTTAGTAGTTTTTACATTTAGCTTTGTCGGCTTGGAGATGTCTGTGCAAGTGTACAATTTTATAGGCAATGCCTCCCATGTTAGTAGCATGCCTACTCGGTGCTAGTCACCAGCCCCTGGCCTATTGGAGGTGGGCTTGGGGAGTTGCAGCTCTGGCCCCACTGGGATGGGTCGTGACATTAAATTTGGATTTGTCTAAGGTGGTGGAAAATATTTAAATATCCAAGATCAATATTACCTCTATTTTAGTGAATCAAGTGATGGATATAAAAATATATATCTAATATTGTGAGATACTTTTAGAATTACTTAATTTTCAATAGAAAATTTATGGATTACTGTAAGGTCTATAATTGAAACTTTTTTAAATTTTAAGTGGTTATTTTATCCCACACATGGGTGGATATTATAAAAAAATTATGTTACTTGAGAAGCTTTTTTTACCCTAATACAAAAAATACATACTATGACATAAATTTATCATTTTGGTGGTTAAGTATGATGATGGAGAATGTAAAATTTTATTATCAATACTACATATATTAAGAAATTAAGATATATTAACAAATACAATCATGAACACCACTACCTCCACCTATCCCAAAATGAAAGTGGTATATGATCACTATTGACATTATGACATTTTTTTGAGATCTATTAAGGGCTATTAGGTTATATAGGCAATTCGCTATTTTCTCTCTATGATTTTATAGTTTTTATTTCAATATCAGATACCTATTATTCATATAAAATAATGAAATTAGAAACAAGGGTGTTGATGAACATCTATAGATTACATTTTGTAACCAATAGTGGTGATTGATTCCTAGTGGAGTTTGTCATGAATAAAGATTAAATTTTGCTGGTGGTATTGTGATCAATAAAAGTATGATATTATTGTTGAAATTTACTAAATGTATTGTCATTGTTAGTATTTATTATTTTGATTTAATTGAATTTGTCAACATTTATTATTAACAAAAAAATAGTCAAACACAATGAAGTGAGATTATTTGGATGAGTTACAAATTGTTTTAAGGGTTATCAAGTTATTTAAGAAGTGATATAATAAAATTTCATTATAGTTTAGTGATATTTTTTTTCAAGTGATGTTAATAAAAAACATTACATGGTTCTCATTATAATATTATCTAGTTCATGGATTAGGAAAATGACATATGAAGTGTTTGAGAAAAGTAGTTGGAGTGGTAACTATATTACCTAGTGATTTTTTTAGAAATACATAAACTATAAAATGAAACAAACCAAAACATGGTTTAATGTTTTTGGCCATGGTTAGTTCATAAAACAATAATACATAAAAGGGAAACATTCATGGATTTATAACTTTTTTAGTGGAAATATGAAGTGATATTGCTTCCATAAAGAAGAAATAAAATTATTGGATAAACATGTCATGGTTTCTCATTCAGTTCCATGGGTTATATATGGATTTTATGGTTGATAAAAAATGTGATGATAAATACCATGTTTATTTTTAGAATATGAAATAATAATGAAAAATCCATGTTGAGTCTTATTAGGTTGTAGTTTTGAAAATATCTAGAGTAGTTTCTGAATAATTGGAATTGTTTAATGAAAATATAATATAGTTACCCTAACTATAGCTTGGATTCTCATGAAATTATGGTTCGATTTAATTTTTATGAATATAGTGGATTTTTTAGAGTGTTGGAGATATGTTGTATTTGATGGTTCCATGTCTGAAAAAATCATGCATAGGTGGGCGATTTATTTAAATTTATCTTAATAATCATTGCCCGAAACCTAGTGTGAGGATATTGGATTTCATATTTATAAATAACTTTTTAATATTCGAATAAATAAATACATGGGATTATGAATTTTATTCATTGTTGAATCTTTATCATTCAAAAATATCATTTCATATTACCTTCATTACACTGTTATGATCCAAGGATAGAATCTGAATAGTAGTGATTCAATTGTTCTTATATGATCTCTAAGAAACACCACATGATCTTCAGGTTATAGTGTGGCAAGTTAATTTTATCGTGTTGTTCGTTCATTATATATAATCATTTAGTCTTGAATAAATCTCTCTTTGACTTCTACTTGTTGATAGGGAGAGAGAAGGAGGAGTTAAGAGAGAATTTGTTGTGTTCAACAAATCTCTAATCTCAATTTTTAGATGCTTTACACAATAGACATATTTGTCTATTTATAAAGTTAGGATTTAATGCACCATATTATTTAATTTCATAACTACTAGTAAATAAAATTTATTACCTTAAATAAACCTCATTCCATAAAAAATAATTATATTATTATTATTATTTCCTGCGTTCCAACTTGCTCAATAACAAATATTATATAATGTTCTTACTAATTAATTTCTTCCACTAGACTCTATCTTGGTCTATTTGAACTCCTCTATAATTTATTTAACAACTGAATAAATATTTTATTGATAAAAAAATATTTCTATCACAGTCTAATGAATAAATATGTATTAAATTATTTAGTAAATAAAATAAATATTTTATTCAGAATATGTTGAATAAATATTTACATAATTTATATGATCAGTATTACATGAATAAAATTATTTCTTATACATGAGAATAATATTTATTCCACTAATTAAACTCAAATATAATTTAATCAAGATAAAAAAAACACTTAGTGTGTGACCCTCTAGGATTCATTCTCGTTTTCATTAGGCATGGTTGCCTAAAGTCGAAGATTATTGTCTAGCAATGGGTCAAGGAAACCACAAAAAACAACATAATGTTTCATTACTGAAACCCATATATGAACATTTACTCTATAATATATTCCCATTGTCACAATATCTCATCAATTATGTTTCACATATGTGTCACCAACCTAGATTCTCGATATATCTTTCTTTGACTATCTGAAATACACACATCGTTACATCATGGCCATGGAATATAATGTGACCATTTTATTTAAATAAAAGGATCAAGATATTAACATCCATAAATATAGAGGGTAAAAATCCTTCCTCAACTCATTCATTAATGAAATGTCACCCTTGACGCACCCAATGTATTTGACTTTGCTATAAATTGTTATCCTTAGGGTTTGCTAGATACTTCTTGGTACATGAGTTGTAACATGAATTAATAATAATATTGCAGTCTATGGAACATCACACATGTGCGTAGATAGATATGTTTGATGACACCAAAACATGAATAATTCATACTAGAGGGTATGTTCTCATAATCTCCCATCTTGGAGATTACCAGGTGAGAATTTTTTGAGAAGAAGGATCGTATACGTATGAATACTTTCACCGAGATAGTTTAGTTACAATGTGTACCATCAAAGTATGTTAACCATCCAAAAAACAATTATTTTAGAATACCATCATAGAAAATCAAGGTTCTTATCATAGTGGGGAACTGGAATGACCTATTTAATGTGAAATATATAATATGAAATTAACATATTATATTCATGTAGAACAGAAAAAGAATATATAATAATAAGTTTTATTAATAATAATATTAATATACATGTAATCCAAACACAAATAGCTGGTACTTGGGAACTAACTCCAAAAACTCCCACATAGACTAGAGCCAATGACCTATGAAATTTATTCTTCTAGACCTCAAAGGATAGCAATGTTTTTGATGGGTGATGGATTTTTTCAAGGGGTTTTCAAAGTTGACTTCTCTGGAAATACTAATCACTAAAACTTCAACTCTCTAAAAAAATTTCTCAATATATGATACAACTGAGGTATGTGATTCGTCTATTGATGTGACCATGGCTCTTTTGAAAGATCCCCCCAATAGTATTATCACAATAAAATGTTATTGTATCATTACTTCTAGTTACTATAACAAATTATTGGATGAATATGTGCATCCATACTACTTTTTTAGCTATCTCATATGCCATAATTTACTCAGACTCTACTATAGAATCTTTAACCATATTCTTATTTGTTATATTCTAGCTCATATAACCTCCATTCAAAAGGATCTTGTATCCCATTTGTGACTTCATCTCACATGGATTAGTTTAGAGACTAGAATTTTCATACCCTATTATGACTATTTCCACATCTCCTCAAAAAATTAGGAACAAAAATTTAATACATGTTAGATACACTTTATGCCTCATGGGGTAATATTATTACCTGAAGCATCCTTAAAAAATGATTCACAACCCCATACATATAAGTAAGAAAACACAAGTTTCTTTCCATTCCATAATTGATAGGGTATAATTCCTCTTTCTTTAGTATGCACTAAGTATAGTACATATGATGTTGTTTGTAACATGTGTCCAAAAAATGATAATGGAACAATAACAGGACTCGTCATTGATCTCACCATTCCAAAGAAGGTATGGTTCCTCATTTTTCTTACACCATTCCACTAAGGTGTATAAGAAGGATTGATTTGGGATAAAATCATTAACTCCAATAAATAATATATGATGTCCTGATTAAGATATTTTCCACCATGTTTTAAGTGAAATTACTTAATCTTCATACTAAGATAGTTCTAAACATTATTCTTTTATTCATTTAATTTACCAAAAGAACATGGCTTATACCTCCTTAAGTATACATATCCATATCTACAAAAATATTCAGTAAAGTTATGAATTATGATTATTGATCCCTTATCTCAGTAGGAAATCGTCTACAAACATTGGTATGAACTAATTCAGGAATCTCTTTATCCCTTCTACCTTTCACATTAAATGGGAAATTTGTCATTTTACCATGTAAATATGTGTGACATACACCAAGTTGTTTTAGGTTAAAATAATATAAATATACCTCTTAATGAAATTTATTCAAGAACCTTTCATTAAAATGACCTAGCCACTAATTCCAATGTTAGGTGTGGTAGGAGTCATGTGAAGTAACTTTATTATCCATTTTCATTATTTGGTTTGTAAAATCCAACCCATAAAGACATTTATTTAAATTTTTCTTGGCATACATTTTTTTAAGAAGGTAGAATAGAATAATTATTAAGAATAATGATATTACCAGGGCCTAAAGTAAGGGATCATGTTACAATATTTGTCATAAAAGAAAATCGGATCGGTAGGGAGTTCATCATACCAAGTGATGTCTTGATTGACCCCCCATGTAGCAAGGCCATCTGAAACCAAGTTGGCTTCTCGATACACATGTGTGATGATATAATTAATATCTATAATAGAACAATTGAAATCCATCCAACAAGTAGTAATCATCCCAGCAAGATGAGTTACGCCATTCCAAATCGCTTGCAGGATGGTCATCAGGTCAATCTCAATCTAGAGATTATTCCAACCGAAGAGGATGGAAAAGTAAATGGCATAGATAAAACCTAGAATATTAGGTTTTAGGGAGGTTTCATAGCCACATTTTCCCAAGAAACATCCCATAATCCTCCTGAGATGCATCTTGAAGACTGCAACACACCATGTAGGCCCCAGGTTTCCCTTGGAGGTACCATCAATTTTGATTTTGATCCATCTAGGTAGAGGGGCCCTCTAGAACACCTCTAGAGTATGATACGGTTGACAAAATTTTCCATTTATCTGTAGCATCTTCAAGATACCAAAGTCATGCATGATGTTGTGGAAATGAACCTGTTGTAATAAAGCAACATCATGTATAGCAATAAGGATCTGCATCCATCCTGCATTAAGATTTAGTGAGAAATTGTGATGGATAGTAGCTTTTAGATCATACTAGATCACATGCTATAGATCAGTATCTACAGATACAAAAAGGTTCTTGATTTTTTGAGAGCATTCCATTTCATCACAATTCATTAGTTAAGTTCTAATAGAATAAAAAAACCATCTACAATAAATAATATCAAGAATATAGTTCCAAAGGGTAGAAGCAGTAGAAAAAGAAAGAAAAAGGTGGTTGGAATATTCCCTGTGTTGATTTCAGATTATACACATAGAGAAAATTGGATACCAAAGTATTGAAGGCTAGTTTTAGTGGGAACTCTATTGTGAGAAAGACTCCAGATGAGACTGAATCCTGAAGTTTTAATCCAAGGTTTGTTGAAACTTTTGAGCCAGTTGTAATAAATATCAGAATCATCAAAATAATGATTATCGAATTTTTTAGAGGCGATAATACCATTGTGACCTAGTTACCAAAATAAGAAATCCTCAGTGTGAGAAAAAGAGTAATTTTCAATAACATTAAGAATAGTATCAGGGAGGAGATTATGTTGAGAATTTAAAATATCTTTTATAGTACAGTTGCAATTTTCAATATTGTAATCCAAGAAAATCATAGAAATGATGGTCGTTCCAGCCCAGTTGTGCAACCAAAATTTCATGGAAGGCTCATGAGAGACCATCCATCTGGAATTAATTATAATTTGGTTGATGGAGTGTATGATGGAAGGCCAAATAGAAAATTAATGAAACTAGATTTTCCCATCTTAATATTGGTAAGGAATCTATTTTTATGAATGGTGATAGCTTCTGAAGGATTATGAAAAGGTTTCCATGTTAGTCTAGTATGAAGGGACTTATTAAAGAGTTCTATATTTTTAATACCAATACCACCATTCTCAACGGACTTGCAACAGGTTCACCAGGGAATGGTCACAAGATTTCCTTTCATGGTACTACCTTTCCAAATGAAATTCTTAATGGCTACGTTCATTTTTTTAATAAGACCAACATTCCATTTATAGACCATCATGGAGTAAACCATTTTGGAGAAAATAGTTGATTTAACAAGGCATGCCCTACCTGCCATGGAGAGAGCCTTAACTTTACACAAAGCTGATTTTTTAAGAACCTGTTCAACAATAGATGAAAAATGAAAATATTTTGGCCTTCTTGAAAAGGTAGGGACACCAAGATAACTGAAAGGAAGCACACCTTTTTTAAGACCGAGGTTGTTGATAATGCTACATTTTTTTGTTGGGGGGGACGTTTTTCCAAAATAATATGCATGATTTGTTCCGACTAATGGTTGTACAGAAACCTTTTCATAGTGTGAGAGTGTAGTGTTGAGGCTGAGGATGTTCTTTTTTATCACCTTTAAGGAAGAGAATAATTTAATCAGCATAAAAATGATGAGTAGGAGAATTTACATTCATAGAGACATGAATTGGTTTTAGTTTATTCCGGTCTACCAAATGATTAATCAAGTTCCTAAGATAGTATTTTTCTATATAGAAAAGGATTATAGAGAGAGTATCACCTTGTCTGACACCTTTAATGCATTTAAAATAAACTATGGGGTAGCCATTAATCAAAATGGAGATAGTCGCCCTGTTGAGAAGTGTTCTGATAGCAGAGATGAATTGTGCATTAAAACCAAATCCTTGTAGGACATTGAATATGAAGTTATATTCCATGGTGTCAAAGGCTTTCATGATGTCAAGTTTAATAGTAATGTTACCTCCTCTATTAGGTTTATTCATGTTGTTGACACATTCTAAAGAAAGATAGATAATGTCTTGATTTCATATTCCCTTTATGAAACCAAATTGGTTCCAAGAGACAATTTTATCCATGATGGTAGAATGGAACAATACAATGATTTTAGTGATAATTTTATAAAGAGTATGGATCAGATAAAACGGTATTAACTGATTAATCTCATAGGCATTATCCACATTAGAGATTAAGGTAAGAAATAGAGCATTGAGGGCATGAGGGAGAACCCCATTGGAGAAAAAAATTTAACAAGATTACAGACATAATTATGGATTATATCCCAATAACATTGAAAGAAACTATTATTGAAGCCATCAGGACCTGGATGACTATCCAGATTTAGACTAAAGACAGTGTCTTTGATTTCATGTTCCATCGGAGTGTTAATGAGGAAAGTGTTGTCTTCTTTAGTGATCACAATAGGAATGACCTCAGGAAGGAGGTATTCATTAGTTTTAGGACCATTAAAGATAATTTTATAGTAGGAGTCAATATGAGGGGAAATGTGATGTTGATTATCAATCAGGTTTTCCCCATTATTTAAAAAATACAACTGCTTGCAGGCCTTTTTAAAACATTGAAGAGAATTATAGAATTTGGTATCTCTTTCACCATCTATTAACCATTTAAATTTCAATGATTGTTTTCTCATATTTTTATTAAATGAGGGCATGGAGTTGAGCATTATTGAAATATTTATCTCTTTATTAGGATAAATGTTATGATCAAAGTTGGTGTTATTGGTTTGAATGTCATTGATCTCTTTCTCAAGAAGCATGATTTCATTGTTTACTTGTTTGGATTTGGAGCTACACCATGATTTAAGGGATTTTCTGAGATGATTTAATTTGAGGATACAAGCAAAGGAATATTTGTTATGTGACATAGAGAAACAAAATATTTGGATGAAATGGGATCACTTGTCATCAGAGAACCAAGCATTGTTAAATCTTAATGGTAGAATGGGTTTGATGTATTTGGATGAGGCACTGACGAGAATGGTGTGATGATTAGTGTTCAACCTGTATAGAGTGTTGCTGGAGATAAAGTACCATTTATCTAAAGAAAAAACATTTATGAAGGCTCTATCAAATTTTTAAGCAACCACTTTGTTATATTATCTCTTATTCTAGGTGTATTTTGCACTTGTAATATTAATGTTAATGAGATTGTTTTAATCAATCAAGGCTTTGAATTATCTAGTGGAAGTAGAGGCATGTTGAGGACTAATTTTTTTTTCTTGAGTTATGAATGGAATTAAAATCACCAATAAGGAAACTAGGGGGCATTAATGTCATATCTTAGAATAGAGAGATCGTACTAGAGAGTTCTTCTTTCTTGATATTGGTTTTTAGTCTAAATAAAGGAGTAATAAGAAAGAGTACCCTCGATATTATAATATCAGGTAAAAATATTATTAGAGTTACTGATGTAACTTGTATTATATAAACAAGAGTGTGAAAAAATCCAATGATAATCAGCATTGGGGATGTTATTGATTGCACCAATGAAAACTAACTTGTGATGACATAAATATGTGTATTTAGAGGATAAATAGATTTTAGGTTTAGAAATAGAAAATAACATGAGATTATGGGTTTGAACCATTCTTTTTGAAACATTTAACGTGTCAGGGTTAGAGATTACCTAAAAATTCCAAAAGAGAAACTTCATTTAAACCAAAATTTGGAGTTAGAACTCCCCGTTTTCTTTTTTCCAAAGCCTTTGTTTCTTTTAGACCTTATAAACTCTTGAATGTTAGTGGTTTTCTCTTGTTAATTGATAGATGTGTCAAGATTCTTCAATGAGTGTTCCTTTAATGATTCATGCAATAATGGGTCTATGTAATTCTTAGTAAACAGCATCAAAGGGTTGGTAATATGGTTGGAATTCAAATTTTCATTATTCAATAGGCAAGCATCACCAAGTGGGAGACAAGTAGTAGGCGTACCTGGAGATTTTGAAGGAGATGCATTATGATGTTTGACAATGCATAGATCCAATGGATATAACTATAGCTTTGACAGTGTATCCTTATTTTCTTATATAGTAGTAGAGTCTTGTACTGAGGGATTATAACCATGACTTACAAAATCAGAATTTTCTTGAGTTATAGGTTGCACAGCCATGGGGGTGCTATTTTATTTTTTCAGTTCTTAATGGACTACAAGGAAATGTGTGGGTAGTGGGGGATGCAATTAGAATAGTCTCATTGGTTGTGGTTTCATCCTACATAACAAGAGGTTTAATGACTACCCTAGTGTGATTCGTGCCTTTATTGCATACAGTGCTTTGTAGTTGAGTAGGTGGAGTATCCCTCTCACCTAGGGAGTGATCATCATTTTTTAGGGGTGTGTAATTTGAGTTCTGTTCAGTGGATTTTTCCATCTTAGTAGCTTTTTTAATGGTGTCTACTACTACAGTGTCTAAGGGAGTTATGCAAGAGTGAGGTTGGTGCCCAATTCTTTAGTGATTTTAAACCCAAGAACCTTTAAGTGCTCAATATATCAAATTATCTTGATAATTTGAGGCCTATTTGGGGAATACACTCCAATATGTATATAAAAGTGTGCCTTGTAAATCTCAAAACATTGATCTCTCCAGGTAAAGACCAAGGAGGTTCTTTAGCATGTTATATTCATCCATGTAATCTTGATACTTCATTAGTTCAATATACATCGATGAAAGCATAAAACATTCAATGTAGACCAAGAAAATAAATTTTTTTCATAGAGACAAAACACTTCATCAGTATCCTGTTTAGCAGGTGGATGAGGCGTTGAGGATTTTAGGACATAATATTTCTATTCATGACTTTGTAAAACACAAAGGCATCTAAACCAGTCATGGAAGTTACTACCAGTTAGGAGGTTATCATTCTCCAATATTGATCAAAGGGATAGTGAGGATGAAGATATTTATTTTAGTTTATTGTAAAATTAAAAATAGCATATTATTAGTTATTTTCTTAATTACAAAATAACTAAGATATAATAAATTTATTGTTTATTTATTTATAAAATATTCCACTATTTTATCATGTATCAATATCTGTCACCATTGATCTTGGAATGTATAATTTATTTAACATTCGAGTGGAAAGGATACCCATTACTTTTTATAATGATCCAAAATTTGTAAATGAAAACCATTGAGAAGTAATTAGATAAGTGATAATGCCAACTACAGAATTTCAACTCCTAGATCCGTTGAATGGATTCCCATTTCCTAAAATCCTAACATGGATTTCATCTAAACATGCCTATAAATTATTATTGAACGTAAATTTTACATTAAAATCAATATAATGTCATTCAATTCCACCTAAAACCCTCAAGATAAATCCTCAATAAAAGTAACTGTCCAGACATTGGCCATGTATATACTTAGTTTTATGGTTTAATTCCAAATCAATTAATGGAAGGCTTAGTCTGATTTAATATAAAATTGAGAGATTTTAGTTTATTAGTCATGCATTTTACCATTTTTTATCCTTTATATGTATTGTTATTATTAATTGGATGTTAATTGGTTAACCATGTTGGATAAAACATTTACACACAATTCATTTATTTAATTTCCATATTTTCCCATTAAATTATTTATTTTGGTGATCATGTAATGTCATCCATAAAATTAAAAATTATATTGATAGAAATAAAAAATTATTTAAATAACCTATTCATGAGCTTTATCTAATATTTTATTTAATGATAGGGAATTAAATCAACCTTTGACATAGGAAAAATAACTCCCTATTGTCAGTCTTGGCATGAGTTACATCATTCCACCTATCCACCTATGCATCAACTTGGTTGGCATCATTATGGTTCTATCATGAACTGCCTCCAAATTCCATTGGATGCTCCATTAATTTAAAATATTTATTAATCACATACAGGTAAGGGGATCTAAAGGATTGGTTAATGGAGAGTACATAAATATCCCTGGACATGCAGTTCCAACATAATCATGGAGGGAGGGATGAATCACATTCCATCACTTAATTTAATGATAAATAATGGAAAAATAATTCAATAAATTAAATTAAAACATCCAATACATACATAGGGTTTGGTCCTTCTCGTGAAAGGTCATATAGAAATGACTATGTAAAAGTAAATGGATAACATCTATTTAAATTTTATTTCTTTTATTATTTAAGATAAACATGAATGAATTATTTAATTTACTAATTCCCTTTCATATTATGATCATCCAATCTTATTTGGATATACACATAATTAATGGAATTCATGGAAAATTTAAGGTATAACCATCAATGTAAAATTAATTACAATAAATTAATTGAGATTTTAAAATTCTTGAAAACCATTATTAAATTTTTAAACACACAATGTTGTGGGAATCTATAAAATATAGATTTCATTATTCAATTTTAAAATTTAATTTAATTTATATTTTTTCCATTAATGGGAGACTACACAACGTGTACATCTAGCTTCACTCTAGATACCTCGATTGACATAAATCCAAGTCACACACTTGGGGTTCGACATATTAACTTATCTAGAATACATGACATGTTCATGCTAGATGCATATCTTGTATCTGCATGTTGTGTACCATGTTGGCTCGATTAACATGTGATGTGAAATTAAAGCTCTATGTGTAATTAATTTCTTGGAGCAACTAGATTCAACTTAAATCATTATACGGTGTGTGGTCCAACCACATGCTGTGTATCATAGTTTTTCGTGCCAAAGATTTTGCACTTCCTGATGGCATATCCACTCATTATTCATTTTTTATTTTACCTTTATGAAAAGGAAACACTATAGAAATAGGATAAATATTTTGATAACATGTTAATTAAAATCATATCAATGAAAGAATAATATGAAATGAAAATATAACCACAATTATGCATGGATCAATAATCAAATAAATAATTATAAATTTAACGTTCACCTCCCTTTGATAGCACTTGATTGTTATGGGTGCAACAGAATCAAGCAGAGGTGGGAGATATATTAATTTTTTTGTCAACTATTTCCCGAAACCAATAGAGAGGATCTTTCACATAATATTTATAATTAATTCATTTACTATTTGAAAAAATAAATAGATAGGCTTAGGAAATTTCTTCATTGGTGAATGTTGATCATATGAAAAGACCCTTTCATATTACCTTCATTGTGCTGTGAGGATCCAAGGATAGAATCAATCTAGTGATGATCCACACATGATCCTATGACCTCCAAGAAACACCAATCGATCATCAGGTACTAGCATAATTATTTTAATGCCTTGCATTGTTCTTTCATGATCAATTATTATTTAGTGATGAATATGTCTATCTTTCAAACCACATTCTTGAGAAGTATAAATAAGGTGGATTTGAGAGAGAATTCATTGTGCGCAACAATTATCTTTTCTCAATTTTTGTATTCTCTACAAAATATACATATGCATCGAATTATAGATGTTGGATTTAATTTAAAATATTATGTAATTATATACTAGATGTTAAATAACATTTATTAGCATTAATAAACCCCATTCCACCTTATAATAATTATTCTATTATTATTTTTTTGGCACGTACTAAATTTCATAATAAAAGAAATTATGTAATAGTCTTGGTAATTAAAAATTTACACCATACTCAGTCGTGGCCCATTCAAACTCATATATAATTTATTGGAAAACTAAATAAATATTTGATGCATAAATAATTATTTTATTCCCATTTTAGTGAATAAATATTTATTAACATATTAAATTAATAAAATTTATATTTTACTCATAGGCCACTGAGTAAATATTTATTTAATTTATGTTCCAAATATAAATTGAATAAAATTATTCCTTGAACTTGAGAATAATATTAATTTCATTAATTAAACTCAAATAAAATTTAACTAAGATCAATGGAAACCCTTAGTATTTGACCTTTTAGGATTCTTTCTTGTCAGAATTAGGCAACGTTTCATCGTGTTTCTTCAGACATGGAATATAGAGTGGGATTTCCATTGATGGTTTTATTGAGGGGTATTTTGTGGCCTCTATCAATCACATACATTGGTCCCTCTATTTGTTTCATATTCCCTAGAATCTTCCAATGGTTACCTTATACATAGTTGTGTATGAACCTTCTTTCTAAAGGCTGGTGTTCGTCTTGGTTTTTAAGCCCAAAAACTCTTGGGGACTCATGCTGGTCAATAAGATGAGAGTTTGGGATCATCAAACCCTTTTGGGGGGAATTATTGTCTACTTTGAGACTCTCTTATAGATTTAATATATGTTCAATAATATCTTCCTAATCCCGATACAAGACCGTTTACCTTGGAAATTGTTTTTATTAGTTAATTCTATATTCAGATGTAGAAGGGGGTCTTGTTGAGGGATCCATTTGTATGTTTTTGAGGTTTGTTTTCTATTTCCCTTATGGTGAATAACTTCTTTATGTGCTGAAAACATATAACTGAGTGCATCAAAATGTGCCTCCATATAAGGAGGAAGTTGATATTCTGAGGATGAGATTGAGCCGTTATGGGGTGTCCTACATATCATGTATGTTGCATTAATCATAACCCACATAGTTCACTAAGGTTATTGTTATTGAACCCATGGTATATACCCATATATGAGAGGAATTAATTCATGATACCTAATGAGATTTTCATTCATACCTCCCTAAGACAACATGAGCAATTCCTGGAGTGAGAAACAAGTGGGATAGATGATCAGCCTCACAATGTGTATGTATGGGACTTGCGTAATAGGACAATAATTGGGGTGTTTGGTAAAAATATTGAGACTTGATAAGGAATCCTACATATCTTGAATATGGAAATAATTTGAGTCTTCATAGTTCATTTGATGTATGGGACGTACAGACTGAGTCTACCATATGGATATTTCTGATGCCCAATGAGGTGTTCATTGCACCCCTCTAAACCCATGTGAGCTACAATAATGGTGAGAAACAAGGGGGAGTAGATGATCAACCTTACAACATGTGGATATGGGACCTTTGTTTTAGGGTATCCCCTAATGATGTTTGGAAATATGTTCAGTCCATGGGAATGCAACCTATGAATTCTAGTTATGGTGGGAATCAGAGTCGTCATAGTTCGTATAATGTTGGGGGTGATAAACTGAGGCCTTCCTTTAACAACGTATGAGTTTATAAGGAAAATAATATGACCATTGATACTCCTTAAGTGCACATGATCCATGCTAGTTTGTTAGAAACAAGGAATAACAAGGAATCAATTTCATTTCTTTGGGCAAGGGACTCATATGATGGTCTCTCCATGGATGATCAATATGGACCTCGGGCCTCGGATGGAGGTGGCCTATGTATCCTGAATAAGAAAGGAATCAGAGTCTTCATAGTTCCCCTTATGTCGAGGCTTACACACTGAGGATTCCCTATTGACAAGGGCTTACACGCTGAGGGATGAAAGCATTGTAAAATTATAGGATTCCATGAGATCTATCACATAACCTGAATTGACACACATATAAGGTGTAATGAGAGTCAGTGTGGCATAATCAGAGGGGTGTCTTGTATCTTTGATGGAACTTATAAGAGTCATCATGAGACCTGAACAATAGGTCCGAAGGGAATCGTGAGTCTAATATAACTTTCCTGAAATGCATTGAGAGAGCTTGGTTGTCGTGTTTTGATGCATTCATGAGACTCGACAGACATGAGAGAACACCATTGTGTGAGTCATAGGATGCGTCTGATAGATATCAAAAGTATTTGGCGATGGAACCAGAGGGTTCTTAAGATCGATGTGGCAGCCGTAAGGGCATTGTATGATGTGCCTTGACATGTCTGGAAGACATTTTTTGTCCCAGATGACATGGCTAAGGGGTGTATCGAAATCAAGGTGATGTTTCATGGTTTTATCATGTGTCTTCATTTGACACTTGAAAAGTTCTTGAGGTCTAGTGAGCTTGTATTTCACTTAAGCCTTCTACCGTTGATCTTGGTTCTAACCCTTATATAATCAATTCCTTGGATTTATTCTTTTTTTGTTTATCTTGATCCATGCATGATCTATTAGTCTTGTGGAACGGTCTTCACATAAGCTACCATAGATCCTTCGCATGATCTATGAGTGATCAATTAAGTGATTTATGTATTGAACATGACTACTCTCACTATCTTCCAATGTATTAGTTGATGAAAAACTCTCCGGTCGCATGATCTGCCACTCCAAGATGTCCTTAGGAGTCTAGAGTCTGATTCTGTAGAGTCTGGACATCTAACAATCATAAAAGAGGTCAAGAATTCAACCTGCATAGTAGTTGTTGTTTTTTAATATGGGGTGAGGCATTTATAAGACTCACCACCTAATATACTCACTGGTTTGGGCAGTTTATCTCACATAAGTCTAGGATGGAACTAGTGGAGGGGCCTAGTGCCACATGGTTTCAGGAGTCTCTACCGTGGACTACTTCAAGTGTTTCACCTAATTTTTAGCAATTGTGAGTCTTTTCCTATGATTATTACCGATTATTAGATACTTGTTTGATTATGTGGCTTTGTCAAATGACCATCATGTTCTCATGTTTACCTGTCTGATGGTGTTATCAATATCTAAGTTCCTTTGATAATACACTCGCAATGAAATGGGTGGATTTTCCTGGGGTCTCGTTGGACAGTGCTATGGGTGCGTTGCACGCATACCATGCTTTTCATCGACCACGAGTACCTCTCACCTCCTCCCTTTTGACCCACTTTGTTTGATGTAAAAAAGGTTCGATTCATGTGATATTTCATGTTTTTTTGTCAAGGGTATTTCTTCTATTTTTTAGAGATGCTTCATGTGAAAGATATGGGCCGCATAGGGGTGTGCGAGCATTCTGTCTCTGGAGGACAAGAATGACAATCCAAAAGGCTTTCACGAGGTGCAGAAGATGTGTTATCAAGGTCTCTCGGTACCTTTTAGGTTTTCAGGGGTGTGTCTCATTTATTTAACCAATTTTGAACCCCTCTCACCTCATCACATTTTATATCCCTTGTTTTATTTTAAAGGGGTTAGGGATCATGCTAGTTGGCATGAGTAATATCTAAGATTTTTTACTTTATTTTTGGATGATGTCTCACTTGACCAATATGGGTAATATGGAGAGTGTAGAAGAATGTAGTGTAATGGTCTATTTTTCCGTCCTTAGTTTGTTCAGGAGTTTTCTAAATACATCAAATTACTTCTATGTGGCAAGGCTGACAAACCATAGGGCTTCCGTGAGGCTTCACAGTGTCCAATAGATTACTAGGAGTACATGTCACATGTCATTCAGTGACCATGGACCAATCTCAACTCATCCACTTTATCACCTTCATTTTTTCTGGATAATTCTCAATGGTCATGTGAGATTTGACAGATATCACAAATGGTTTTTATTCTTCCTAATGATGATTGGGTGCATGAGCTTCATGAACACTAAGGGTATCTTTCTTTATAATTTATTCATTATTTATTTTCAAAGTATTATGGGTGGTTTGTTTGGAACTTGAAAATGAATAACCATTCATCTTGGGGGTTATCATTCGATTGTTTGTGGGGCCTTCTCAAGAGAAGTCATGTTTGATGGAGGGGGTCCGATGGGACAAGCTGTAAGTGATGTACCATACGTGGAGCCTTTCTGTGACCTTGAAATGGTCACACGATCATGAGACTATTAGAGGCTTCATGAATCTTTGACCATCCTCTTATTACATTATTTCATGGGGAAAATAATTTCCATATTCATAAATTTCCTCTGGGATTTTCTTGATACTTATTTGGGGGGTATCAACCCCCCCCCCCCCCCCTCCTTGGGAGCGATGTCCGAGGGGACACAAACTCATTTCTATAGAAAAGAAATTTCCACTAGAGCTATTGATATTTCCATGAACTAGTGATTTGGGTGATGTTTGGTATATTAAAATACCTTTGGTATTCTTTGAAACACATATACAGAGGGGTATGAGGTAAAGGAAAATTTGTTCCACTAGCCACCAATTCTTAGAGTGCTCCCGATGTTGCTCTTGTTGAAAGATCATACTGCAAACTCGGATTGTGAACCATACGCACAAGTCTTCACCGCAAGTTAAATCTGAAAATTCTCTCATATAAGGATTCTTTCTACTCAGGCCCTTTCTTCCTTGATAGAGAAATATTTTTTGGTAATTCCTTATAATTCAATTATGTGGTCCATGGTTGCCTCAAGTGGTTTCATGAGATTCTCTGATCTGATTATTTGAGAATTTTTGAATAATGTGACCAAGTACAGGTCACTTGATCACAAGTCCTTAGGGTGTTCATGCAATTTGTGTGATTCCCTATAGGGGTTATGCACCCCAAAAGTCCTCCCGATGTTAGGTGGTTCACAAACTCTTTATGTGGTTCACAAATCCCTTGCAGATTCATGCGATACACATGACACCGTTGTCTCATGTCCTGCTTAAAATTTTCAAGACATTGCATTTTCTTAATCTAATGTGTGCTGCTTACTTATTTTTAGATTTCATCCCATTCCTCCAAAGTTTCCTCATCTATGACCAACTAGAGGGCCATGATTTCCAATAATCACAACGAAGATCCCCATAATGGATTTCATAGTAATAATGAGGTTCTACATAGGTTCATCCTATGTGATATTCATAATTGTACCTTATCTAGTTGAATTACAATATATGAGTTTGGATTTTTGGATGGTTCCTTTATACCTCTTTAAACTTTTTAACTACTATTTCACCAGGTATCTAGCTCTCCTGACTATGTTCAGGAATGATTACTAATGAAAATAAGCTGGTTATAGCCCAATCTTAGTGGTTGTCTTATTTTTTGGCCATTTCTCCCCAGATTCCAGATGATCATGACCTTTTTTAATAACCATGTGACTTGAGTTACTCAAGAATATTCTCCTATCCTGATGCCTTTGGCGGTGGATGGTACTCAAAACGGTATTTTTGCCCTGGTGGAAATTTCTCTAACAAATGGGCATGGATATTCTAGGTGAGGCAAAGCTTTTCAGAATTGTTTGACGATATATACAGGGTTAATTTCCATAAAGCCATATGGATATCCCAATTAATCACTTACTTATATCCTATCCTCCTCCAATAAAGGAAATGTTTTTTGTGTTATAATGACTCATATTTTCTTTATTTTATTTTAAGAAATTACTGTTGAAAAATCTGAGGCCAGTCATTGAGAGGACGTGAGATTCCGAGGCCTGGTGTTCCCAGAACAATTCATTAAAAAATGTTATGTTTATAATATAATGCATACATGGATTTACTAAAAATGTTGTATATCTTTTAAATGGTTTCTAGGATTAGAAATCTATGGGCACTATGGAGCTCAAAATGATGAATTTACTATAGGTGCGACCAAACTTTGGTAGGCACAACTCATCTAAAGAAAAAGTTACCAAGGACGTATATGTAAATAAAAAAATTAAATTAAATTATTTTATTTTTAAAATCATAATAACTCATTATATATGACCTTGATTGGAACTATGAGACCAAATTTGAGCTTTTAATGTGGTTTTTCCCTAAGATATGCCTAACATTAATTGGGATGGGTCGGTTGTGAAAATTGTTTTTGGGCATTTTATTTTATAAAATAAATAGCGAGATTATGTTATTTTAACATTACACCTATGCAGCAACATTTTTACTTTTAAAATAAGAACTAGTATAGGGACCAGGGTTAGTCTCATAACCATGGAAATTCTTAGGAGGCTCTGAAGATAATCCTTATAAGAATCACTCGGCAACGACAATAAATACCAGGATTAGAGATCATTCTTGATGGATCACCAACATAAATCAATCCTTGACAGAGAATGATCCATAAAATTGGTAGATTGTTTGATTTCAAATATCTTTTCCCCATTATTTATTTCCACATTGAACATGGCTCATTCCAAAAACAAATCAATCTATGGTTCGATCATTTTTGCGGGATGGGTTATTATTATAGGATCATTGGGAGATTAGTTTATCCACTTATTTTTTCCTTCTAATGAGAATGAATTGTGGTCGGCATGAAAAAAGTCCAAGGTTAATTATTTAGTTGTTATTGTGATTTCTTTACTCTGTTCTTGGTGTTCCCCACCAGTGGATCCTTTTGATCGTGGCTTGACTTTCTTGGAGGCTCAGGATGCGATCAGACCCCCCATAATGGAGGAAAGAAAAAACAGAGGTCGAATCAATGTAGCTCCGGACCCTAGGATCACATAAGTTCTTTTTTCATTTCAGATATTGAAGCACTAGAAAATTAATTAAAAACCATTTAATAAAGGGAACTGGTGGTACCTGGGGGCATGGCGCGTCCAGCACCACATGGGATGTAGTGGCTGCATGATACAATGGGGTGGCCATGTGGATCGATGACTGTCACTGCGGGCAACCACATGAGATGGACCAACCCAGAAAGTGTACCTGGTAGAGAGAGAGGGTTGATCCAGCTTGATGGACTAGTCCAACAAGGTGGGTTGGCCCACACTGGATCGGGCCAAGCCTAGTGGGTCAGGTAGACCCGGGGGACTAGGTCGGACCCCGTGAGTTGGATTGCACCATACGGGTCAAGGCAAGTCTGAGTCAGAATTGGGTGGCTAGACCGGGCCATGGTCGACCAGCTGTCACGTGGTGGTCAACCACAGGGGAAATCAAATCAGGAAGTTGACCATGATGGTTGACTGCCATGGTCGGTCCAAGGCCCAGTGAACCCCCATCTAAAATTATCAAATTGCCATAACATTCAAAATTAACATCCATTTTGATGAGCCATATATAGTGTTGGGACCCTTATGAAGAGATGGTTAATTAGAGATATTTAATGTGTGGTTTTTAGGGATTATGAATATGAAATAATTGTCTTGAAGAGTGAGTTATCCCAGAAAGAATACGCTTCGAGCAAAAAAATTTTTGGCAGGCTGTGAAATAGAGACTATGTGTTTTATAGAGACTATGTGTCTTATGAAGACTACGTTTCTTATGGATGATGATGCCATATATTTTTTATTTAAATATAAGGGAGCATAAAACAAATACAATCCATCAAGGAGGACAGAAGTGGTGAATTCCAAGAGAACCCCCTAGCACAATACTAGCACACTCCATAGGAAGAGAATGGAGACTATCAAAGATACTTGGAGACTCGCCCTGCCTACCCAACCAAGCAAGAGAATAAGCCGCAAAATTAGTTTCCCTCCTACTATGGTGGATCAGCCTTCCCTGATGTGTGGTCATCCTGCATCTTCGTATAAGATAAATCATCTCCCAAAGAACCCCATGACGTCCCTTTAAGGCCTTCACAAGGACCTCAGAATCAGATTCAATCTCGGCCACCTCCAAACCACTTCTACTAAAAACCATCAAACCCGAGTCAATGGCCCGAGACTGTGTCTATTATGGAGAATTTGTGTCTTATGGAGATTGTGTGTCATGCTGAGATTGTATGTCTTATTAGATTGATTATATCTAGATGTTCTTGATATATTTTTTATAGACATATATCTGTGTGGAGTTGATTATGTAAAGTTTCATGGTATTTTCATTGTGGTGTTATTTTTCATTATTACTTTATTGTATTTACTTTTTGGTATTATATTGATATTTAATTTTTGGTATTCCTATGTGGTTTTAGGGTGTCCTAGTGAGAGTTTTTTTGCTCACCCTTCCTGGGTAAGGCCCGCACATGACATGTTTTGTGAAGACGATCGACCATTTGATGGAATTACAGGTAAAACCAAACCAGACGGTGCCCCGTGAGACCAAATAGGTCAAGGTGTGTTCTGTTATATTTTTAGACAAAAGTCCCACTAACTATTACATTATAGGCTGGAATTTTGGCTAAAAAATCTTTTCTTTTGGTGGGCCTGTTTTGGACCTGTTTACATTCTAGTACTTTCACTGTATTACTATGGTTGTGGGACATAGTGGTTTGCAATCACTTTTTTACTTAGTGTATTTAATTTTCAACATTTATGGCTTGGAGAGTTGTGTGTGTGTAAATGTACTTAGGTTAAATCCTTCCATTTGTGGGATATGCCTACTCAGTGCTAGTCACTAGCCCCTTGCCTATTAGAGGAGGGATTGGGGTATCCACATCATGGGACCCTCTGGGACGAGTGATGATAGTTTTCCTAGCACCAACATTTTTGATATTCCTTATGGAAATGTGGGTACCAATTAATGGGATAACCATAAAATTTGTAACATCCCTCCTCTTAGAGAGATGTATGAAAATTTTCTTCATGTTGTGGATGTTTAGGACCGTCCTCTACAGACTCTAGTTATATAGAAAGATATGCACTCTATTATGAAGAAAAAACTAGGGAGAGAGATGAATGTGCAATCTCTTATTTCCATCACCGATTGGATTAATATTTTTTTGTGTGGAGGTGGGGCAAGACCCAATGTTATCCACCCTCATTGAGGACCTTCCCAACAAGTCTGTGATAGTGTTGGCTCATATTAGGACATTCTAGAAGTTGTGGACTATACCTTATAGGGCTATTTGGTGAACTTAGAGGTTTCTTCTGACCTTAGGTTGGATGTTTTTCTTTATATGTTCCAAAATGGGTTGTTCTTCCTCTATAGGGATACAATATCGTGAATTCATGTTATCACCTTGGTAATGGAGGCGCATCTTGCATAAGAGGGTTTATTTAACCTGGAAGCACCAGTTCTTACATTCCTCTACCAGATGTTGGGTCATATCCAACAATGCATCACTCCCTACAAGACTGGTGGTCATATCTTGTTCATATTCAAATGAATATGAGAGTACATAAAATGTTATGAGTAATAAATTATCTATAGGATCCCAGACCACGTATCTATCCATAGATTTATGAACATCTCTGGGTATGGACCTGTGTCTCTATCCCCTACCAATGTCAAAGGTGAACTATGCCGATCAGATAGCTTCAACTTTTCTACCTTTATGCACCAAGTAGTGTGATTATTGATGATGAAAGAAACTCTCTTGGTGAGAGATCTTATATGATCTCTATTTGAGATGGGATATTTACAGTTCGGGTGGAAGAGCTGATTATCTGGGTGTCTTACGGGCTTTTCCGATTTCCCATCATTTTGGCTCCATTCATGGAGTTACCACATTCCTTTGGCTATTGTCCAAGGGGACCAAAATCCTGGCGTAATCCACCAATTTTTTATTATTCTATCCCACCAAGATACCAAAGCTATGATCATACTTCCGCCAACTACCGCTCATTCTTTCCACACCCGGGATTATGACCAGGCTTGGGTGATGTCTTATCCCAATGGGGTTCTAGGTCAACTGGTCCACCATGTTAGTAGGCCCCCTACATCCCCATTTCCCCTATCTATGGAACTAATGAAATTGATTAAGGACATAGTCAAGGAATTGAGGAAGAAATATCGATCTGATGGTAGTTACTTAGATGGTAAGTTATATTCTGTTGAGGAGACCATTCCTCCAGTGCAAGCTACATATGATACACCTATTGGGAGAGAGGAGTATGGGGAATCTTTCCAATTTCAACACTGAATCAGCTAGTTGATCGTAATTTTTTTTAACCTCTTCATTAGATGCTATGTCTCAATAATTTCATAAGATAATATTGGAGATTATTCAGGTCAAGATTACTAAGAAAACTCTGGATGCACTCTTCATTTAGGGGGAGCATATTTTACAATTATTTTGTGATCTATAAGTGCATGACTTTGATCGCCAGCCTCTATAAAAAAATATACAGTAGATCACCCCGACCCAAAAAAACATGTCCACATAAGAAAGGGAACTGAATGAATTTGAAGATGAGGCATCATTTACCAAAAAATTAATGAAGAATGCAGATACACTAGATGAGCGTTGCTAATTATCATCTGAACTACAAGCCTAGATGGATGCATGGATGATGCAGATATGGAGGGATGAATAGATGATTACTCATCTGAAATCCAATATTTTTATATAATCAACCTCATTGGAAAACTAATCATTAGAGGGTTAAATAAGTGACTACTCTAGTCAAAGTTCTTCTCTATGAGGTTGAGGTGGAAGAAGCGGGGAAGGTGACACTCTAATTCTCAATTGACGCCTCCCTCCAGACTCCTTCTGACCTAGCTAGCACTGTCGACCATCATTTTTATTTACTAAAATCATTTTGTATTTCATCCCAAATTTTTTCACTACACACCAATTTTTTTATGTTTCATAAAGACTAAAAAATGTGGAGATTCCTCCCTCTTCATCATACTATTAATGGATGAATTTTTTCTAGGATTTCAATCCCATTATCTATCTTTTATGATATCTCATTATTTTACAGCTCTGATATCGAAAACCATACCTTGATTTAAAAATAATGATCATGAATTTATGGATTTGGATGTTAAAATCATGATATATTTACTTTGAATAACTCTCTCAAATTATCATCCTATATCAGGTTCTATATTGGTAATATATTATAGCTATCTTGAGATTACCGAATGTGAAGAGGGATCATCTAGGAAGGATATATATCATAAAGAATGAGTTCTTTTCATATTCACATAATGTAGATCGACTATAATAAGTCCATTTAGTGGGCCTCATGATAATTATTATGCACTTTGGTTTAAGGTATTTTAGCTTTCACTATTTATTACATTGGTTTATATTTTTTTAGCTCAGAACATTTGTTTCTATAGTTTAAGGGTTTTTATCCTGAACCATATATTGAATTTATTTATGGTTTTTTAGCTCGGACTGTCTATTTATTTTGTTTATGGTGTATTAGATCTAACCTTATAATGCTTTAGTTTGAGGTCATTTAGCCCAAACCATCTATCAATTTAGTTTAGGGTCTTTTAGCTTAAACCATCTATGGCTTTAGTTTAGGGTCATTTAGCTCTAACAATCTATTGCTTTAGTTGAAGGTCTTTTCTCTTCGACCATATGTTGCTTTAGTTTAAGGTCTTTTATCTCGGACCATCTACTACTTTAGTTTATGGTCTTGTATCTTAGACCATCTATTTTTTTAGTTTGTGGTCTTTTAGCTCGAACCTTCTGTTTCTTTAGTTTAAGGTCTTTTATCTCAGACCATCTATTGATTTAGTTTAAAGTCTATTAGTGTAGACTATCTCTCATATTAGTTTAGGGTCTTTAGCTTGGACCATATATTGCTTTATTTTATGGTCTTTTAGATCATACCTTCTATTGCTTTAGTTTAAGTTCTTTTAGGTTAGACCATATGTTGCTTTAGTTTGAGGAATTTTAGCTCAGACTATATTTTTCTTTAAGTTATGGTCTTTTTGATTGGACCTTACGTTGCCTTACTTTAAGGTATTTTTTCTCAGAACATATATTTATTTAGTTTAAGTTATATTTCCTCATAACTTCTATGTAACACCCTAGCTTCCATGGTATATTTCTCTTTGTATAATATAATATCTTTCTCTCCACGCAACTTCGAGTTCTAGCACACCATGACCAATCAAATTAGCCATTTAAAAATATTTTATGAATAGTAATGCCCACTTTTTGAAATTTTATAAATTTTATTTTTTAAAATGGACAGCATTTTTGGATTCTAAATATGAAAATTATATTACATTGAATTTTTGGTAATTTTCTAACAACATTCAATTTTTGATGAATAGTGAAAAACACTGCACTATTGATTAAAACCATCTTTTATTTAAACAAATATTTTTGAATTTAATATTATTAAAAGTCAAAATAGATACATAATACCTATATTAATCGAATTTAATTCATTGATGTCATTTTATAATAATATTATATATTTATAATTTTATTGATCTTTTTAACGCCTCTTACCCACTTTATAGGAACATTTGCAAATCTTCTTAAAACGTAATTTTACCACTTCTAAAAATTGAATTTCAAAAATATGAGAGGCTTGGTTTACATTAGTAAGTATGATTTGTTTCAATAAGATGAACCTAATTTTTGGTGAATAGTAACTGTTAAATTTTATTTACCACGGTTAAAAGTAAATAGAGTAATTAAAGGAAAATTAATGTTATAATTACCCCAAAACTTGTAATAATTCTATTGGATAAGTTTTTTTCGACCCAAATAAATATTAGGACAAAATTAAGATCCATTTTGATCCATTTTTGTTAGATTAGGATATTTATTATATTTTATTTAAAGAAGAGTTAAAAGTGTTAAATTCAAATTTTAATAACTAAACCATTTTTAATATATAGTTATAATTAATATAAATTCAATGAAAAATAATCATTAGAAATAAAAAATTATTTCCTAAATCATTTTATTTTATTTATAATTTTTAGATACTAAGTAAATACATTTATTTATGACACTATGATGATGCAATAATTTCTTTATTATTGAATGATTAAAATAATTGATGTTATAAATATTAAAATAAATGTAAATTGAATGTTTTGATGCCATAAAAGATTTTTTTTAGGTGAATATGAAATTTTAGGGTTGATTAAATGTATATTTTCGAAGTAACCAAGTTGTTATGACTTTTACAAAAAACTAAATACTAAATAATATCAAAATTGACATAAATGAGTTTTTTAAACAAATACTATTTTATTAAATGGTATAATATCCTAAAAATATAATATTTGAAAAAATGACTTATATAAGTTATTATATTCATTAATGAAAAACTTGTGGTTCTCTTGGAATGTATAGTTATTTTATTAACCATGTAATATAACAATACAAGAATACATGGTAAATGTTAAACTATTTAACAAAGCGTTAATTCTAAATGATAAGGTTAATATGGTGACCAAGACTTGTCTAAAACCTATTGGTTGAGAATATTTAGACCCATACTCACAATATACTCGAAATAAATCAATTTCGATCCATTATAAAATGAAAATTATTTTATAATAAATTAATATTTCAAGCTCTTCCTAAAGTGCCCCTCACTTCTCTTATAAATGGGTAGCTTCCCTTATATTAAATTCACACCTCCAAAGTCATTTGACTCATCCAAAACCTTCTAAAATATCCTCCCAAATACCCTCACCTCAACATATAGGCCATAATTTTATCATTATTCCATCCTAAGAATCCCTTTTGATTAAATCAAAAGGAATCACCCGAAGAAGAGTTAATTACTTCATCACCCCTTTCAATTTTGTTTTATTCTTCCACTTCCTCTTTATATGTTGTTTCCATACCAAAATAATAAATCTAGTACCTTCTAAATACTGTGATGTTATTATAAATATGGTACAACCATATTGATTATTCTATCCATCCTATTAATGAAAAATTCACCATACGTGCGTACGTAAGGCTTACCGTCTCCATGTCATGGTGTAGTTTGTTATTCGACACTTAATTTGTTGGATGTGTATAATAATGATGCATAATTGATGTAAATAATAAATATAACTTGTCAATTATTCTATATATAATTTACCATTTAATCGCATATTATTTCACCATCAATAGAATGATATTGTCACTCATGCATATGTACGACTTATTGTCTCCACCACTTGATAAGATTTCATTCCCCATCATAACCATTCATGAATAATTTACATTTGATGATTAAAAAATAATTTTTTAGAAGTTAATATAATTTTGGATATTAATAAAATACCCCATATCCATAAAAAAAATTACTTCTATTACAATACATATAAAGGAAAAATGAATCAGTTAACACCTGAAACAATGATACTACAAAAATATTATTAACAAAGCAATATTTGAGGATCATATATGATATCATATTTATGTATGTGATTATTTTATAATTTAATAACAATTATTTAACTATTATATTGGTGCTTAATGTACCCTCTACTAAGGATAAGTACAAGATATTGGTTAATTTTAAAATCTCTTTATTATCTGAGGCAGTTTATATGCAAGTTTTTACTCGGACTTCTTTATCATCCACATCAGTGTTTCTTAAAAATATATTTCAATTTTTTTACTATTTCCTATACTATGGGTTATATTCATTTATACCATTTTTTTAATTCAATAAAATTATTTTAAATGATCTTTTTCATCATTTTCCAAACAAGTCACTTTATGACATTTTCACCAAATTAAGGAAAGAATGTTTTTTTATCTAATATGGAGGGTGCAACCATTTTCCCACTGTTATAACACGTTAAAAGTTTCCCTAAAAATTTGATAATAATATTTTCAAAATAAAAATTTTCTTTACTTTTAAATAATTTCAATGTATAATGATATATTTCACTCAAATGATTTTTGGATTGATTCCATCTATGACAACATCCTTTGTTAGATTTTAAGCTTGTTTGGAGTTGATTCATTATGATACAATCTTCAATATTTTGTTGAAGGTTTTGTGATATTTTTGACTGTGGATGTGCTACTTTTATACCATTCATTGTTTATGGTTAATCTATTAACAATTCTTATGATAGTTTTAATACAAATGTTTATACTATGTTTTAAACATTTTAAATGTGGAATGCATTGGATATAGTAAGTGACAGGAAGAGACTTCTATATCCCCTCGATACATCATTAGATCTCATGAGAAAAACTAGTGCCGTGGCACAAAGCCTTGAATTTTTTTTTATTTAGGGTCTTCGCACAAGGCCTTGACTTTGTGGTTAAGAAGTATGACATAATGCATTCCACCATTATGAGTTTAGATATTGATATTACTTGTGATTGTTTGACTAGAAGAATACCCATGTGAATAATTAAATGGAATTATTTTATTTATCATTTCCATATTATGTTGTATTTTATGTTTAAAAATATTGTTATTTTGTCATATACATTGGCATACATGTTTATTCTTATTTGTGATAGTTTCCACTAATTTATCCTTACTGAGCATCTAAACCCACCCATTTTTTACGTTTTATTTTTTCTATGATGTGAAGAAGTATATTATGATTGACTTGGAGGGATAGGCTATGGGATTTGAGTGTGTTCAAAGGAGACATGATTTTTCTTTTTCATTTCATATTCTAATGTAAAACTTATGTATGTATCTAGTACTTCTAAGGCTATTAAACTAATCTGTATTTAGGGACTTGATCCCATGTGATCATGAAAATGTTATATAATAATTCAACGACTCAAGGTAACTAGGGTAGGGGTGTGACATTATATTTATTTAGTTTAAGGTCTTTTAGCTCAGACCATCTATCAATTTATTTTAAAGTCTTCTAGCTCGAACCGTCTATCACTTTACTTTAGGGACTTTTATCTTCGACGAATTGTTTCTTTAGTTTAAGGTATTTTAGCTCATACCTCTTGTATATTATCATGGTATGTGGTGTAGAATTGATAGGAATGACCCAAAATAAATTGAGGTGTTGGAAACATCCTTGGGGCTACTGAGACTCATGAGGATCAGAATTCTCTTTTTAAAGTGATATTCTTGGTTGAGAACCATCGGCACATATGCAAGAGCCATTGACATGCATGTATAAAAATGAAAAGGGATCCCTTGATGTCAGGTATCTTTTCCAATGGTGATGGAAGATATATAGAGGTAATATTGATGAGGATGGAATACTGGGGATGAAAAAACTACCTTCTTAGTTCGGTTGTGGATGATGTAAATAAGAATCTAAGAGTTTGAGTCCATTAATATGAGATGATGTTGAAATAATTGGTATGTAGCTTGGAAATCTGAAATACTAGGTTCTACCGCAGTGTTTCAAAGGCTTACAAGGATCAAAGATACTTTCTATAAAAGAAAACATGATTCATTTAGTTGGTGGTTCAGGGACTTTATTCATTGGTATCATGGGAAAAAAATATGATCTACACTTCTTTATAAGGGCTATGGAATATTTGTAAAGATCCAAACTTTTATAGGATAAAGTTTGATATTGGAAGAATGCTATCATAGAAGGGTTCTGGCACCCTAGGGAACCTAGATCTTAAAATAAAGCTTGATCTCTAGGCCATGTGGTTTTCAATCATGTGATATGGGATATTAGAGGCTAGGAAATGTATTGTTGTAGTTCATTTTGAGAATGTGTACACAAATGGGGATATAACGTTGAGGGCATCAAATATTGTAGGGTAATTTGTGATGGGATGTAAATCACAATATGGAGTTCTTTGATCAAGAGAATGGTATGGGGAAATCATATATGGGGAAGTTTAAATAGACTAGGGTGTTGAGTGATATCCTGATAATGTTAAGGATCAATATAATTTGATTATACTTTTTAGAGTGATAAGTTTTTTTGACAACCATAAGCGCATTTGTAGGATCTATGGGATGTATGAATAGTTAATAAAAGGGTCCTTGAAGACATATATCCATTCCAAGGGTCATGAAAGGTTATGGTGATTCAAAACTCCCCAACTAACAAAGTGTGGTTTGTGGAAGATGTAAAATCCATGGAGGGTTTGAATTCTCTAAATGTTTTGTCACTGCCGAGAAAACATATTCCTTTATTGAGGAGATGTGACAAATATTACCCTAACTTTTTCCTAGACCAGTGGGTCTAAACAGAATAGATCAGATTTTACTAGGGTAATGGACCATATGAGATATCCAGATTATATTTCTACTCCCCAATTTTTTCATAAACCATGATGATGAATAGTTTAGTGGGTGTAAAATTGACTTTTCCTCTAGTCCCTCTTTATGCGTTTTCGACCTTGCATGTTTTTTCTCTATTGTTGGTATTTTTAGGTCTTACGATTTGGACCATTATGGGATACAGTATAAGTTCACACATATTTTAATAATGAAAAGATAGTTTAAGGTTATGACTCGCATGGACCTAGTATGTAATATGTTACAAAATATCCTAATTCAGATACCCCGGTTCACGAGTTCCACAACATATTCTCGAGAAATGCTTCAAAATGTCATAAATCATGGCTAATGTTTCTTAGGACATGAGTAATGATGTGAGACAATCATATATGGAGAGGTTCATACACACTGGGGTGTTGAGTACTTCCATGATGATGTCAGGGATCATGATAATTGTAATGTAATTTTCTAGAGTAACATATTTGGTTAATGGACATAGGCGTATATGCAGGAGCCATGGGCATGAATGAATTTTCAAGAAAAGGGTCATTGAGGCTGGGTATCCTTTCAAAGGGACATGGAATGATGAATATAACCTGAGATTTTCAAGACGTGTGATATATGTATTTTTGGTTATCCTATAGGATGGTGGAAGTACCATGTACTCTGTTGGATTGATTTACTACTCTTGTGATCCTTTTATGAGGAGTGAAAAATGGGAAATAGTCTGCACATTTTATTTTCAGGTAGTGAGGACGTGTTTGCATCTATGTTGTTTAAATTCATATGGTTTGGACATCATGCTTTATAGTTTAAAGTCAGGCAGTAAATACATACTTCTATGTAGTTTGACATCATGTGGTAAGGACATACTTGCATGTAGTTTAACATCATTTGGTAGGGACATGATTATATGAAATTTGACATCATGTTGTAAAGACATGCTTCTATGTAGTTTAGTGTCATGTGGTAAGGATGTAGGAAATGATGTAAAAGATGGTATTGTTATGGCTAGTCCTAAGTAAGGGAAAATAGGAATCAGTACATATCACATGAAAATGATAATGAAGCCACACATAGTTATGGCATGCTATGCAGTTTAATGTATTGAAGTGAGGACGATGCGACGCATTTTAATGTCGCATCATCTGGACATATATAGATAGTATAGGTCCATGTGGACTAGATCATAATGTAGAGTTCCTAATGTGGGGGTGCGTGGCATGGTTCCATGAAGTTATCCTACATGAATGACGACTAAGGAGCTCTCAACCACACTGGGAACCTATTCAGAAAGACTCAGGCCAAAGGGCCAAAAAGGGTTATGGCTACAATTGGGTGAAAATACTAAATGTCCGGGCATCACTATGTATCCCATGAAGATGGGAATCAAGACACACATAGTTATAGAAAAGTAAATACATTATGTAGGTCTGAACCTAACATATAAGGAATCATTATTTATATTGACAGTTACATATGGGACTATGATTGGAGATCTAGGCGTCACTACATATCATGTAGGGTAGTAATAGATTTACACATAGTACTTGAAGTTCCATGTAGTTTAATGTCATGCAGTGAGGACAAAAGTGGATCGATGTGAATTGGCGGGAAAATCACGGTTGTGCCCAAGGATAGAAGCCTGGTTGTCACTACATATCTCATGGGGATGAGAATCAAATCACACATAGTTCTTGGCTGACCTTGCAGTTTTTTTTCATGTGGAAAGGACATCAACCATTTAGTTTAATGTCTTGTAGTGAGGACTTATGGAATTCATTATATGTTATTTCTCTTAGGACCTTAATGGATCCATTGTGTACCTCAATACCTTTCTTGTGATTGTATGTCCCTACCGCAATTCCTAAGATCATGTGAGCTATGATCGGTGTGATAAACAAGGAGAGGCATGGGTTCCCCTACATTACAAAGACAGAATAGAGGTATAACATGGGAATTTTTTATGATGTAGTGGATGGACCAAGATATAGGATCTATGTAACCCAGCATATCTCATTTTGAATGAGAATCAATATGAGCATAGTTCTGGAGAAATTGTTCAGTTTAATGTTATGCAGTGAGTACATAGACCATATAGTTTAACGTCATGCATCAAGGATGAGATGTTCCATGTAGTTTAATGTCATTCAGAGAGGATGAGATTTTCCATGTAGTTTATCATCATACAGATATGATGAGTTATGGGGATTTATCTGATATAGATTACCATTTCATTAACAGCTTATGAAATTTATTTCTTAAGAAATCTCAACTTGGCAGGTGGTGTGACATGCCCCACATCTATGGTGTCATGAAAATAGGCTCCATCATGATAGAAATTATGTATTATATCTGGTCCTCCCAACATGGGCACCAATTTAATAGGATGATTTTCTCGTATCATCTGGGTTTTGAGAGCCAACACCTATTCTCCTAGAAGGGATGACAAGTGTTGAACCTTTTTATTGAAGGATCATGCAATCTGATTTTGGTGAACTTCAAGTTTGTGAAGCATAAGAAGCCACTTCTCATATAGAAATTCCAAATCATCCATCCAGTTATGCAATTGTTCATCACATGAGAGATGTTCGCAAATGGCTATTCAGAGTGAGGGTAGCTGGATCTCTATCATAAAACTTTCTTAGACCTATACACTAGTGAGTATGGTGTTTCTTGTATAGTAGTATGCGTGGTGATATGGTTGGGAAAAAACCCATGGAGGTTCATATCTGGATAAGACTTATTATAATTGTTCATAATATTCTAAATCATGTTCTATAAGGTCTTATTGAATGTCTCTATCTATCCATTTTCCACTACATGATAGCAGGGAGAGTAATTGGACTCAATGTTTTACTCTTGGTAAATATTTTTCAACTATGTGGAATAGAATTTGGTGCCATTGTCTGTTAATATTATGTGAGGGACTCCAAACCTGGTGATGATATGGGAATTTAGTAAGTTGATGATATTCTTCCTCCTAACTTTCTTAAGAGGTATCACCTTATCCTATTTGGAAATGATGTTTGTGGTAGTAAGGATATACTTGGACTACTTAGTGGTGGCCATAGGATATGGCCATACAACATCTATCCCCCAAATGTAAAGTGGTTATGAATATTTAGCAGTATGTATCAATTTTAGGGGCTGATGGAATAATTTTCATGGATATGACATAAATTAAATTTCATGGTGAATTCCACATAATGATTTATCACGGTTTCCCCATAATATCCCAACCTATTAATTTGGTGGGAGATCCTGGTTCATGATTAATGGGTACTGCAAGAGGCTACATAAAATTCCTCCAAGATGGTGTGAACTTATCCTTGTACTATTCAGCTAAAAATAATTCCATCAAAGCCATTCTGATAGACATTTTTCCTCATTTGGGCCATCCTACAGAGTGAAATTCACCACCAGACACCAAATCTATTCCCTTTAGGCACGATCTTTTGGGAGATTACTATCTTGAAGATAACTGATTATAGGATCTATCCATCTAGGGGTGGTCATTGGATCATCATGCTTTAGGGAGGTGTTGACATGATTGATCTATTTCATATCAAATACATTGACTGATGACACCATTCTTCGAAGTGTAATATGGTTGGTTTCTTCCCCCTGATCAGGGTTAGCCAGGATAGCGGCTGCATTATCTGGTGCATCAGTGTGAGCATTCTATGATCAATGGACATAATGCAGTGTGGGATCAAATGGAAATTCTACCATAAATTCTTTAACATAGCTAGTGAGGGGGGGGGAGAGTAATTCATTTTTTATGGAATATTCTCCACTGTACATCTTTATCACTATATTTGAACCCCCATTGATGTTCAGGTAGGACATGTGAAATAGTAGGGCTATTTCCAATCTAGATTTCAGATATTGGTATTCTGCCTCATTATTTGTGAAGCCTTAGAACAATGAGAAAGTGTAAAGAAAAACTACTCTATTTGGGAAGACAACCAACCCGATTGATCTTCAGGTTCTTTATTTAGGTATTGATAGGACTCCAGGAGGTTCTATAAAATTAAATACCCCATGTTTGGGGAGTGTCAGGGGCATAAAATACCTCATTATTAGGGAGATCAGTGTCTTCTGGTGTATTTTCCAAGGATGGGTGTGCTGTAAGGAAATCGTCCAGATATTTCCCTTTCACTGAATACTATGGTATGAACCGAATTTCATATTATTGTAGACTGACTGCCCCTTAAGAAAAGTGTCCAGCCATCATGGGGTTGCCAAGGATTTATCTGATAGGGTCAATAAGAGAGACCAGGTGGAACTCATGTTGCTTTCAGTTGTGCCTAATCTTTTTCACAGCAAAGATGAGTGCAATGCAGTTCTTCTCGACATCGTAGTATTGAGTCTCAATACCTAGCATAGTCTGACTGAGGTAGTAGAGACTATTATTGCTTCCCACATCATTATGATGTGTGAGAAGGATGTCTAATGAGCATTCTATGGTGTCCACATATAAGATTATTAGCTTCACTTCCACTAGGGGCATTAAAAACAGTGGGTGTATTGGGTACTATTTGAAACACTCGAGAAATTAATGACATTCATCATCCCATTGGTAGGTGACACCCTTCTTCATTATCCCCATAAAGGGGAGATCCTTGTTGTAGAGGGTGGCTATGAATCACTAGATATAGGAATGTTTCCCTTGGAGTCCCCTTAGTATATCTAGGTTCGTTGGGGATGAAATTTCCAATTTTTCACTAGTATTAGTTGGGTCAACCTCAATGCCACGGTGACATACTAAAAAGAAAATAAAATTTCCTGATGTTACCCCAAAAGAAAAATTTCAGATGAATCAACTTTAAACTATGCTATCTCATCTTGTCAAAGATTTATCAAGGATCCGTGAAGTGATCACATCATTTTAGTGATTTAATGACAAGGTCATCGACATAAAATTCAGTTATCCTTCCGAGGAATGGCTGAAAGATGTGTTTCCTGGAACACTAATATGTGGTGCCTGCATTTTTTAATCCAAACTGCATGAACTGATAGCATAATATCTCTTGAGGTGCTTTGAATGTATTGGATTCTTCAACCTTGAGGGCCATATTGATTTGATTGTACCATGAATACCCATCCACTAAAGAAGGGCCATGAAGCTAGCAGTTGTATTGATTAAGAGTTTTGTGATATTTAATATGAATTCATCCTTTAGATACTACTAATTAAGGTCTATAAACACAATTAAGACCCACGTATACTCATTCTTCTTTTTGATTAGGATGATGTTGGAAAACCATCTCTAGAATTGTACCATTCTAACAAAGTTGGATTTGATCAACTTGTCATCTTCTACCTCTATATTGGTGGAATGGGAGGGGTTCATCCTCTTGGATGCTTTCATTAAGCCCCAATCCTCATTGGAAAATCCAAGATGGTGTGTGAAAAAATATGGATCTAGTCTAATTTTTTTAAGTAATTTCAGGTGAACACATATTAGTTCTTCTTTAGAAATGTGATATACATCTTTTTTCTCTTCCAGTGGAATGAAAGAACAAATCATGGTAGGTCATGAGTATTCTCCTATCTCCAGATTTATCTGCCTGAGATCATCTATGGAAGTGAATATACCATCCTCTAATGTTGGAGGAGTACTTATGAGATCCCACTCATTAATTTATGAGTCTTTGGAGACATATTCAGGTGAATATGGTAGTCTGGGGGCCTCTCTGTCAGTATCTAGGTTAGGGAGACCATTAGACGAGATATCACCATCCCCCACTATTTGGGTTGTTATAGAGAGATGCTGGAGATGAGTTTTTCTAAAGACAAGAGAGGTTCATACCTATGAGGCCAGGTATGCTACCTCCACCATGTTTATTGGGAGAACATATTCATCATTGATCACGAACTATGGATTTATAGGAGTGTTTCATAATTAATTAGGAGATTCAACTCATATATCATCATCTTACACCAATTTCATTCCCCTCTTCTTGTAGAAATATAGTTCGATATATATGGATATGTAAGCCTCAAAGTGGGATCTGTCGCTAGGTAGAATGATGAACATTCCATTGATGGGTTACTTCATACATTGATGGAATGTTGATGGTACTGCTATATGGATATAGTGCCAGGGGATTCCAAGGAAGACATTATTTGTAGTATCCTCTAGGATAATAATGAACGTGGCATCAGATGTGAGGTCACCAAATTAGGATTCAAGTTTGATCTTCCTTAGGGGTCTCTAATCAATGTTTTCATATCCCGGGATGGTATGTTTGGTAGAGGATAAGTCCCCTTTGTTGTACCCCAATTATCATAGGGTCCAAACTGGGATTAGATCGATCCCCAATCCATTATCAATCAGTACCCTTTGGGTATTGAAATTAATGAGTCTTCCAGAAATGTAAAAGGGTATGACGTGCCATTGGATGGACTCATCATGATCTTTATTAGTGAATGAGATTGAAAAATGGAATCTTAAAGACATAGTATCTACTAGATATACCTCAATGGTAGTGACTTCTATAATGAATTTCTATTGGCCCCAGAGAGCTTTGAAGAGTCCCTCCATGAGTTATTTTGAAATAAGGGGTGTATCCAGTATTAAGATATTTATTGGGGCCATAAATTTATATTTTATAACATCATAGTTTTGTGTCAGAGGTCGGTTATTCTTGATATGTGTTTGTTCTTGGGCATATATTTCAAGAGATGTAGAATTCAAGGCAGATGGACCAGATGTTTATGTCATGGTTGAGGGAATATCTGATTCCAACTGTGTAGATTGTTCCAGCCTTCCCCATTGCTTGGGATGATTGGATTGGACCTCTGATAGGTGGTCATGGAAGACAATCAGATATTGGAAACTACACGAGGGCTTCAATCCACCTCCACTAATCCTTTGAGCCTACCAGAGTGCCTCCACACAAGTCTCGGCTATATATAAACCTCCCATGGGGATATGACCAGAATTTTGAGTCTGACCATGTCTGTGATGTCCCTTGTATCATTGGATCTGGTGCATGTGGCCTCCCATTCCCCATTTATATAATTAAAAATCATATTTAGGGGAATACTCAGCATCAAAGAAGGGGTCTGTCAAGTTTATTATGTTGACTAAACCAAAGATGAGCTCCTCATATAAGGAGGATTCGATTTTGGGGGGTGGTTCCCATCATTCTGATGTCACAAAGAAGAAATAAGAGAGGGTTAATTCCAATTTGGGTGGAGAATATGAGTCTTCCTCTCCAGTTTCATTCCACCATGGGTGGTCACCCCCACCTTTTGAAGGCACATATGAAGCCTATTTCATGGGTGGTGGAGCTATTACTGGCCTATGAAACTATTCTCTCAGAGCAGCATCAGTTGGATCAACTATCATCTGAACCATTAAGTTGTTGAATGTTTACATACTTCTGGTTGGAAACTCCTTCCAATCATATTATTCTTCAAGTTGAACCATGGTTATGCAAGCCACTTACTCTGGTGAATTACCCAGCACCACTTGTCTGGATTCGATCTTAACTTGAAGGATATCTTATAAGATGAAACAATTCTGCATATTATGACCCAGACTTATATGGAAAGGGCATTAATTAGGATGGTCAATGAGGTTGACCTCATTGATATTCCTAGGTTGTGGAAGTATAATAAGTTTATTGTCCATGGTTGCAAAGAAATAACTAGGTACCCATTCATTCCAGAAATATTACACCATATTCTTTTTTTCATCAAATCCCAGATGATTTTAATTTCTCTTTGAATCTCAATGAGGGAGGTTATGTAGTTTTCTCCAAATGATAGGAGGTACTAGGATGTTTGGGGCCTTCAAGGGCATTTGAGTAGGTTACACTACTCGAATGAGAGAGAAAACTTAATCTTCCATTATGATTGACCTTTTTTCATATTCCACGAGCATGAGTCGAGATTTGGATCAGGTTTGCTGAATAGAGTCCTCCAAACGTTTGGCTATTTCAAAAAATTTTCATAATCCACCCTGATATTTCATTTGAATCAAGAATTTCTAAAACTCATCACTAATATCTTCAGTAAAGAATTTCAGCAACTCCTCTTGCGAGAGTGGTATTATGAGTGAGTTGGTCAAACCATTCCACCATGATATGAAATTAGAAACCCTATCATTTTTGTGTTGTTTTGTGTCTGTCAGGTCTATGATTGTTGTCTTCCTTATTTTAGAGATGAATTTGTAAAGGAATTGATGACAGAGGTCTTAATATATGGACACATATACTGTCAGAAAACTACTATACCAAACAAAGGCTGACCCTATTCGAATCTATACATAACACATCATATTGGTTGTTTACTATTGATCATGAGGGCCCATAATTAACCAGCATTGGGAGACGAAGTGGGAGAGATGATTCTTCGGGTCTACCACACCATTTAAGGTAGAAAAGATAGAGTTTACAATGTTTGGTGGAGGTGTGGTATCATCAACCCATTAGGGATATGGATTTCATTCAAGCATAACATGTGCGTTCCACCCTTCCATGGCTTGCATTCGAGTAGTCCGGGACTCAGTGATGTTAAGGAGCTTTAGGGGCACTATCGCCTAGGTCATCTCCTGCCCATGGGGAGCTGGAAGGGGTTGATGAAATGGCCCCACTTTTATCTCCTAATAATTTTCAATTCATTCCAAGTCTAAATGGTTATCCTTGCGAGGATGAGGTTTTTTCCACAATGGGGGAAGTAATGATCATTTTATACATCCTTGTGTATATGGGATGGGTTCCTAGACCCAAATCCAATATGATATTTATAATATAGCATTTATGATGAATAATTTATGGGAGTGAGAAAATTTGACTATTCATGGATATAATACCCCTCGGGAATATTTCCCTTGAGTAACTCCTCATTAAGTTGTTGAAGATATTGTTTTTTACTCTAAAATTCTGAAAATCCCTCCTCTAAGGAAGAAACCTTTCTCCTCACCAAAAGTGATCAAGATGTAGTTTTACCCTTCCCCTTGATTGTATTCTGTTCGGGAGGTGGAAAATTGATATTCAGAATTTCAATGATTTGGAGACATATATGGTTCCTCGTGTGTGCAACCTCATTCGGTGCATTGAAGTCAACATCCTCTCGAGGAATGTTTTCTATGTCTTCACCCTCTGTATTTGTGTCATGTTCAATTTATTAAATATTGATAGTAATTAATTTCATAGAGGAATATTAGGAAATGGTGGTCGTTCCATTACTTTCGACGTAACATGACGATTCTCCAAAACTTCCATCAGTGTCATTATTTGAACCCTTGGCCTTACTAGTCCATTTTGGATTTTGATATTAGTAGGTATTAAATTTATTCACCGCATATTCCACCCACTTTGTTCTAATAATAGTAATCCTGATGGATTTATCTGCTGGGGTTGCAGAACATGCCATAACCAATGGAGGAGTGGCTTGGGGTAGGTGGGAATCCTACTATTGAGCCATTTTACTAATCTAGTGAAGAATTATTCCTACTATAGTGGATATGATGATGAAAATTCCACTATCCATATGGGGTGGGGGTCATTCCAGGCTGTAGTTGGCACTTATTGGCCCAATTTTTGAAGATCCAATGGCTCCAGTCGAGGATTTGATGACTATCTAGATGGACATGAAGATATAAATTCCTCCATCCAAGTGAGGTGGGGTTGTTCTAGGATCACTCATTATGTCTCTCGGGCATTCTTAGGGGATGGAGAACCTAGGGATGGTGATTGAGATATAAATTCCCATGACCCATTGGGTTCGGTTTCTCTTAAAGATGATAAAAATGTTTCTGAAATTCCCTATGGAATTGATGATTTGAGAGGTGTAGGTGGTGGTAGATATTCCCCTTGCATATCGGGATTGGTCTTCTCTTGTATGGTTGATACTACAGGTGATATAGAGGCGTGCCTGATGTGGCACAATTATGCTCACATAGGAGTTGAGTGTGATGGTAACCCAGGATGAGAATAATTTCACAACTTCAGTCATCGTGTTTGAAATGTATTCTTACTGTTTTTAGGGGAACATATTGATGTCCTGTTTGAAATAATTTTTCTTTTTCCATAATTTCTTGGCATTGTTGGAGCAGAGAAATTTTGTTGCAGTGGCCTACTGACCTAATAAATTCATAGTCTCTTGATCTCGCCACAAGTTATAACATTTAAGGATTCTATATCTGAAGGGGTCTACTATTACAATGGATTGGTAAAGTGTAATAGTCAATAATATCCCTATACTCAAATATTGGTACAAGACTTGGCTTAGAAGATCAGCTATTGAAGAGTCCTGATGAAATGGTGGAAAGAATGGTGCATATTGGAACTATGCTTTTGTGGTTTCAGATCCCGGGCCATGGGGTTCGCAGCCAGGTCTAGAAAAAAAATGTATATAGATCATCTGGAGGTGACAATCATATCCTATATAGTGGAGACATCGATCCTTCAATTGTTGATGAGTGGGCCACATATTATAGCCAAGATAAGAAAATTAATCTTTATGTAGCTCCTATAGGATCTCATATTTTATGGTAGTGAGGGGCTAAAATATGATGGGGAGGTTTTTTCTAGACAAAACCGTCCATATATTAATGTCTACTGTCTCTTCATTAGACTTACACACCTCCATCTGATCTAACCATAGAGGATGGATCTAATGGTCGCCTGCTAATGGGAATGCAGTGCTGTTGGAAGTAAATGGGGAACCATGTACAATTGAAACTGATGATTCAAGAACCTCTCTGTATGATGGTGTCAGAGTTTGGAACACCTATCCATACAGGGGTTTTTAGGAAATGGGAGGGATGCCTTTTCCATGGGAGATATCACCATGGGGAGGCTGATCATGGTGGATGTCAGGGGTGGAGTTCATGTGATCCATCTCCACACTACCATGAGGAGGACTATCATAGTAATGAGCACCTTCTGATTCTTCTTATATGTAAGAGATGACAAACCCTCATGGTGTGGATAATGTTTCTCAAACAACCTCAAGGAAACTTCATTGAAATTATTACCGATATGGGCCATGTTCTATGTCATTGTTGGAATATGTCGACCTACATTTTGGAGTTGTGTAGGGATATGTGCTTACTGTAATACAGTTGTTGAAAATTATATATAACTATTTAATGAATAAGGGATATAGGACTTATACTATGATGTTTTGGGAAAATGATGATGAATAGTCTCATTATCGATATGAAAGTGGGCATGTCCCGAGGTATGTGACACTTTCACTTTGTGGGTCTCATTTAGGATAGTATTATGAGCCTAATCCCGATCCTTTGGAGTATTCCACTGGTATTTCATGGTAGGAATATGATCCTACCCTGAGGTAGGTGCCACTCTCTCCTAGTGGGCCCTAGTTGGATCAATAATATGAGTCTGATTCAAATATGCATTTCCCATTGGAATATGCTGATAGGTATCCAGAATTGGAGACGGGATGTGATCCTTCCTCTTTGTTTCTTGGGAATGATGATGGCATAGTCGTTCATCTATGGAAGTAAGGATTTGTGCTTGAACTCAATGATCTACCAAAATATAACAAATAGATCCATTTATAGGAATATGAGCTTATCCTGAGGCTTTTTCCATTTCCACTTGGCCATCCTCAGCTAGAAAGGGGATGTTTGCCGAATCCTAGGATGTTGGAGTATTCCGCTAAACTTTTTCTACAGACATGTTCCTCTTTTATAAATAGTGGTATGATCTCACTTTGTTAATCCCATTTGTGACTTAAATATGAGCCCAATCTGATGCCTCTACCTTCATCAAATTTTTCTGGTAATCCTTCCGGGGAGGAGTAAGACTGTGCAATTTCATTGGTACAACCACTTGTTCGTAGTGATAAGAGTGTTCTGTTATGCTGGCTATAGGGATAAGAGTATACACTTTTCCCTTCATATTAAAAAATTATGGAATGATTTAGTGGAGTTATTTAGTTTTTGCTAAACATTATTGGTGTTCTTGAAAATTGTTTGCGAGGATGTGAGCCTGCACTTTTTTTTCACCATGATGAACTAACGGTAGTCTTCAATTGAAGTGGGGATACACATCCACTTTTTTCCTCCTTGTTCAATCGATATATATTGTTGGTCTTCATATATTGGGGGTAATAATATGATATGTCCCCATACTTGATATGGGAATATGCCCATAGACTTGTTTGAAGAAAGTAGAGATATGAGCCTACTGGATGGTCCCTGCCTGGGTATGTTGGAAGTCATTGTTGTTAGGAGCAGGGATATTCTCCCTCTCCTAGATATCATCCACCTTTCTTCACTGATGAGTTTTCCTTGAAGACTGTGTATGGGCATCCGAGAGTGATTTGTATTGTACGGTAGGTTCCAAAAGTGACTGAAGGGTAGTATCAAAATGTTTTTAGTGACTATAGATAGTAGGAACCATCCTAGGCAGTTGTTGAACCTGGAGGGCGCCATTTCCGACTTCTTGGTCCACATTCCTTGGATACAGAGGTTGATGTTATTTCATTTTGGGGATAAGCTCCAAAAACTATGGGTTGTGGAGATGAGAGCCACATGTTTAGTATAAGAATTCCATAGGTGATGTTGGCACACCATCCCTCGTATTTAGAGAACTTTTTGAGCAGCCTCCATGGTTAGGATAGTACCATATTAGCGACACTTCTAAAACATTGTATTAGATACCCGCTTTTGGTGTCTCCATGCATGTAAGATTTCATTAGGAGCTGTGGAAGTTGTAGTTGAAAATTTTGTTCCAGAACAAATGTTGGATGTTGAGAAAATCATCTCAAATTGGGCTGCTAAAGTTGTATATTCAATTACATAGACAATAAATAATAGGGATATGGATTATCACATTATCATAGACATAATATGCTCAAACACATCTGCATGATTAGCCCATTTTTCTTTTATTCCAAATCTTGCAATTCCAAATATTTGGACATATCAAATTGAGGATAGAATTATGAGAACCCATGTTAGAGAGGATCATTTTAATATTATTCAAGTATTATTTATTTATTTATATAGGGTTTTCAAAAAATAGTTTCCAGACACATTATGGAGAAAATTTTCTACCATTACAGAGATTCGTGTCGGTTTTATCATTTTTGTTGCATATAGTGGAAAATGATGAATCAAAGGGTAATAAAAGACCGTTTTGTCATTGGAGAGATTCACATTGGTGTAACCATTTTTTTCATACAGGGGAAATGAAAACATAATAATAGGTAATAACTGATTGTTTTTTCATTAGAGAGATTCACATTGGGTTCATCATTTTTTTCATATAGGGGAAAACAAAATGGATCAATAGATAATAACCAATCATTTTTCAATTGGAGAGATTCACATCAGGTTCAAATTTTTTGTTTTGTTGAGTTTTTGGAATGTGGAATGCGGAGTGGGATTTCTCTTGATGGTTTAGTTGAGAGTTATTTTGTTACCTCTCTCCATCTCATACATCATACCGAAAAATTGTTTCATTTTTCTTATAAATTTACAATAGTTCCCTTATATATAGATGGGTACAGACCTACTTTCCAAAGGCTGGAAACCATCAGGGATTTCTGGCCCAACGACTCTTTGGGACTCATGTTGGTCGATTGGATGGGAGTTCAATCTCATCACACCCTTTTTTGGTGAATTATTTCCTACTCCAGGACTCTCTTATAGATTTATGATATGTTTGTGAATCTCTTCCTAATCCCAATATAGGAACGATTACCATTGAAAAATTGTTTATCAGTTAATTAAATCCTTAGGTGAAGAATGGGGTCTTATGTAGGGACCCATCTGTATGTATATGAGGTTCTTCATCCATTTCCCTAATAGGGAATAACTGCTTTATGTGTCGTAACCATATAACCACGTGCTCCAGAATGTGATACCATATGGGGAGGTAATTGATATTCTGAGGAGGGAACTGAGCCATAATGAGGTATCATACAAATCCTGAATATTTCAAGAATCAAAACCCTTGTAGTTCATTCATATTATTAGAATTATCCCCAAGGTATATACCCTTATATGAGGGGTATTCCTTCATGATTACAAATCATTTTTTCATTCATACCCCCTTAAGCCCATGTGATCTATTATCAGTGTATGAAACTAGGGGATAGGTGATCAACCTCATGGAGTGTATGTATGAGACTTTTATACTAGTAAAGTACTTAGGGTGTTTGGTATAAATCTCAAATGATGAGAAGGAATCCTATGTATCCTGAATATGGAAGGAATCTGAGTATTCATATTCTGGTTGATGTATGCCACTTATATACTGAGTCTTCCATATACCATGGAGATTTATGATACCTAATGAGGTGTTCATTTCATCCCCCTAATCCCACATCAGCTATGATCGATGTGAGAAACAAGGGGAACCATATGATTATCCTCATAGTGTGTGGGTATGGGACTTGTGTACTTGGATAGTCCCTGATGATGTATGGAATATAGATCAATCTGCTGGAAGACATCCTATGTATCTTGGTTATGAAGGGAATCAGAGTCATCATATTTTGTATAATGTTGGGGTTTATACACTAAGGATACCCTATACCATTGTAGGGGTTTATAGGGAAGATAATATGACCATTTCAACTCTATAATCCCATGTGATCCATTATTGTTCGTTACAAAAAAGGGATAACAAGTAATTAATGTCATTTCCTTGGATAAGGGACTCATATAAAGGTCTTTACATGGATGATCAATAAGGAACTCAGACCTCAGAGAAAAGTGGCCTATGTATCCTGAATATGGAAGGAATTAGAGTCTTCACAGTTACCTTTATAATGAGGCTTACACACTAAGGCTTCCATATTGATCTAGGCTTACTTGTCGAGGACAAACAACATTGTCCAATCTTGGGATGCCCTGAGAGACATCACTTGACCAGTCATAAAACACTTATATGGTGTCAAGGGAACCAGTGTGACACAGTTTTAGGGATAGCATGTATCTTTGCTGGAACACCTAGGAGTCATCGCATGACATGGATGACATGTCTAGAGGGTGTAACGAGTCTCAACTGACTTTCTCAGAGGGAATCACGAGAGCATTGTTGTCATGTTCAGATTCTTTCACATGACTCGAATGAGATGCCCAAACACCATTATGTGATTTAGGAAATTTGTCTGAGGGACATCGCAAGACTTGTGTGATGGACACATAGGGTACGCAAGATTGATGTGGTAATCGTGGGGGAACTGTATGATACTCCATGACATATTTTTAGGACTTCACGTGTCCCAAATGACATGTTGAAGGGGTGTTGTAAAATCTAGTTAATGTATCCTAGTGCTGTCATGTGTATTCTTATGACAAAAACAATGTTCGTGAGGGGTTTCAATCATGTCTTTCACTCAAGACCTCTATCATTGATCTTGGTTCTAACCCTTGTATTTTAAATGCCTTAGTTTCTTTCAGTGCTAGTTTTTGTTGAGTCTTACGTGATCTAGTGGTCTTGTGGAATAGTCTTCACCTAACCTAATTAAGATTGTTTAGGTGATATATGAATGATCATGTGAATTGCTTTATACATAGTATAAGACTATGATGGTTTTCCGCTAGTGTATTACGTGACGAAAATCTGTCCGGTCACATGATATACTACTTTGTGAAGTCTGTTGGAGTTGAGAGTTTTATTATATAGATTCTGGATGTCTGACCTGCTTAGTAGTGGTCACAAATTCAACCTGTATAGTAGTCTTCATTTTTTATGTTGGGGTGGTGTATTTAGAGGCCTCACCACACTAGACACTCATAGATTTGTGCAGCGTATCTAATGTGAGTCTAGGCTGGAGCTGATGGATGGTATTGGTGCCACATGGTTTTGAGAGTCTCAATTGTGGACTACTTCAGGCACATCACCTGATTTTTAGTGATCACAAATCTCTTCCTTTATCAGATTTTTTCTATTTATTGGAGACTCTTATGATCATGTAGACTTGATGAAGGACCTTCAGGTTGTCATGTTTATATTTCTGAAGGAATTCGAAATATCCAAGTGCCAATGAGAAGACACTCACAATACCTTTGGTGACTTGTCTTGGGGTCTCACGGGAAAACACTGTTGGTGCGCTAGGAATGTTGAATGCCTTTCAATAACCATGAGTACCTCTCAAATCCCCCCTTTTGGTCACTTTTTTCTGACGTAACGAAGGATGTGATTCATGAGATATTTCATGTGTGTTGTCAAGGGTATTTATTCTATTTATTTGTAGAAGTGATGCATTATCGATATGGGTGACACGGGGGGGGGGGGGGGGGGTGCAAGCATTCAATTTTATAAGGATGAGGATTACTATCTAAAGGGGTTCCATGAGGTGAGGTAGATGTGTCGTTGAGGTCCTGCGGTGACTTGTGGGTCATCTGGGGTGCATCACATGTATTTTAGGGATCATTAACCACTATCGCCTCCTCCCTTTCTATCTACCATGTTTTATTTTATATGGGATTTGGATCAGGTGAGTATGAATGAGTAATATCAATGATTTTTACTCAATTTTTGGATGATGTTTCACTTTCCCAATATGGGACATATGGAGAGTGCGAGGCACCTTGTGTTGAGAATTCATGTGAACTTCAAATGGTCACCCAATCATGTGTCTCTTATAGGCTTCTGGAATCTTCGACTACCCTCTTCTTCTTGGACTGAACGGGGAAAATACTACCCATATTTATGTATTTCCACTTTTTTGATTTTGCTGACGCTTATTTGGCGAGCGTCAATAGGTGGGACTGCTTAAAGTTCAAGATTACTATTTAATGATGATTAAAGGAACCCAAAAGAAAGAACTTAATGTTCAAATATCTATGACCACATATGAACAATCACAGTGTAATATAATCCCTTTTTTTCACAATATCTGACCAAGTCGGTTTCACATCCATGTCACCAACCTATATGCTCGATATGTCTTTATTTGACTACCTTAACTAAAAATTTTGTTACACCATGGCCATTGAATTTAATGTGATGGTTCTATTCCAATAAAAGGGCCAAGATATCATCTTCCCTAAACATTGAAGTGATAAATCTTTTCTTGACATAATCATTAATGATATGTCACTCAGGATTCACCAAACGTATCCAACTTTTCGATGAACTATTATCATTATGGTTTAATAAATACATCTATGTAAATGAGCCATAACATGGATTAATAGTAATATTAATATCTAGATACCATCATACATTGTGGTATATAGGGATATATGATGAAACCAAAAATTCATAAATCCTACTAGTTGGTCTGATATCATAATATCCCATCTTGGAGATTACCAAGTGTGAAATTCATGAGAACAAGGTTCATCTTCTTATGATTACTCACAATTGACAGTCTATGTACTATGTGTCCAATCATAGTACATTATCCAATCATATAACATTATTTGAGAATATCATTAGAGCACATCAATGATCTCATTATAGAATGGAACTGCTACAACCTAATCAAAGTGATCTATACTCTAGGAAATTATTACATTAGAGTTATATAGAAGAACAAAAAATATGTAATAATAAGTTTTAATAATATTGAATACATCTAATATACATATAATCAATGTACAAGGAGTTGATCCTTGGACACAAACTCCAATAATATTTATTATCACACCTTTTACCAAAGAATTTTTTTATAGAAATAGTTGTAAGTTAAGTAGTTTATTTAAAACTATTATATTTATAAAATCAAAGATGTTATTTATAAAGTTTACATAACTTGAATACTGTGTAGGTGTCTGAATACCATAAGTTATGATGTCTTGAAGAGTTAAAGGATAGTAAATCATTAGTTAACATGATAAAGGATATGTTTATTGAAACATTCAATGAAATCTACCTTCTTATAGTTACTTATTGAGTTGGTGATAAAGAAATAAATTTTCTATGTTTTTTGTGAATATAAAAGTTAATTATAAGAAATATTAAATCATAGGAGTCTATTACAATGTGTAAGAATCCAAAGATAGTCAAGAAGTGGAGTTCTAGAAAACGTATTTGTTAATGATATTATGATCTTTATTATATTAAATATCATGATGAATCAAAGTAAATCATGATTCTAGATAAAACCAATAGTTAAAACATATAGAATATTACATCCTATACCTATTAAGAAACTAAGAAGATGATAGTTTATAGAGAAAAACAGTGTAGAATACTATAAGTTAGATTATCAGAAGATGGGAAAGAAAAAAGTCTGTAGAAGTTAGATGGTTATAATTCATGAAAATAAAATAGAAAAAATTAAGGAATGTAGAGGTTGGTCATACTCAAGGACTTTTTATGTTATCCAATAATTAATTACAAAATGAAAAAAATCATATTTCTAGAAGTTAAAAAGATAAAGAGATTACCATTATTTGAATCATGGGAATTCATGCGTTTAAGAATTTTTTTCTATGTTTTGGATAAAATTAAATATCTTCATGAAAGATAGATAAATTTATTTAGAAGTCACAAGATCATTGTGGTTGTGTTGTGAAACAAAATTCATTCTATAGTAGAGGAATTAAGTTTTGGAAGTGTGAAAGGTTTATGAATAGTTTTTATTTTTCTATAAATATTTGAAATAATTTATTTAAACTGGTTTGATTAATATTTATCAATAACCAGGATCATTGTCCATATATAAGTCTTAAATGATGTATTCTTTCTAGGAATAAAATAAAAAAAATAATCAATTATATAATGAAACTCACACAATACACAATTGTTTAATGTTATCTTACATAATTATAGAGTTAAAAAATAATGATATAGAGTTGAGAAACCAAAAATATATGTTTTGAATAGTTAAATATCATCCATTCATATACAGAATAGTTATGTACCAAGATATTGAGAACTCAATAGGCTTTGGGAATATATGTTTCATAATTTTTTGTTTTGGAAATTAATGTTATATAATTTATGAAATAAGGTTAATATTCTTATTTTTCTAGTGCTCTATTTGAAGATGATCTATTATTTCTTAAGAAACTATAATGTTAGTGAGATATTTCTTGGTTTAGAATTTTTTTTCAAACTGCTGAGAATTATTATATTTTTTCCAAGAGACAAAGTGTTGGTAAACTACTTGGGTTTGGGATAATACCTATAAAAAACTCTTTTAATTTGTTATTGATTTTAGGGGAAAATGTTTTAATTTTTCTCAACCATTTAACAACATGGAGTATGTACCCACTATGGGACATAACCTTGTAACAATGTTCTTTTTCCATATATTTCATTCATTTCTATTTCAATCTGGTGAAACTGATATTTCAATTTGAGTGTATCAAAAATTAATAGATGATAATGGTTAAATTTTTATGGATAAATTACAATGTACCCCTGATTCAATACACTCTCTATAGTACAAACTATTAAAAGTTAACATCAACTTGTATCAGAGCATCTCAAGTTCACCCAATTTAAACCACATTATTCTGGTTATATAGAAATAAAATTCTATTAACATTAAAGGTATTCCAACATTTAATGTCAAAAATTATCATCACTGGAAGAATAAAATGATTTTCTATCTTCTTTTACTTTTACTAGAAGTCATTTATGTTTTTACTGTGGTATTTAAATAAATTCAGAGAGATTATCTTTTGTTTTTTATTTTCAATAGAATTTATGAGGCAGGTAAAAAGGAAAGAAATGATATTATTATGAACTTTTCAAAAAATGTGTACACAAATTTAATGGGGATTCATATATTTAAATGGATCTAGATTAAATTGAAAAAGTCTTTTGAATGTAACTTGAAGGATAAATAATTACTATTTTTGACTAGGATAAAAATATTTTAATAGATAAAGACAACTGATGAAGAAAAAAGTTATTACTTTTTCACAAGAATCAATGAAATTATCTAAAATATTATAGTTTATACATGAAAACTTGAAGTATACGCTATTTTTAAAATTTTTAAGAATGAATTTATAGATAGGTTTTATCTTGAAATTTATTAATTATAATACGTAGATTTTTAACTCATGATGAATTATATAACATTCTTTTTTCTTAAGAAATTTGAAAATTTCTACTATTCTAGAAGAAAATCTTTGAGGATGAAGATTTTAAATCTATTAGAAAATTCAAAATTGGGAAATATTAAAATGATTCCTCAATGAATTCCTAGTATGATGAATATGTGGGAGAATATCATAATAGGACTATGTGTCCTATCAAAATAACTTAGAAAGTGAAAGAGAAATTATGTAGGAAAAACATGATAAAACTATTTAAATGTGGTTTAATTGGACAAATTTAATTAATCTATCCAAATAAGAATGGTGGTGAGTATGGGATTGATGAGAAATATGAATATAATTTGATAAATGAATGGTGTCAAAGATAAAATGAAGATAAAATAACTTTTGGGAGATTAATAAAATTTCCTATAAGGAAGAAAAGAAGCTTGATGATTAATGAAAATGAATAATACTATATTTAAATGATTTATTGGGGAAAATTGAATCTTTAACAAATAAAAAAACATTGACAATTTTTAAAAACATGAAAAAATTTATTGAAATGAAAAAATATAGAAGGTAAAGTAACATACTTGATACATAAGTTAAATCTTAAACATTAAACATACATTGATAAGAAGGAAAAAATTATGAAGTATATAAGACTTTTGATTAAAATTAATGAAATGAATAATTATGGAAAAAATATATTCTCAGAACGAAATATATTTAAATTGGTAAAATTAATAATCTATTGGTGATGGTAAATGAGAAATGAAAAATTCTGTAATATATTGTTAAAACAATAGAACTAAAGAAAAAAGAGTTAGATAAGAACAATCAATGTGACTTAAGGTTGTGAGGGCTCTGAATACGATGAGTGATGATTCCAAAAAAATATTGAAATTTAGAGATAAATCATCTCAAACCATTGATAATTTTTTCCAAAAAGTTCAAGTAAAATAATCTCATATTTAAATTAATTTAAAATATGATTTTATAGACAATTCATGTTTCAATTAAAAAATTGTAAAATATTAGATCAAGTGAAATTATGATATATTTTCTATATCAATTGAATACAATAATATATTTAGATAAATAACCTCTTTAATATAAAAGAAAACTAAAAACATGTAAGGAACACAACATCAATTTTAAGATAAGAATTGTTATTATAAATTTAGCAGATGAAACATCAGACTATATTTTTTATATTGTGGAATTTATTGGAATAAATCGTATTCATGTTCATAAAACAAGCTATTTCTTTAGGGTAGGCATTCATACAATTTGTGTAACACTAACTAAAAAAGTAGAAACTCTGAGTAGATAATTAAAAAATATTTTGTGAATAAAAATTTATTATTTTTCGCTAAAAATGATATTCTATAGAATATATGTGGAAGGTGTGACCAATAAATTCATTTTAATGAAGATTTTATGAATAATAATATAATATATTTAAAATATTCTAAAAATAAATGTCAATTAAAATAAGGAAATAAGAAAATTATGTCATTACAGTAGTTCATTTGATAGGTTTTTATAGAAGTCATCGAAGCATTTTTTATAGTTCTTGTTCGACTCACATGATAAGGGATACTGAAATCTTAAATAATGTTAAATATTATTATAAATGAATATTAAATTTTTAAAATGATAATTCTTTGAAAACTAGGAGACATTTAACAACTAAAATTGAAGTTCAAAAGATAAAATCCAAAGATCTATTTTCTATTGAAGGGATTTAATAACAATTTATTAATTATGAGACAAATCTGTGATGATTCAAATAGATTTATTTTTACGAAATAATATTTATTTAACATAAATTTAATGGATATAAGGATTATCAGTCATGGATAAAAGAATGAGTGGAAATCTATTATAATTCGGTGATACAAATAATTCTTGTTACTTGATTGTCAAGGAAGATAATAAGTTGTGGCATATAATTCATGGCCATTTTGCAAAAATATATATGTGAAAAATTTCAAAGTGTGATGTTGTAAGAGAATAACCCCAACTAGATGGAGAGATATAGAGATTCTATTTGGGAAACCTTTTAAATGGTGTAAATGGTACAAAGAACACACAATAGAGTAGATATTGAGTATAGCAGACCACTTATGCTTATTAATATAGACTTGTGTGTGACTATGAGAAAGAGTTATACCATAAATTATTATTATGTTCATTAATAATTTCACATGGATATTAAATTTAATATTTATAAAGAACATGTTTGAAGTTATATATATGTTCAAAAATTTCAGAACACTAGTTGGTAATGATATGGGAGTCTACATCAAATAGGATGAGATCTTAATATTGCAGGGAGTAAACTTGTAATTATTTTTACATCTATCTTTAAAATAATGGTACCATGATCCAATATAGTACACAATAAAATCCCCAACATTATTTATTAATATAAAGAATAATGTGACTTTGGTTTAAATTGGTATAAAATGATTTCTGAGCACAAAGTCTCAAAAACATTATGGGGGAGGGCAGTGTATAATATTGTTCATATATGACAAATATTCTTACTCTGACTTGAGTCACACATGAAACCATATAAAATGAGGTATAAAATAAACCAATTATTTAAGTACTTGAAAAGTTTGGTATTTTTTCTATAAATATCAGCAACAAAAATATTGAAATATTTGAAGAGAGAGATAAATAAGGGATATTCATGGTGTACTTATGAAATGGACCTGGACATAGATTTTGGAAAAAGAAGTTTCATTAGTTGGTTGATTTTTTATTTGAAATGAATTTTAATTCAAACCAAAAAGCCTATAAAAAATGAAACATAGTTTGAGAAAAATTAATCCAATATAATACATATTTTTAGGAATGTAAATTAAGAAGATACAAAAAAATAGATAATGAAGAATCAATATGAAACAAAAATATTATTTATAATCAAGAGGTTCTGGTGAAAATATGGCATGATTGCTAATTAAATATAAAACAACTATCATTTAACATATTAGGCCACAAATTGTTAAATAAGTAGTTGAGAATGAGGTTGGGATAAAATTTATAGATAAGTATCATGATTCAATAGATAATAATGTAACCTAGAAACTTGTTCCAATACCTAAATATAAATATGTCATAGGTACCTAGTGATTATTCAGAAATAAACTAAATGAAAAATGTAATGTGTCTAAAAAAATATAGACTATTCTGAAAAGGGATATCATAGATGAAAAGGTTTTACATTAAATTGTTTTTTTTATTTATAATTTCAATACTTGAATCAATTATAATGTTTCATGAAGTTATATCTCATAGACACTAAAAAGAATTTCTACAAGATATGATGTATTTCTTTTTGGGTGAAGATATTGGAGATGTTTTTATTGAAAAAAATCAAGGATTAATTCTTAGTAATTATGGTAGAATTGTGTATAGGATGAAGAAGGAACTATGTGGGATCTAATAGGACTGTGGATCTTGATATTATAATTTGGGTGGTTTTATGATGTAAATGATATTTACAAAAGGAAAGGTTGATAGTAATTTTTATGTGAAATATATTTACACATGTACTCCAATTTTCATAGTTTATATTTACTAAAATATTTTTACAAATGATAAGATGAATTATTGTGGGATGTTTTAAAAAAATGATGAATCTATTTCAGATGTCTATGTTTTGTGAAATTATTTATTTTATGGGATTATATACTTTATAAAAATGATTATTACATTTTTATATCAAAAGATAAATATTCTAGAGAGTTATATAATTAATTTTACATGGAGGATTCTAAATAATTATTAACACCTATAGTAGTTGGAATAAAATTACGAAAAGATGAATCCTAGAACAATGTTAATAAAAAAACTCTAGGAGAACCATTATAAGTTTTATTTATATAATAGTATCAAGACTATACATAGTATATCTAGTTAATATTTGTCCTAGATATGAAAGTTATAAAAATGAGTCTTACATACTTTCAATAAAAATAATTATTATATATGTTAAAGTTTTTATGAGTTATGTAATTATATACAAAGGAATTCAGGAACTGAATCTACTTTATTTCTCATAATCATAATAGATTAATTATTTTAGGGATAATAATTATACACCGGGTTGAAAATTTTTTAGGTTAATGTTTTGATAAATAAAACAAAAAGAAGTAAAATTATGTAACTTTTAAAAAAATGTTCTTGAATATGTAGATGAAACTAATATTAGTACAAAATTTTTATGATTAAAAGTGCATTTGTAGAATTTAAATGTTTAATGTTAGAAGACATGGAATATCTTGGGTGATAATTAGAGTGAAATTAATCTATAAATGTATAAAAACACATATTTTATATAATATTTATTTTGTTACATAAATATATAAATTACATAGTTGAAAAAGATCAATAGGTCTAGTGTCTTTCAGAAAATAGATACATATCAAAATATCATGAAAATAGGATATAATGAAATTATTTAAAACTTCACAACATTCACCTTAAATATAATAAAAATCTAATACTGCATGCGATAACCAAGAGTAATATGTAATAAATGAGTGAATTATAAATTTTGATAAGGGAATATTCAAGAAATGGAATAAGTTAAAGTAGTAAATGTGATTTAATAGGTCTAACATAATGACATATGATGGTGAGAATCAAAATCATGATAATCAAATCATAACAAAATATTTTAACTGCTATACATTATATGAATTTGGAAACATCATAAATATGACATCATAAGTATAAGTCAAGGATATCTATTGAGACATCATAACATAGTTATTTTAGGTTTACCACCCAAGCACTATACATGGTAACTCATGAAACAATAACATTACCCAATGCATTAGAGGGCTATAAATTTTGTGGCCTATCTATCACATTCATATTATGCATATGAATCTTTATTCCACATAGATCAAGATATATAAGAATGAATTTCATCAAATTTAATCCCACAGTTAAGGTGTGTGGATTACATACATGGAAGTCCCAAATCATTGAATGATAGGTATATATAGGGGAAACCCCATCAGTGTAAATGGGTATAGATATTCACAACAAATGAAATTATAAGGAAAATCACAAGATAATTTCATCTACCTAACTAGTGTACATAATGGTTCATGGAAGGGTTTAATGAGAGTGAAAGGTGGTATCTCATTACATGGTAATCATAGTGATAGTAAATTGATGTGTAAAAACAAATTTTAACATGATAAATTTAAAATAAAAACCCTTAATACAAAAAAGTACATGAATGAAGATGACAAATAGAATGCATAACATCGAGAAGGTACTTCTAAAATATTGGGTGGACCATGTAGAGATATTGGGAACACCTTGGGTGGACTTTAGAGAGAGATAAGGAGAGTAACATCATATTCAATGGGTTTTGACTAAAGGGGAATGGGAATTTGGGTGGTTTTATATTGAAAAATAGAGGGGAATTATTTATTAATTTTTAAACATAGGTTTTTTACCCTATGTGATAAAATACTCAAAACAAAAAACATTATTATGGGTTTTTAACATGATTTATACTAAATATTTGGTGTTTTAAATATTTTATTAGGCTAAGAATTGAACACCATAAAATAATACCACTCATGGTGCAAAAGTTTTTCATATTCATAAATATTTATTTTTAATAACTTAAAATATAATATTTGTTTTAATGTATTTTTTATTGGTCTAAAAAATTAATCAAATGTAATTTCTTAACCCGTGATAAATTGAAATGGTTCCCTAAGCTAATTCACCACATGGACTCAATCATGCCTTCCTGTCTATCAGAGGCTTTCGACTAGGAATAAGATTATAAATTTTTATTGGTGGGGAGACTATAACCTCATGATCAGAGTAGCATACTGATACACAATAGTTAATAAACAATGAAATTAGTATAAATTAAATCCATTAGAAAATAAATCAGATAACATGGAAATTCTAAATAATACAACAATATATGTGCATGTGATACTATAATGTAGAGGACATACAGTAGGTGATTCATAAACAAAACATGATGAAAAGAATAAAATAACCAAAGGCTATCTCCATGAGAATCTTGATCTATAGATCAATTCTATCCTAATATGGTCCCATATGCAAGAAAAACAACTTTTAATGAATAATAACAAGCAATCCAAGTCCAAAACTAGACCCTACAACCATGAGGTCTATCTATATACATAGTGGATGCCTGAACAGGGTGTGAGATAAACTAAAAAAGACAGCAAAAATGTTTTCTAATGTTATATAGTTTTTTAATACAACTATAAAAGTGTGCAGGTACAATACAAAAGCAGTGAACAAATAAATATAATCAAGCAGGGATTAATATCCTCAAGGAAACAAAACTAAAAATACCATCTTTAGACTAATAAGGACTATCTCTGATGATGTGTCACCAAATATATATTATTTTTTTGATATGTATGCATATATATGGTTTATATATGTAGTAACATATATAGTGATACAGATATGTGTATAGATATATATGTAGTGCTATCCAACGCCCATGGTGTAACTCAGGTGTCCAAGCATAGTCACACTAGTCTCATATGATGGTAAGTGATTCCATACCTGAGTGTCATTAGTAAAGAGGTACTACATGCCTAAGTATCATAAATAATAATGTACATAATGATCATGTATCATATATCATAATATACATTATGCCTGAGTATCATAAATCACATGGGACACTAAGCCTGAGTTTCTTAAAGCATAATGGATGTCATTCCCATGTATCGTAAAACATAAGGGACATTATACCAATATATCGTATATCATAATCGATTACATACTCATGTAACTTATTTAAGGAGTTCCATTCCCTAGTCTCATGGATAATGATATAAAACAGGCACGTGCATGTAATAATTACGCATAGGCCCAAAGATATGTCCATGCCAAAAAATATGGCATATCACGATCCTTACATTCAATCCATTAATAAGCAATAAATAAATATATTTATATTAACATTCTAATTTACAATTTAATAATGATTATTTAAGAAGGATATGCTCATAAGAATTCCATATCACAACTCAAGTGTACAATTTAGGCCATTCCATTTATATGTAATTAAGAAGGTTATGGGAATGTACGTACAATTTATTGTATCAAAAATCACCATTTGATTTCCCATTTCTAACAGAGGAATAATTCCTATATTAGAATGGAATAATCACACACACATTTGCATTTTTAACAATTAATTTATCACTAATTAATCAAAACTCATTATAGGGACAATTACAACAATGGACAATAAAGGTAATTAATTGGAAACACCCAAATGAGTGGACCATTTTGAGGTCACCAAACTACAAACATATAAATGGGTCTAAAAAAGTGTCTAGGTCATAGTTTAGATAACTAAATTACGTTATTTCAAATTTTAGGTGCAATACATGAAGAATACAACATGTTCCACAATGACGTATTTTATTAAATAATGTGACTTTATTGAAAAATCCATAGACCACCTACATCATACTTAGGATTATTCACTCATCCATTTTCGAGACTTGATTTGAGACAGTTTTATTGAAATAAAAAATAGAAAAATACCCAGAAAATAGGGAATATTACCTCAGATGGATTTTACATATAATATGGCATGATAAAATGAGATAATAAGCAAGATGATTGTTATATTTTTTATGGTGATAAAATACAATTGATTATGAGTAATTATGATCTCATATGAGGGATATTATTCTATTTCCTGGATAATAGCTAGAGAGATCCATATATTGGGAGCTATTGTTGGTGAGTGAGGAGAAGAAAGGGGTAAACAGTTAAAGAGGAGAGGGGGAAATGGTAATTTTTAGCTCTTTAATGAGGATCATGGGTGGGATATAATGTCTTGAAAACTATGTACCAGCCATTTGGACTCACATTCCATGGTATCATACCTCTCACATGGCTGGGCACACTGTTTTAAAAAATGTGTGCACCCTTTATAGAACTACTTCCCAAAGGGTCACCCCCTCGTATGGCGAGGTGCATGGTTTGAAAAACTATGCCCAACCCCTATGATCTAAAGTAAAATTTATTTTATAATAATAATAATATCAATAACCCCATAGTTAATGGTTTATCAAGCCATGGTCTTTAATTTTGGGGCAATATGGCGGAGTTCCACAATTACCATTAACCATGTGCAAACCATGTGCCTCCTCTTATCTTTCCAAAAATAGGGCTTTTGAAACCCGACGCCTCCAAAACACAACTGAACACCCGATACACCTCTTATGACATAAAATACATATGGAAATCTCTTTTAATTATTCCAATGTTCAAATTTATATTTTTTTCTCATTTTAACAGTTGGACCACCCACCAAATAGAAATTTCAAATTCCATTGGAAATTCTATGTGGTCCAATGAATGGGATGTTATCATATATTCTAAATAAATATTGTATAGTCCATTAAAACTTGAGAAGAGGCTTGTATTCATAATTGAACATCATGATGGTTCTTACCTTAGCTCATCAAACCCTGGATAGGATAACATCATCATCTCTTTCATTAACCAGACTATGGAGCTCCCCACAATAGGTTCTAACATAGAATGGAAAATATCTCTCCATAATACCCTCCACCAATAGAATTTCTCAATAAAACCAAGCCCGTATAATTATAATGACATGATCGAAACTCTATGTAAACTTGATAAAAAGTTTGATTCCTAATCCCAGAAAATTATCTCTATCATCCATTTTTTTCAATGAAAATAATTAGAAGACCTTTTCACTACACATGACTCATCCCGAAGATAAACCTAATGAAGTTTATCCTAGATCAGATGAAATGAAACAAGAGAAAAGAAAGTATATCAACAACCATCCAACTATCTCTAAAAATAATAAGCTTTAGTTGCACCCACTTCTAAAACCTAATTATGATGCCTTTATTCCATGAAATATCATGTTTATTTTGAGCTTGCTCACCAAATGCCAAAACCATCTTTTAGTGATGTCTCTAACCAAAAGGATCATTTATGTAATAATTCCACTACATGAACATAGGTATATACCCAACCCAACAACCTTGGACTAACACACTATAATTAAATCAATTGAATATAAAAAAACGCACATGGGATTCTAAGAGGAATCTACTACAATATAGGGATATCATCCAATGTAGTCTATACTGTAGTGTTTTTAGGGGAAACATCAGTACTTATTCAAGCATCCTTATAAAAAACACCAATTGACCCCAAATGTGTAATATCACTTTGATATTGATTAAAAAAATATTTTGGTGTCTATGATTCCACAAAAGGGCTTACTAAGAGGTAATCCTAGTATAACTTAGGAGTTTCCACACCTCTAAGATTACCCATGCTCCCATTGTGAAAATCTAATGAGTATATTTAACAGTCCATCAAATAGATTAGTGCCTCTATTTTTATCAACTTACAACTGATGCCCTCTCAGTGTACCACATACGATGTCAAGATAATGGTTATGATCATCACTAAGACAAGAATAAACAATGATGTTATTGAATATTACTATTAAGTCCTGAGACACTCCTTTTGTATTCAGATGAAGTGGAAAACCAGGTTTCTGTCCCACCAATCATATATGACTATAACTAAGAAGAAGAGTCCAAAAAATATTGGATAACTACTTTTAAAGATATTGGTTATGCCCATCGATGCATTATCATTACTTAGACAAGATACATTAACCATCCAAGGAATCCTGTGATCATTCAAGCCTAACTAGCAAAGTCTAACATGACCAATGATGTATTCACTATTTTCGTACACACCCAAACATTTTATTATTGTAATTACAAATTAGAATAGATATGTATTATAAGATTTAAATTATTAGTTTTTCATGGACCCTAATCCATAATCTAGCATCCAGATTCCTTCCAACCCATAACTACGTTTTATCTTCAATATCTATTCAAGGACTAGATTAATAAACGATAACCTCCTGGATACCTAAATCAAAGGTGATAATTTCCACCCATTCTATTATGGTCATTCTCCCTATAATTGGAAGGAAACAGTAAATATGCTTGATGTGACACTTTCCACCTTAATTGTTTCATAGTCGTCATTTACTGATAAAGAGAACTCATCCCACAACATACACTCCATCTACCACTGATCATGGTTTATGGATGTGTCCAACATACTTTTAAAAAGAATCAAAACAAAAGGGGAGAAAAACCGACCACATGAAATCACACTAGATCATATTCATCTTTACATTCATGTGTGATTCACCATTACAGTCACATGTATGTATACCACTTGTATCATGTGTAAAAGACCAACCTAACTATCAAGTAGCATTATAACACCTGATTCTTTTACAACACCATCCCTCAACATCAGGATACCTCAAATTCATTATATTTATAGGTCATTATATGATGTAAATGACCCAAGGATATTGAATAATTGTAGAAGGATTTAATGAATTCCAACAAACCTATACTGTTCACTCCACATTTTACCAACTCTACAAGTATGTTGTGTATCGATGCATACTAATCTAAGACTTCATCTACAAAAAAAGCATGTGATATTATCCATAAGCCTATCATACCTATGAATTCTAGTATCCAATTGAGTATATGAAAGATTTATCCTAGAGTCATTTTATACCTTATGACTTATAATCTAACTGAAAAAATCCCTAGACATGCATTGTTGAATAACAAGAAGGGTCACATAACCAATTAAGTAGCCAGCTGTTCCCTTGGATTGTCTAACCCACTAAATATGAGCATCACGCGATGCTCACATCTCTAACAAGGTAAAAATTACTGAGTGAACACCCATCTATATGGGGGTATTTAATCATCATTAAGAGTTATTAATAAATATGGAACCCCAATGGAACCTCATGTATAAAATTTTCCATAATAATTTGGAACGGTTTTAAAATTATAAGGGTTATACCTACACCAGGCTAGTCCCTTATTAAAACATAAGGCATCAATCTTATAAATAAGTCATTCAAAAAAGATACTAGGATTAATAGAATAACCTCTTGATCAACAAAAATAAATGGTCAAAGAAATACATGGGGAATGATCTTGTTCCCATTTAAGTAAACTCTCAAGGAAATATTAAAGAACCATTCCTTAAGGTTTAAAGTTAAAGACACCACCTTATGGTTTTTATTTTACTTAATTTCATAGATTTAGATTTATTTTAAACAATAAATAGGTTCCTAAGTATTCAAATCACATGATAGATATAAAATGTATATTTACTTGTCAATTTATTTAGATTATTTCACGCAACATGATAATAAAATAATCTCAAAATGGGGATTAGTTAAAGAAAATGTCAATTCCAAGCTATAGAGGGACGGACAATTCAGGTTTTTATGGGAATTTAAATTATCTAAATCTGGATAATAATAAATCAATAAATCTTATAAAGGTTCTCTAATTAATTAATGCTAAAAGGTTTAATAATATGAAACCATAAATTTATATATAACACCATATAAGTTGATGATGATACTTTAATTAATAAATCCCTTTTATGAATGTGTATACCTATATGGGGTTAGAAACTAAAAAATAAAATAAAAGTGTACCTACAATGGTATTATTATTTAATTAAATTTTTAAAATAACCCTTAATGGTTTTATCATATAAAAAGCATGCCCAATCTAGCCTACCTAGGTCTAGACATTCATTTAGGGATTTAGTGAGATGAGTTATCATTCCAAAGTAATAGGGATACCCGCCTTCAAATATAAAACCATTTCCATGAGAATTTCATGTTATCAAATTCCATGGTTTAATTAAATGCACTTTGTTCGTAGGTTATAAAGGTATTTTATTTTATAATTAAAATTATGAATTAATGTATATACAACCTATTTTTTAAGTTTAATTTAAGAACATAACAAGTTTATATAAGATGGTTTGATTTTATGAGTTACCCTTTCAAATTTTTAATGGACCATGCTCTTTATAAATTTTATTTGGCCCCCATGTAATCATAATGATTTATGTTTCATCACATGAAAATAATGTTTAATGGCTAAAAAATTTCAAGATTGGATAGCTAAGGTGCCTATATGATTCTATATGGGAAAAGAATTAGGTTAATACAGACAATTTAATAATAAATAATTTGTTATAGTCATAATAAATCAAGCTGTAAAATAGATATAATTAATACAAAAATATAAAAATCCAACCAAAAAAGCATGATATATAAGAAGAAATGATAAATAATCACTCAAACATGGTATACATGTAATCATGTTTCTAAATCACATAATTTACATCCAATATGTTTTAGGAAGTTAGGAAATGAAACCTACAAGGAATCTGAATATCTATGTGCCTATAATTATACATGTAGTAATACATTATTACCACACTAAGATGAGGGTAAAATATAATAAATCTCATAAATCAGTAACCAGTAAAAATTATATCAATCAGTCAAGGAAAAATGATGATCAATTGTAATAATGACAAATATGAACAATACATTACATGGCCACTTGGCCTTTTCCCAATGCGCGGGTTGATCACTCCCAAACAAAACTATTTAACAAGCACTGAAATCTTCCTAGAATCCCATATTCCAACCCAAAATAGTAAGATAAATAAAAAATACCATTGATATCAATTGTGACATCCCAACCCAAGATCCACTGAAATGGAGGCCCGAGCTGGTTCGCCACATGCCCTCATGCTCACCTCCCCATATGCTAGAGGATACCAAATAGCAGTGAGAGTATAAAGGTGGTGTGATGCGGGAAATATACCCTCATGATCAGAGTATCATATTAGTACATAAAATATAATCAGTAATAAAATCATTATAAATGAAATGTAGTTTAATATAAACCAGATTACCTAGAAATGAAAAATAATACAACCATGAACTTTCATATGATACTACAATGCAGAAGTCATTCAATATGTGATATATGAATAGTACATAATGAATAGAATAAAATCCCTAAAGTCTATACCCATGAGAATATTAATCTTTAACTTTGTAATGTTCTCCTAATCAGTCATATTCAAGAAAAAATGTATGAAATGAATAACATCAAGCATGCTAAGTCAAGAACCTGACCCTACAAGCATGAGTACTATCCAGATAAAAAATAGAAGTCCAAATAGTATGTGGGATAAAATCATTAGTCCACCATAAAATATTTCCCATGATATCCAATCTATGAATAGAAATGTAGTATTATTTCAGTATAATACGAATGTAGTGATAAAAATATAATTAAGCCTGGATTGAGTTCCTCAAGGAAACTCAACTGACAATACCTACTTTAGCCAAGGCTAGAATATCATTGATGATGTCTCACCATATATATAGATATATAAGTATATAGATATGTATTTATATATTTATAAAATATATATAATAATATATTTATCCATGTATATAGATATATAGTGCTAGCCAGCTGTAACTTGGGCATCCAAGCATAGTCAAAATAGTATCATATGGTACTTAAGGACACCATGCCTAAGCATCAATAATAAATAGGCATTCCATGATTTAATATCATAAATCACAATTGAATCCCTACCTAAGTATCATAAATCAATAGGGGATACATGCCTGAGTATCATTAATCATAAGGAACAACATTTCATAGTATCATTAATCATAAGCGATGTCATGCCTAAGTATCATAAATCATAAGGGATGTCAGGATTGAGATTCATAAATCAAAATGGACTCCATTACCATGTATAAAATCTAAATAGGTGATGACATTCCCTAGTATCACATATAATAGAAAAATTCCCAATAATTATGTATAATAAAAAATAGGCATGTGAATTTAATAATTAGTCATAGGCCCTAAGATATATCCATACAAAAAATATGACTTATCTTGATCATTCTATTCATTTAAAGTATATATATATAAATTTTAAATTACAATTAAACCATTAGTTGTTAGGATGGTTATGATGACATGAATTCCATATCACAACTCAAGTGTAAAATTTTGGAAATTCCATTTACAAGTAATTAATAAGGCAATGGGAAGGTCCGTGTCATTTATCTTTTCAAATATCACCATTTTATTTATCCTTTTTAACCAAGTTATACTTACTATATTTTTATGGGTTATGATAAAACCCATTTGTAATTTAAATAATTATTTTATCATTAATTAATCATACCTCATTCTGGGTACAATTATAACCATGACCGATAATGGAAATTAATTAGTCACGCCCAAATGGGTGGACCAAGTAGGGGTCACCTATATATAACCATAGAAATTGGTATAACATAGGGTCTAGGTCATGGTTTGGGTAATTAATTTATGTTATTTTGTATTCAAGGTGAAAAACATTGACAATACAACAATTGTCACAGTGGTTTATTATTTATAACAAAGAGAATATAATGGAAAATCAACAGACCAACTACCTCACACTTAAGATGCTTCCCTCATCCATTATCAATCCATTATTCAATTTGGATTGAGATAAATCAAAGAAATAGACAAAACCATTGAAAATAAGGCATATGATCTTGTATGGTTTTAGGATTCAATATGGAAATAGAAAATGAGATAAGAAGAAATAGGTTCATTAGAAATATTGAGGGTGATCTAACACAATCGATGATGAGAAAATTTAAGCTCATATGAGGGAGATACAACCATTACTAGGAGGATAGGAGGAGAGATACACATATGGGTAGATACAGTGTTTGAGTGAGAAGAATAATGGGGGGAAATTGTTAAGGATGAGGGGGGGGGGTAAATATAACTTCCAACCATTGAAGGAGCTGCACAGTTCGGCAACATGGTTTGGAAAATCATGTTCCAACCATGCAGACACACTATCCATGGTGGCATGCCACTCACAGATCTAGGAATGTGGATTGAACAACAATCCATAGATCATTTAGTCATACATCTCAAAAGAGTCACCCCCTTGCATGATGAGGTAAACTGTTTAACAAACTATGCATAATCAATGCATTATCCCACGTAGTTTATTGCAGTCCTCTCGCATAGTCATGCACAAACCTTGAATAGTTTATCAAACATTTATTCTCTATTTAGGGGACACATGGATGAGTTCATGGTTAGAAATAACTATGTTCTCATGTTGTTCCTCCTTCCTCCGTTCCAAATAATAGGGGTTTTGAAACCCAATGCCCCAAAACTCAATAAAGCACCTTAGAAACCTCTCAAGACTTTAAATGCTTCTAAAAATAACACTTTTAAGTACTACAAAATTTGATTTTACATTATGAAGCTCTATTTAACATTTGGGTCATCCAGTAAATGGAAATTTCAAATTCTTTTTGAAATTACATCTAGTCCAATACATCAGATGATACACAAATAACAACAAAAGAGAATTATTTTGAAAGGAAAACCTATTTTTGGTTGTGTATTCCATTTATAGTATTTATTACATAAAATTTATGCTTTTAGATAGGGTTTGGATTTGTGGTAAGCACCCCATAATACTAAATCATGGGTAGGGGTTCCAAACCCTTTGGGAATATGTTACCATTACAACACTCTAGGGAAATTTTAGTAAAACTATTACAGTGGAAGGATTTTTGCACTGACGACACTATAACAGATGTGGGAATTATCGAAAAACTATAGTAGCAGTGGTAATGTTACAATATTGGTTTTGTAGAATCACTATTCATTGGAAGCCCTTTAGGCAAAAAATATGAGCCTTTAATATAAATCCCATATATTTTTATGCAATATTTTCTTTAAAAAAATTTAATTCTTAAATAACTTTCATTGCATGAAATCATGAGTTTAAACAAACCGAAATATTCTCTCAGTATAAAATGACCATTATATTCTATCTATTAGTTTTGTGACAATTAATATAACTATCTTTTGAAAATACATATTGAATTCATTGGCTACCAATTATTTTTGTAGAATATAAATCAATTATATATTTTTATTTTCTAATTAAAAAATTAAGTTAACTACAACTGTTAAATGAAATTAACGAAATATATGTGTAATATATTTAATAAAATAATCTTGAAATTCATAAAATTTATATTTTATTCATAGGGTATGAATAACCCCTATTTGATATATAAAAACCATTAATTTTGAAAATGATAATTTTATGCCTTTCAATGGAGGACCCATTTTAAATAAATATTTTAAGAAATTAATAATTTTTATATGAGAAAATAAACATGTTATTTTTAATTGAGATATAAAAATTTACATTGGATGAATTTTTTATATTTTTATGATAACATTCATGTTTTGATAAATTGTAAAAATATGCTAAATTTTAATTAAAAACAGTTTTTCAACGAAATAAGTTTTATGGTTAAATTATAATATATATTGGTTTTAAAATATAATTATAATAAATTTTTATAATTCAATAGAATTTATTTTATTATCATTAATTTGACAATGAATTCAGATGTAAAAATATTTCAATCTTTTGTAATGTTTTAGCTTTCTAAACTCGTTCCCTCTTTCCAACAACATGATCAATTTCAAATTAATTACTGAAACATCAATGTTTTAAATTTTGAAAAAATGTTTTTGATATTTTAATTATTAGGTCCAAATTAGGTAAATATATTTATTTTATATTTGGGAATTATGAATATTAACATCGGTAATTTTTATGAGTACGGTAAATGGGTAAATTAGGTAATTAAGGGTAAGAATACTATTATAAACTTACCCTAACACATGTATTAATATCATTAGATTAATGTGTTTTGACATAAATCATCGTTGGGTCAAAATGGTATCCATTTGATGCCACATGGATGAGATTTGGACTCTTAATTTATTTTTATTTAAAGAAAAGGTAAATATGTCTCACTCAAATTTTAATCACTATATCATTTTGAAAATAACGTTATAAAAAATATAAATTAGATTATAAATAATAATTTTAAATATAATTTTTTTTATTTATCATGATAATTTATTTTTAATGTTAAGAAAATAAATAATTTCCTTAAAGACTTAAACTTTATTGATGCATACATTATTAAATTGATGAGAAATCAATAAATTAATAATTATTAAAATTATAATAACAATTATAATTACAAAAAACATGACCATGTCTTATTTTTAGAGTATATCTAGACCATAACCATCCAATGGTTGATTTATTGAGAATTTGGAGCCTCATAGAAAATAATATGACACTTATATTATTTTATTTAAAGTGATGTCAAAGTTGTAACATTCATGTTTTCAAAATTATAACTTATTTAATGTACAATTTTACATAATATAAATCCAACTAAAAGTTTTATTATGATATATATTATATTTATCTTCATAAATGTATTTTATTTTTAATTTTTATTCATCATATAATTTTATTAAATGTTTACATAATGTTTATGTAGCAATTATTTTATTAATAGAGATAACAAATAAATGTTTTTAACAATATTAAAAAAATAATATTTGGGAAACGTAATATGTCCAATAAATTTTCTAGATGAACTTGACCACTAAGGAATATAATAAAACAGGTATTTCAAAGTTAAGTTGTTATCTTAATATTTTTAAAAATCAATTAATTTAATAGTTTCAAAATTGACACTACTGTTTGTTTAGAAAAATAATGATTCATTAAATTAATTAGAAATCATAAACCATATTAAAAAATATATAATAATTATTATATAGTCTAAAATGTTATATGTAATTTATTAATAGTCAAATTGACATAAAATAAGTAAATATTTTACCATTTTAATATTTAAATATTGGTTACCCTAGTTAAACAATACATAGAGTAACTAAATGTTAATTAAACTATTAGTGATTAAATTTGAATAAAAAATTCAAAGATTTATTTATCTAAGATATTATGACCTTATATTATCTCATATTTTAAATTGTGTGATTTTGGAGGTTTTTTTGTAGGTTTTGATTTTATTATAAATTATTATTTATGGAGTTTCCAAAAGAGCCAGTCACATCAATTATAAATGGCACCTCCTCCCTCATCTCTTCACTCCACATTGATCATTCATGCTCCACATTACCCTACCCTTTTACCTTATCAACTTCTCTATTTACAATATATTTGTTATCTCTTTCTTCAAAGTCCATCTCTAGTGCTCTAAGAGGATATTTAGATGAAGGACATCAAAGAAGAGGTAATCTCCTCTACCGGTTCTTTAAAAATTATTTCCCATTATACTTATTATTCATGTTTCTTTCATTATAAGTTCATAATTACAGTATCATTTATATAATAATATTTTATTATATTTATGAAAAAACAATATTTCACCTTCTATCCATCCTATGAAAAATGAAATGACTACACATTTGTACGTACAACTTGTCGTCTCCATGCCATGGTGTAATCTGTTTTTCACCACCACCTTATTTGGATGGGTATAATGAAAGAAATAAAAACTATATATTTTTATTATTACATTATATTGATAATGAAATATTATACCCTATCCACTTGAATACCATTGAACTATTATAAGAATGATATCATCACTCATACGTACATACGACCTACCATATCCACGATGCGATGTGATTCATTTTACATGATATTCATTAAAAAATGATTATATAAATAAATTAAATGAATAAATATTCTATATATTATACCAATATCATTATGTAAATGATATTACTATAATCTAATAATTGGAACTTATTTGACAAAACATGCGTAAGAAAATAAATAAATTAGTGCCTGATGGACAAGTAATAATGTTATTGTAAGAACCCAAATCTTTATTTCTGGTATGTTTTAATTTTTCTATTGTTTTTGAGTAATTGAGGAGTTTCTGTATGTTTTTTAAGTATACGCAATGTACTTTATGAGTACACGCTGTGTACTCGGTTACCGTGGGTAGCCGAGTGATGGCCGTGTAGCGGCCAGGCACACAACTGTGTGTAGTGACATGGAGACCGCCTAAAGTGGGGGCCAGTGAAGGCATGTACTTGCCATGTACATATAAATTACATGCCCTGTACTTTCTTTTTTTATTAAACACACTGGGGTTGCATCTGAAGGACATAACAATATCCTTCTAGGTCTGGTTCGTCCGAGTGTGAGGGTACAACTGTGATCCTTCTATGAGATCTTTATCAAGCATCTATTCTCCCAATCGACCACCATCAATTAACTCCTCGGTAATCGCTTCCTTCTGCTAGATCTTCATTTCCTGATTCATTATCTTTCAATAGTTAACTTCAGTTGATCATTTTGAGTATTTTTTTTGATCTACAGTGTTCTTGGGCGATTCAAGGCTTGAGGTTCATGTATAATGATACTACAACACCGAGGTAGGTGTTTTGTGCCTTTCTGTTGAAATTCATTGAGTTATATGTGAAAAATTTCCCAATACCCTTGAACGGGGTATTGCGTGTTTACATTTTTAGCCCTGATAATTGCCTGTTGTGATTCCATGATTGAGTATAGTTTAATTGAATGTAAATAGGGTTTATTTTTCCATTCAATGGAGGTTTTTCTCATGCTTTCATGTTTTGACCATTTTGTCTAGTTTTCATGTTAGGTTGTTGTTTTTTTTCATGCCTAATATTGTGGGATGAAGTGTTTTTGATTATCTGCCATGTTGTTATGCTGTAGACTATTAGACAAGTAGTTCTTGAGGATTACTTTGGCCGATACACATAGCTTGGCTTGTTTGACTTACCTAGGGCCGTGAGGACCGGGTGTATTAGACCATAGTTATAATCGACGTAAGGTCTTTTCTAGAGTGTTTGTTTTTATCATGTTCTGAGACCATAGTGGGGATTGATGTCGAGTGATCCCTTAGAGGGTCTATATTTACATTAATAGTCCACAAGAGGAATTGAAAAAGATTGATTCCTCAGAGTTCCTATAGTTTCTGTTAAAAGACTATAGGTGGAATATACAGTGTGTGCTGCCTCAGAGAGTCTTTAATCATACTTAGCTAAAAGAGGAATTAACAATGAGTGCTTCCTCAGATAGACTTTACAAAAGATGAACCAGCGGGGTAAGACTGTGTGTACTTCCCAGAGGGTTGCTTGTGTTTTCTAGGTAGGACCAGAGGGGATATGTTGTGAGTATATCCCAGAGGCTTACCTGTTTATGATAATATTCTTACTCGATATGTGGTGTTTTAATGCTTTAAAACTGTAGGAATTTTTAATGTTGAGTAATTCATGTTTTACTACTTTTTTTGCTTATTACCTGCCAGATATATTCACTGACTCGTAGGTACAAATCTCTTAGTGTTTGCCTACTAGGATTCAGTCACACACCCTTTTTGGGTCATGCTTTTGGGTCCATTCAAATTATATTTTTTCAGGTATAGATAACAGAAATTGCCCTTCTACTTCAGGTACTTGACTGCTTTGGAGATAGAGAGCATGGGACCAAGCTGAGGCATGCGATGCTGAGGAGATATTTACTTTTTTTCTTGTACTTTGGTTTAGATCTTTATTTCATCATTGTGTCTTGTTTGGATTCTTTCATAGACACATGTATCATGGATCATTATATATGTGTTCCAGCTGCTTATTACTTTTGGTTTTCCAAAGATTACTGTTGTATACCATTTTTACTGTTTTCGGTATTTTATATCTTTTTAACTTCCGTTGTGTTACTCTTCCAATGAGGGAATAGTTTTACCACTATCACACCCAACGCCCTCGCTACTAGTCAGCAGCCTTTGGCATTAGGGGAAATGTGCTTGAGGCCATGTGACCAACCAGGTATGGGGTACCTCTGGGTGGAATTCAGAACCAGGACGTTACAAAGTGGTATCACATGAATTATTTTCTTTGAACTAAATATTTGGATCCTATAGCCTGGGATAGGAAGGAATAAGTACTTAGTAATAAGTTGTGCCCAGGTGTAGCTAACTCGTGTGTAGTGGAAAAGCCAATCTACCTCATTATTTTATTTTTTCTGGTTTTTCAATTATTACAGTTGATTTTATTTCTCCTTGAGTGATTCAAATGTTTTGTGTTGTTATTTTTGATGTCTTTGAGGTTCTATTTTTGTTACAACCCTATGAGATGATGGAATTACATCTCATGCATCATATATGAACTTTCTAAAAATCAAATTTCATGCATTATTTCCTTGCTATTTAGGTTGCATTAGTGATCGAATGTTGTTGTGATATATATTGTTCCAGATATGCATGCTATTGGGATATATTCCTTGATATAATACCTGATGTTTGATAAGGTATTGATTCTGTAAGGTTTTGCTTTAATGAATGCCTAACATTGGTTGTTGAGGTGTTATGGGCCCTCATGGACCAAAATTTAGTGGATCATTTCCCTATTATCCTTGTTTATGACATGTATAAAATTCCAAACATTGATTTTTAGGGAGTATGGACCCTCACAGATTGAAATTTGGCACAATAATGTTCGTTTTAGTGTTTTTTTGGGATCTGGAGTAGTTTCTGGGGAATACTATTTGGAAAAACCTAGAATAAATGTCGTATAATGTTGAATACATTCCATCTGTTCTTTTGTTTGAGACGAAAATATTTTTCATAAGTACATGTTGTGTACCTTATTTACATGTCATGTAGTCTCTAACCGTGTCTCACACTGTGTGGGAAAAGACACGGAGTTTAAAAATCATTGGTAGGACATGTTGTGTACCATATGTACATGTCGTGGTGTGGAACCATGTTGACATTCGTGTCACTAACAACACGGGTTAGTTGAGTCTTTTCTAATACACGTCATGTCCATCTGGAACATTTCGTGTAGTGTAACCCGAGAATCTGGCCATGCCACTAAAAACACGGGTCATCAAAATCTTCCTAATACACTATGTGTCCATCTAGAACATGTCGTGTAGTGTGAGAAGTGTATCCATCCATGTCACTAACAACACGAGTTAGTGAATCTTGTCTAGTACACGCCGTGTCTATCACTAACACACTGTTTAATCTTGTTCTAGGAGAATTGTGTGGCCTATCTATGCAAGGGATCTCATTAAGGGTAAGAGGATTCAAGTACATGCCATGTGTAAGGATAACACTCTAGGTATGGGGTGTTACATGACCATTTTTGGTAGAAGTACATGCCCATGTGAATGGATTAATGGAACACACCGTATAGTTAAATAAACATGCCATGTATCATTGTTTTGAAAAAATTGAATTCTTTATTTCTCATGTTTCCCCATTACTCATCTAGTTTTCAGTCCTTCATTATCTTGATCTAAGTTGTGCGCTTGACCTTGAAAAGTAATTCCACCGAGACATCCTCCAGTTCCACACTAATTATAGGGGAACGATTAGACACCAGACATGACTAATCAAGGACTACCATTAGATCCTCCAGTTGTTCTAGTCTTTGAATTTTCTGTCATTACAGACATAGGTGTTGATGCACAATTCCAAGATGGCTTTATGATGTTTATACAGAGATCACATGTAGTACCTCCTCTTTCCCCATCGATGGCGGAATTGATGCGGGTTTTCCAACAGGAGCATACTCCCAAATTAAAAGGGGAATAAGGACCTCAGGTTGTAGAGTCATGGTTAGAATCCATGCTTAGCATCTTCGAGAATCTGGAGACTCTTCCTAAGAGGAGAGTCAAGCTCGCTTTGTACATGCTTCGGGACTCCGCCAAGAGATATTGGGATGTGATCTCATAGGCGGGACACCAACATGATATAGCATGTGAGGGGATTAATTATACCTTCTACGATTACTTCTATCTGGAGACTTTGAGGGCTGATTGGGTCTGAGAGTTCAGGAGCTTAGAGTAGGGTACTCTTTCTGTTATGGAGTACTCCTCTCGCTTCACTGAGCTTCATCGCTTTACACCCATTGTAGGAGGAGATGGGTTGTTCCTGGCAAGGAGGTTTGAGGATGGTCTCATTCATGACATTCGAGCGCAGGTGAAAATCGTCCGGAGAACCTCAATATTTTTTATCGTCAACCAGGTGATGATCACAGAGCATAATCTGAGGGAATCGGGAGATGTGAGCTTGGGCAGTTCAACATCCAAAGTTAGGGCTTCACTGATTGATAGAAGGAAGCACCACAAGGAGAATACACGTGGAGATCCAAGTAGGTGGGATGCACCTTTTGGTAGGCAAGTGGTATGATACCAGTGTGGGAAGGTCGGGCATACAAGGACACATTTTCTGAGAGACCCAGTAGAGTGCTGATCTTGCTGCAAGATGGGTCATCTTTAGTGTTTCCATTAGATCTTCTCATCAGCACCTGGTGACAGTGGTTCTTCAATGACTCGGGATTTATGAGCAGCGCCACCAGTTCCTCAGTAGTCTGGGAATTGGAGATCTTCCAGCCGTTTAGGATAAGGTGGAGGTCATGGTCGTCGTAGTTAGTCACTACGATTTTAGTGAAAATTGGGTGGAAAAGCTCATAGTGTTTAGTCAGGGTCACATGGCTCTGGTGCATGTCCGAATTTTGCGGTGGAGCAGACATAGTAGGAGCAGGATCCCAGACCCTCTACAGTTTGAGGTAGGATCCTAGTTTCCTTAGTTTTAGGTTCTTATCTTTTCGATACAAGGGCTTCCCATAGATTTATATATGTTGCTGTTGTGGAAATCCTAGGGCTCTACATTTTTTCTTCTGTAGATGTCTTGACGTTGGAAAAACCGTTGGGGACAAGAACGACTAGTGTACACAAGTTCAAGGAGTGCCCTCTTGTGGTTTGGGGGTGTCACTTCTTATGGGACCTTTATGTCATAGAGATGACAGGCTATGATGTAATTCTTGGAATGGACTAGTTAGTTCCTTTCTAGGAAGTTGTCGATTTCTATCACCGTAGTGTGAGTTTCACATCACCATAGGGTGGATCATTTCTTCATAAGGGTGAATGTGATGTCCAGGTGAGCAGAGCAAGACCTGATCATCATGGGTAGGGGGGATTTAAAGCCCATATTTCTAGTCTATATCTGGATGACTAGGGGACTTCATAGATGGGATTCCCCTAGCGGTGGATCGTTTTAGGGACGTCTTTCCAGAGGACTTCTCATGTTTTCCTCCAGAGTGAGGTAAAATTTTCTATTGAGATCGTGCCAGGGGTGACACTGATGTCCATTCCTCCTTACAGGATAGCTACACCAGAGTTGCAGGAGCTCATGAAGCAGTTGGGGGAGTTGCAAGCAAAGGGTTTTATCCGACCCAGTACTTCTCCATGGGGTTCGCCTATCCTATTTGTGATGAAGGCGGATTGTAGCCTCAGACTTTGTGTAGATTATTGGAAGCTGAACTAGTTGGCGGAGAAGAACCGATATCCCTTACCATGTATTGATGATCTCTTAGATCCACTTCGAGGAGCATGGGTGTTCTCGAAGATTGACTTGAGATCCGATTATCATCAGTTGCGCTTTAGACCATCTGATAGACCTTTTACAAATATTCCAAGTAGGTATAGTCTATAAGAGTTTGTGGTTATGTTGTTTGGTTTCACGAACGCGTCTGTAGTCTTCATGGTAATGATAAACTGAGTGTTCCATCCATAATTGGAATCTTTCATGGTGGTTTTCGTGAATGATATCACGGTGTACTCTCACCTTCAACACAACCATTCTACCCATCTTGAGATCGTTTTGAGTATACTGAGATAGCATTAGTTATATTCTAAGCTCTCAAAATTACACTTTACGATGGACCAGATTCACTTCTTGGGTCATGTTATCTCAGAGATATGATTATCAATAAACCTAGAGAAAGTGAGAGCAGTAGTTCCCTAGGAGCAGCCGAAGAACATCTTTGAGGTAAAATGTTTTCTAGGTCTGGTTGGATACTAAAGATGTTTCCTAAAGAACTTTTTACGCTTATTAGTGCCACTAACATGCCTAATTAAGATGGGAGAAAAGTTCTTGTGGTCAGATTCTTGCGAGTCGTCCTTTCAAGAGCTGAAAGGGAGGTTGAATTCAGCACTGATACTAGTTTTTCTAGTGTTGGGCATGAGATATACTTAGTACCGTGATTCATCAGGTATCAGGCTTGGAGTAGTGCTTATGCATGAGGAAGGAGTCATTGTGAATTAGTCTCAGTAGTTGAGGCCACACGAGTTAAATTACCCAACACACGATCTTGTGTAGGCTACAGTTTTTCATGCCTTATACTGTTAGAGACATTTTCTTCTGGGAGAGAATTTTGTGGTTTTCACTGACCAAAAAATTCCCAAGTATATCTTCACTGTGTGTGACTTGAATTTGAGATAGCGAAGGTGGGTTGAGTACCTTCAGTATTTTGACTTTGACCTTGCCTATATGACTGGAAAAGATAACCCATTAGCTAATCTATTGAGTAGGAGGACTCAAATACATGGATTTTAGGAGGACAATAGTGAGTGGTAGCTAATGGCTATATTCTCTGAGATGCATTTGGAGGTGCACGACAGGCAGGGGAATACATTTATTTCTTTTGTAGTTGTTACCTCTAATCTTCTTGATTGAGTGTGAATGAGGAAACTATCATATTCTGAAGGCCTAGTCTTACTAGAGAGCTTGTCAGGAGAGGACCCTATTCTTGGATGGACCATAGTCAAGGATGAGATCTTTCATTTTTAGGGATGCGTATGGGTGTCATTAGACATATACGAGGAGATAATGCGGGGGACATTCATTTCTCTGTTTGGACAGTTCATCCTAGAGTCAGCAAGATCTACTGTGATCTACACATTCAATATTGGTGTCCATGTATGAAGAGAAATTTTTTCTAGTTTCATGATGATGTGTTCCACCTCTCAGCAAGTGAAGGTGGAGCATTAGCGACCAACTGGGATTTTTCAACAGTTACCCACTCCCGAGTGGAAATGGAATGATGCTGTGATGGAATTCGTGATAGGTTTTTTGGGGTCGCCTCGAGGGAATGATGTTGTTTTGGTTGTCATTGACAAACTCTCATTGGTTGGTCACTTCTTGCCGATCAAGGAGACTTTTAGTGTTGCTGTTATGGGATTGTTGTACATCCGAGAGATTGTACATCTACATGGGGTTCTACACTCCATTGTTTTAGATAGGTATGCCCGTTTTACTTCTCATGTCTGATAGGGATTCCAGAAAGCCTTGGGTACATAGGTTCTTCAGAGTACAACATACCATCCCAAGATAGATGTCTAATCAAAGCGTACAATTCATGTACTTGAGGACATGCATCGTGCATGCATCCATGATTTCAGAGGTTCATGGGAGAAGCACATAGCTCTTGTGGTGTTTGACAACAACAATAGTTTTATGGAAACTACTTAGATGGAACCATATGAGGCTTTTTATGGTAGGCCATGTCGATCACCTTTTTGTTGGCTAGAGCCAGGAGAGGCTGCTATGCTAGGAACTCGTCTTGTCTAAGAGACCACAATATAGATAGAGTTGATTTGGAAGAGGATGGCTACTACATAGTCTCAAAATAAGTCTTATGATGATCAGCGAAGATCACTTCTAGATTTTGAGGTCTGGGATCAAGTTTTCCTACGTGTCACATTGATTTTTGGACACATGAGGATTAAGAGGTAGGGTAAACATTCAACGAGGTATGTCAGGCTGTTTGAGGTGTTGGAGAGAGTTGGGCTAGTTTCCTATCCATTGCAGTAACCTTATAGGTACCAGTATATACACGATGTCTTCCCCATTTATTATCTCCAATGTTACTTCTCAAACTCATCTCATGGTTTTCAACTTAAAGAGGTTGAGTTAGAGGTGGACGCCTCGTTCGAGGACCATACAATATCGTTTTTTTATCATAATATGAAGGTTCTCCATGGCCGGTCTATTCCTTTGTCATGAGTGCTATAGTAGCATGGGTGGGTACATTACGAAACCTGAGAGAGGGATGCAGATGTACAATCATAGTGACTGGAGCTGTATGAGGATTCTTCTTCTACACCACCCTGTTAATGAAATTTGGGGATGAATTTATTTAAGGGGGGAAGTTTGTAAGAACCCACATCTTCTTTTCAAGTAATTTTTTCTATGAATTTTGTTTTTGGGGAAAAGAGGAGTCTCTAGAAATTTATTAAATACATGCCGTGTAATTTATTTGTACATTCATTATACTCGGTGACTGTGTGTATCCGGGTGAGAGCCGTGTAGCGGCCATGCACACAGCCGTGTGTAGTGACCTTGAGACCACCAAATGTTGGGGCTAGTGAAGCCAAGTACACATTGTGTACTTATAAAATACATAACATGTACATTATTTTTTTCATTAAACGCAACGGGGTCACATCTGATGGACATAGCCGTCTCCCTTTATGTATGGTTCATCCGAGATTGAGGGTATGACCACGATCTCTCTCTGAGCTCCCGATCAAGCGTCTGTTCATCAAATAAACCACAATCGATTGCATTGGGATCGAATTAGTAAGCTCTTCCCTATACTAGAGATTTGTTTATCGATTCTTCCTCTTTCAAGAGTTATCTTATGTTGATATTTTTGAGCATTTGTTTAGATCTAAGGTGTTCTTGAGCAATTTATGGCTTGTGGTTCTCATAAAATGATCCTACAACACCGAGGTATGTGGTTTTCGCCTTATTGTTGAAAGTATTTGAGTTATATGTGAAACATTTCCCAATACCCTAGAATGGGGTATTGTTTTTTTTACAGTTTTAGCCCTGTTAATTTCATGTTATGCTTGTATGCTCGAGTAGAGGTTAATTGAATGTGAATAGGGTTTATTTTTCCATGTTATGGATTTTTCCCATGTTTTCTTGTTTTGACTATTTGGTCTAGTTTTTCTGTTAGGATGTTATTTTCCTTCCATGCCTAGTATTGTAGGATGGATTGTTTTTGATTATCTACCTTGTTGTTATGTTGTAGAATATTAGCCATGTAGTTATTGATGTTTACATTGGACGATATGCATTTCTATGCACGCTTGACTTACCCAGGGCTGTGAGAACCTAGTGTATTAGACCATAGGGAGAATGGAAGTAAGGGATTCTCCAGAGTGTCTGTTTATTATCATGATATGAGACTATATGAAGGAGTGACTTTGAGTGCTCCCATAGAGGGTTTATAATTACATTATGAGGCCAAAAGAGGAATTGACGTTGAGTGCTTCCTCAGAGTGCCTGTAGTTTCTGTTAAAGGACTATTGGGGGAATTGAGGATGAGTGCATCCTCATAGATTATTTAATCATACTAGGCTATAAGGGGAATTGAGGTTGAGTGCTTCTTTAGAGATCCTTTACAAAAGATGCACCAGAGGGGTTAGACTATGTGTACTTCCCAGAGGGTTGCATGTGTTTGCAAGGTATGACCAGAGGGGATTGGCAGTGAGTACATCCTAGAGGGTTAACTATTTATTATTATCTACTCACTTGATATGTGGTTTTTGAATGATTTGAAACTGTAGGAATGTTTACTATTGAGTACTTCATGGTTTAGTGCCCTTTTTTCTCATTACCTACCATATATATTCACTGACAGTTAGGCATATATCTCTTGGTTGTTTCCTACTAGGATTTATTCTTACACCCTATTTGGGTCACGATATTGGGCCAAAAAAGATTATATTTTTGTGGGTATAGATAAAGGCAAGCACCCTTATACTTCAGGTACTTGACTGCTTTGAATATGGAGAGAATGTGACCAAGCTAAGGCTTGCGATGATGAGAATCTGTTTACTTGTTTTAGTATACATTGGTTTAGTTCTGTATTATAGAATTGTGACTTTTTTGGATGCTTTCCTAGACATATGTATCCTGCAACATTATATCTGTTCTCCAGCTTCTTATTAATTTAAGTCTTCTCCTGTTTAATCCTGTATGCCATTGTTACTTTTTTCACTATTGTATATATGTTTTATTTCTTTTTTGTTACTCTTCCAATGAGTGCATAGTTTCTCCACTATCACACACAAGGCATCACTACTAGTTGGTAGACTCGGACGTTAGGGGTAATGCGCTTGAGGCTATGTAACCAACTGGGTACAGGGCACCTCTGGGTGGCATCCGGAACCAGGAAGTTACAGTTACTAATAAATATATGGTAATATGATCGTATATGATATCATAAAAATTTATATTGTTCATGAATAATTCAATGAATTTCTTTAAATCATTATATAGGATATTTGGGTACATACAATGGAAATCAGACCTTCGTTAAGTGATAATTTCGCAATATCATTATTATCTGAGATTTCTTATAACTAATTATTTATGGGGGTGTATTTATCAACCACATCCAGGTTTAAAAAATATGTAATATTTATTGTATTATTATAATAAAATTTAAACTCAATTTTACTCATTAGTGAGTTTATTTTATATTTTATTAAAGGAATCCTTTTTCATTTTTCAATATGAGGATGTTTCTGTCTTATCCAACAAAAGTACAAGAAGAATGTTTTACTTTAACTTATAAAACATGAATGATATTTTCATTTTAATAACACTATCTTTCCCTAAAACATACTTTACATTATTTCAATGTTATTTTCAAAGAAATATTTTTCTTATAAAATTGTGTGTCATTTTGAGAAAATAAAATGTTTTTGAATACGAAAGGATATTTTCTTCAGGAATTTACTTCATGTGTTATATAAAAATTATTTTCCTTCTATGGTGGAATTCTTTAGTAGGTTTATGTTACAAGTATAATATCCTCATTGTTCCAATTATTTTATTGTATTTATGACGGAATTTTATTTATTACATCCATTTTTTTACATGAATTATGTTATGGTGGGATATTGTTTAAAGAAAAATATTTTATTACATGGGTTATTTTGAATGTTTTAAATTAGTTTGACACATGTAAGAATGATTTTATTATGATATGGGTGGGAACTATATCTCCCCCCAATTAATTGGGTAAAATTTTATATCTCTTGAGATAGATATGTTTAGAAAGAGAAACGATCTTGGTTCAGTAATATAGGGATGCAATGAGGAGTGAGCATGGTCCAGTAATGGACTTTGTCCACAATGATGGTCTTGGTAATGACCCATGAATAATAAGAAATTATTTTATATGCTTATTTTTATGACAAAAAACTACATATCTTATGTTATGGCTATTTATATTTCATTCATTGATTCTTAAAAACATTTATGATTTATCTCATGGCATGATATCATGATCTTTCATAAGCATGATAAGATTTTTTAAAGTTATGTTCTTTTGTATAATGATTACCATATGATTGATATCACCCTTCTTTACCCTTACTAGAAATTGTATCTCACCCTTTCATATGTTTATTTTCCCCAGGTTATGCTGATGGGTATTAAATAAGATATGTCAAAAATGGAAGTAGTTATGATGAAATAAGTTAGAGGCAATAACTATGTCTGATGAACCAGTTGTCCAGGTTTCCGAAATTCTAACGACACTATAGCTATATCGTCCAATCGTGTAATTGTTATATTTTACAATTAATAATATTAAACTTTCATGTAATATAAATATATGTATGGTATATGCTATTATATTTTTTATCTGAGGAAATGTACAGTAATCATTTGGATACTAGGATGAGAAAACCATAGGATTAACCCTAAGAATATGTCAAAGTATATGTTTCAATCACAGGGTTTTAGAAATGATCATGAATAACCTAGGATAAACGAAAAATATCCTAACTTGAAATTTTAATCTTTATTATGAGGTTTTCTCATTATGGATAGTGTTTCTCATATTAGGCTTCTTGGTTTTAGACAATGGTTAGAACCTAGAGGAACCATGTTAACACAGAATGTGACAGGAAATGCAATGATTGTGCTCCGGAGAAACAAAATGTTATGGGATCTAGAATGAAAAATATTGTAGCTATGATCACACAAATTTATCAAGAGATGAATCATGTAATACATACACAAGTGAAATATAGGGAACAACATTCTATTGAGTCTTTCATGAGGTAGCATCCACCTTATTTCAGTGGGAATTTGGATCTTGTAGTGGTTGAACAATGGATCAGTACCACTAAAAAGTTCTTTTCAGTACTCCACTATTTTTAACATGATAAATTTATCTTTTTAGTTTATTGTTTGGATGGTGAATCCGATCAATGGGGAAACCATATCAAGAATACCAGAAAATGAGATGAAATTGAATCCATGGAATGGGATGAGGTCATGAAATTATTTTTCAATATGTACTTTCTTAATATTGTTTAAGATTATTGAGAAGGAGTTCCTTGATATTAAGAAAAAGGAAGATGAATATGTTGGCACATATGATGAATATTTTCCAAGAAATTAATGGTACACTTCTATATTTATTATACAACCAGAGAGTAATATTGATTGATTTTTAGTGGATTAAAACCATGTATCTGAAGAGAATTATCCATAAGGGACATTAATATCTATAAATAAATGATTCTATGTGATCTAAAGGTTTTTATGGAGACTAGAGTAACCCAATATTCCATTGGGGTTTTTAAGAAGAGAAAAATGTAATTAAATGGAAATTCTAAAGACCACACAGAAAAGATGATGAGTTTTACCTTGTGCTCAATGTGTGGAAGGAAACATATATTAACTTTTCATAAAGGGACTAGTAAATGTTTTAAGTGTGTAAATTATGTTCATTAGGTAGTTGAATTCCAATTTGATGGAATAAATATGTCAAATTATGCGAATTGAGAAAAGGGTAAATTGAATGAAGCTCTTACTCTTCATTGATACAAGTGCATGGAAATGGGGAATTATGCTAATCAATTACCTAAACCAGTAGTTATTGATGATAATAAATGTTATAAAACTCTTAAGGGTAAAGAATAAGGAATGTCACATGTGATCACTATCGACAATGTGGGGTATGATAATGATGTTGTGAAGGGTACCCTTACCATCCACTTTAAAGAAGAAAATGTTTTATTTGATTCTAGATCCACCCAATCTTTTATTTCTAAAGAATTTTATAATGGTATCGTTATATTAAATCAATAATTAGATGTTTATTTAGTTGTGACAACTCCATATGGAACAACAGTATCATAAAAAGTTTATAATTCTTCTCCAGTTGAATTTTGTGGGAAATTGCTTCCTACAGATCTTGTGATCCTTCCTATATTGTAATTTTATGTGCTTCTGGGCATGGATTGGATTTCTTTATATAGATCTTTTATCAATTTCCATATAAGGGAAGTCAAATTTCATATTCCAGATTAATCTATGATCATGTATTGATGCAAGGATGAGAATGAATTTATAGTGAAAATTTCTTCAGTATTATAGGTTTTGATTTTTGTAAATGTAGGTTATCTATCTCAAATGGTTGGGAAGAAACTAAAAATTAATAATACTCCCATTTTATAGAATATTTAAGACTTCTTTCTAGAATAATTGTTATGTCTCCCACTAAATCGTGAGGTTTATTTTTCAATAGAACTCATGCAGGGTGCTATAGCTATTTTAAAGAAATATTATAGAATAACGTCAATTGAGTTGTGGGAATTGAAGAAGCCACTCAATGAGAATCGAAATAGGGATTCATACACCCTAGTACATCACCTTGGGGTGTAACTATTGTATTTTGTAAGAAAAAATATCGACCAACGAACTATACATTGATTATCATGAACTTAACAAGATCACTATCAAGAAAAAATATTCTCATACCCATATTGATGACTTATTCAACCAACTACATGGAGCTCAATACTTTTCCAAGATTGATCTTCATTCATGATATCATTAGTTAAGGGTCTAGAAAGAGGATATACCAATGATGTGATTCCATACAAGTTATGGACATTATGAATTTATAGTGATGCCTTTTGGTATTAATAATTCCCCCTCATATGTCTATTTAATGTATATATTTTTGAGTTTTTTAATATATTGAATTTTTTATTAAAATGATAAATATTTCAATTCGTGGGATGAATTTACTTGTTTTTTGTTTTATAGAACAGAACAATAAAATGGGTTATTTACACAGTTCAAAACTGTGGTAATAGGGCCTAAAAATTTGGTCATAGGCTATGTCCATGGTTTGTCCCAACTGTGGGTGCTATCGCCATGGAAGTAGGGTCTAACCTATAGCCACTATTTTAAGCGTGGAAATCAGTGACATATTTCCATGGTTTTAAAAAATATGGTAAGAGGTGTCTCTGTTGTCAACCTTGGTAGTTAACCTATGGCCACATTTTTTATTATGGAAATAAGTGCCATATTTCCATTGTTTTAACCATGTTTATAGCCCTAGAAAACCATGTAAATAGACTAAAACTAATGTCTTCCTAGCCGGATTTTATACCAACACCTTCCCTTCAAGTTTCAGTTCCCTAACCACTACACCACCAAGGATTTTGAGTATGTATATATAATATGTAATATATATTATAAAAAACCATAGAAATATCTGGAAAACTGTGGCAATAGTTTTTCCTTCTATTTTTTTGGGAAGAAGGTTTTCCTCTCGGTCAAGGTAAGGAGACCTATAGCCACGATTTTTAAATCCATGGCTATAGACCAAATAAATGTGTCTATAGATCTGGGATATATCCCTAGTTTTCAAAACTGTGGCTATAGCCCATTAAAAAATAACTATAGCCACAGTTTTAAAATCATGGCTATAGGCCACATAACGATGGTCGTAGCCACCTATAGGCATAATTTTAAAACCTTGGATATAGGTTTTTGGTCGTATCATTTTTTATAGTAGTGGATGGAAATGAAGAATATTTGAAAAATGAAAAGAAATGTGGAGGAAAATGAGATGAATGACCCTTCATGCCGCCAGCTTTGATCGTGGCACGACACTAGTTTTTTTGAGATAATGAAGAGTTTGAAACTGAAAAATAGTTGACTACATGTCATGTACCACAAGTACATGTCATGAAAACATTATGTGAGCTGGATCTGCACTAGACATATCGGGAAGATAGAACATGTTGTGAACATCAACATCACATCGTGTACCATCATTACACGACGTGACAAATTTCAAACCAGCATATGAAGGATCCTTGGATTTAACATGGCAGAGGAAAAACCAGATCATGGGTATATGTCATGAACACATGTACGCATCATGTAGGTGGTGACTCGCAGAAAAAAATAATGTGATGTGGGCCATGGGTTTCGATAAAATAATCCTATCAATACCAGACCTGAAATCCATTCCAAGATACTTTGGGGTAGAATCATCCAAAGAACATCAAGGGATATCCACCAGGCCACATGTGATGATCCAGGGCAATTGTTCAATGCCATTATACCTCGGGTATCAATCCCTCTCAATCCCACCATGATCTAGTAGTCCACATAGTGCCAGGTGATGTGATTTATAGGTTAATGGGTGCTCAATGATTGTTTTTATTTATTATTCATGCTTTGGATTGTTGAAAACAACATTTATCAATTCTAATCTCTTTATTTTTTCTATTTCATAACCCTTTCTTGTGATTTGGAATGAATTATTTCACATTTTCAATTAATTCACCTAATTTTCCCATGCCCATTGTGCAATCTAGAAAAAATATGTTTAAAAATGGTTTTGGGGCAACTATTTCTATGTTTTCACTAACTATACGACTATTCCATAGCTGAAAAAAATACTAGAATGGGATACCAAGACGAAGGATTCCTCTTGACCCAATTCGAACACCCAAACTGAATAAACACACTCTCTCATATCTCCCTCCTATATGACCCTAAAAATCATTGATCCTGTCATGCCTACCAAAGTAATTCAAATCCCAATCATTGATAATATTTTTTTATCTTTCCTCATAATAACTAATCAACTGCAATTTCAATTTTCATAATTAATTTAACATATGGATTTTCATTGGGGGTTTGACACACAGAATTTCTAGATACTGCACTTTGAATAGATTTTTAATAGACTATCTTGACTAGTTTGTGTTTGTCTTTATAGACGATATTATTGTCTATTTAATGTTTATGTAAGAACATGATGATCAGTAGAGAAATATACTAAAGTCCCTATGAATGGAGAATCTTTAAGTAAAATTTTCCATGTGTGAATTTTTTCATAAAAAATTTTCATTTTTTGGTCACATAATCTCCAGAGAGGGGATACCTACGGTTCTAGAAAAATCAGAAGTTATTGAATGTTGGCTGAGACCAACAATGGTAACTGAGATCCGATGTCTTCTATGTTTGGATGGATAATATCAAATTTTGGTGAATTATTTTTCATGATTATACAATCCACCCACCAAATAGACTTGTAAAGGATTTATGTCATGTGCATTGAGGAATGTGACAAGAATTTCAATGATCTCAAAAGAAGGATAGCCAGTGCACCTATTCTCACACTGCCTTGTAGTGGAGAAAGGTTTGTGATATATATTGATTCATCCAAAAATGGTATGGTATGTGTTCTCATGCAAAATGATATAGTGATAGCTTATGCCATGTGATAATTGAAATTCCCTGAGAAACATTACCCAAATCATGATTTGGAGTTATCTGTGGTAATCGTTTATTTAATATATGGATTGATTAGCTATATGGTGAATGGTGTGATATTTATACTGATTTTAAAAGATTAAAGTATATTTATTTGACAAAATGAGTTGAATATTCCCCAAAAAAGATGGTTGGAGTTGTTTGAAGATTATAAATATACAATATATTTCCACCCTATGAAATCAATCATAGTGAAGATGATTTGAGTTGAAAGGACCATGCTAGATTATCCATGATGAGCATAACAAAAGATGTAATCTTTATCGATTTTTAATGGATGGATCATTAAATTTTAAATTAAGTTGAGAAATATTATATTTCTCAAATGAATGTTCATCCATCTACACAAGTTAAGATTAAGGAGTTGCAGAAGGAAGATATAGAGGTAAAAAATAATGTGAGAAATGTTCTTGAATTCAACCATGATTGTGATCGAATGATAAGGTTTATGAATCATATTTTTATTCCTCCCATACTATAATTAATCGATCTATAGGATGAGTCTAATAGTTCTTCATACTATATTAATTCTGGAACCACAAAGATGTACATGGATATGATAGAGTATTTCTGATGGGATGACATTAAAAGAGATGTTTCTAAATATGTCTCTTGGTGCATGGTTTTTTTGAAAGTTAAGACTAAGAGACATATGTCTAGGGGGATGTTACAACACTTACCCATACCATAATGTAAATGGGAAACTGTCAACATAGACTTTTTCTTCAGACTTTCAAAAACATTTAATGGACATAATTACATATGGGTTATAGTTGAACACCATACAAAGTCAAAACACTTCATTTCTATTAGGGATGATTTATATCTTGATCATATTGTGAGGATATTTGTAAAGAAGGTGGTAAAAATTCATGGAGTACCTCTATACATTATATCTGCTTGAGATTTGAGGTTTAACTCTATGTCTTGATGAAGTCTTAAGAAGGCTCTAGATATAGAGTTATTTTTTAGAACTACTTATCATCCTCAAACATATGGTCAGTATGAGAGGACAATCAAAGATCTATAAGACTTGTTGAGATCTTTCTCTATGAATTTCAAAGGTGGTTGGGATCAAAACCTAGCTTTTTTAAAATTTAATGAAAAAATATCTTTCAATCTAGTATTCATATTGCTCCTTATGAATCCCTCTATGGAATGTAGTGAAGAACTCCAATTTTCTGGGATGAATATGGGGAAAGAAAGCTATTAGGACCTGATCTTGTTGATAAAATAGAATAAATTGTCAAATCTATTCAAGAACACATAAGAGTATCTCAATGTTAGAAAAAAAGATATGATGACAACTGAACAAAATTCCTAGTGTTTTATGTGGGTGACAAGGTGTTTATATTAATATATTCTTGTAATAGTGTAATGATATTTGGAAAGCAGGGCAAGGTGAGCCCTAGGTATATCAGTCCATTTAAAAATCTTGATCACATTTGGAAGGTAGCTTACTTATTGGGGATTCCACTGAATCTATCTCTGGTTTAGGATGTTTTCCATGTATAACTATTGAGAAAGTACACAAATAATCTTTCACATGTACTAAACTATGAAGTCATTCTGCTGGAGAAGGATCTTTTTTATGAAGAACAACTGATAGAGATTCTGGATCATAGTGAAAAATTTCTGCGAAATAAGACCACTCACTTGGTTATAGTTTTTTTGGAGGAACCACCAATTTGAGGAAACTATGTGGGAACTTGAGGATATGATGAGGGAGAGATATCATTATTATTTTATATCCAAGTGATGAATTTTAAAAGAGAAATTTAGTTTAAGGGGGTAGAATGTAACACACAAATGTTTTTATGAAATATTTTCATCAAATAATTTTAGTTCTTCAATAGAATACATTGAACGAAATTATGAGTTAAAAAACCATGAGATTCACACAGTGTAAAATGACCATTATAGAGGATATCATAGGTTATCAAGAATAAATATACCTATCTTTTGAAAATGTATAGGGAATTCATTGGATTCAATTATATATGTAAAATATAATTCAGTTATATATTTTTATTTTTTATATCAATATATTAAGTGAATTAAAATTGGTAAATGAAATTAATGAAATATATATGTTAATTATTTAGAAATATTTTTTTATATTATTCCAATATATATTTTATCGTAGGGTATGAATAAACCGTATTTGATATATAAAAACCTATATTTTTCAAAAGAATCATTTTACACCTTTTAATATAGAACCAATTTTAAATTTATATTTTGACACTTTAATTATTTTTATATGAAAAAATAAATATGTTATTTGTAATGAGGATATAAAAATTCACTTTTTATAAATTTTTTACATTTTTCTAATAACTTTCAAGGTTTTATGAATAGTTAAACCACCCTATATTTTAATTGAATACAACTATTTTCAATGAAATAATTTATAAGGTTAAATTATAATATTTATTGTTTGTAAAGATTAAATAGAATATATTTTTATTATTCAATATAATTTAGGAAATTATCATTAATTTTACATTGAATTCATATATAAAAACATTTCAATCATTTGCAATGTTTTATCTTTTAAAACACATTCTCTCTTTCCGACAACGGTATTAATGATAAATTAATTACGAAAAATTTCGAGTTTTTAATTTTAAAAAATAAATTCTATATTTTGAATCACTTGGTACAAATTATGTAAATATATTTATTTTATTTTTGATCATTACGAATAATAACTTTGATAATTTTTACAAATATGGTAAAAGGGTAAATCAAGTAATTAAGGGTAAGAATACTTTTTTAAAACATACCCTAACACTTATCTTAATATCATTGGATGAGTTTGTTTCTACCTACATCATACTTAGGCGGAAATAGGGTTTATTGTATGCCACATGGATGATATTATGGATTTTATGTTATTTTATTATTTAGAGAAAAGTTAAATGTGGCTCACTAAAATTTTATTAATATTATTTTTTTAAAATAAAGTTATAAAGATGATAAATTTTTTTATAAAAACTAATTTGAAAGAAAATATGTTTTTTTATCAGGGTAATTTATTTTTAATTCTTAGTAAATAAATAATTACCATAAATATTTATAGTTTATTGATGATTAAATAAATAAATGATGAGAAACCAATAAAATAATAATTATTAAAATGATAATAACCATTAAAATTTCCAAAAAAATTTCCAAATCTTATTTTTAGAGTAAATATAAACCCTAACCATCATAGGTTCTAGTTATTGGGAATTTGGAGCCTTATAGAATATTTATGTCACTTATAATATTTTATTTAAAGTGATCTTAAAGTTGTCACATTCATGTTTTCAATATTATAACATTTTAATGTATGATTTTCGAGAATATAATTAGACTAAATGTATTATTATGAAATATAGTAGATTTATCTTCATCAAGGAATTTTATTTTTAATTTTTATTAATAAAATAAATGTATTAAATATTTATTTAAAATTGATGTAGTAATTATTAAAATAATGGAGATAAATAATAAATGTTATTAATAATATTAAAATGAATATAATTTGTGATAATTAATATGTCCAATTAATTTTCTAGATAAACATGACCACATGGAATTATAATAAATATTTTTTGAAGATAACTTGTTATCTTAATATTTCTTAAAAAAATAAATTTAATAGGGTCAAAAATGACACTATTGTTTTTTTATAAAAATAATGATTCATTAAATTTCATAAAAACCATAAAACATTTTTAAAAATACAAAATAATTATTATATGGTCTAAAATATTCTATGTTATATATTTATTGTGTAATTGATAACAAATAAGTTAATATTTTAACCTTTTAATATTTAAATATTTGTTACCCTATTTAAAAATTAAATTGAATAACTAAATGTTAATTAAAATATTAATGTTTAAATTGATTGAAAACTTATCAAAAAATTACTTTATTATGTTATTTCAACCATATATCATCTCATATTTTAAATTGGAATATTTTTGAGGTTTTTTTGTTGAGTTTGATATTATTATAAATTATTATTTGTGATGCTTCAAAAAGTACCCCTCACCTCAATTATAAAAGGGAACCCCCTCCCTCACCTATTAAGTTCACTTTTAGCCTTCAATCTTATCCATAACCTACAATTTTCCCTTATAAAAGTTTATAGTTACATTATATAGGTTCTTTTTTTTCAAACACTAACTCTTGTGCTCGATGTGGAGATTTGTAGGAAGCATGTCGAAGAAGAGGTAACCTCCTCTACTGATTCATTCAATCTTATTTATTCATCTACTTTAAATTCATGATTATTTTTATTATAAAGTTATAACTCTAGTATCAATTATATACTTATATGATTTTATAATTATGAAACAACCATATTTCACCTTCAATCCATCCTACAAAAAATGAGATCACTACACAAGTGTACATACGGCTTACCGTCTTCACACTGTGGTGTAATCTATTTTTCACCACCACCTTATTTTGATGGGTATAATTATGGAAATAATAACTATATATGATTTTTATAACATAATATTGATTCTACGATATTATACACTGTCCCCTTCAATACCATTAAACAATTATGAGAATGATATAATCGCTCGTGGGTACGTATGACCAACCGTCCCCACGATGCGATGACCTTCATTATGCATGATCTTTGTTAAATCAATATTATATAAATGAATAAACAAATAATTAAGATATATATTATAAAAATATAATTTTTAAATGATATTATAATAACCTAATAATAGGTACTTTTCTGACAAAACATGCGTACGAAAATAAATAAGTTAATGACCAATTGATAAGTAATAATGTTACTGAAAAATGGATGATAATACGATAACATATGATATCATAAAAATTATTATGATTATTGAATAAGTAATTGAAATAATTTAAAACATTATACAAGAGATATAGGTACATACGAAGGAAATCAGACCTCAGGTAAGGATAATTTATCAATCTCAATATTATTTGATAATCTTTATTTGTAAGTATTTATTGGGTTATATTTATCTTCCAAGTTCATGTTTACCGAATAATTAATATTATTTATATTTTGGTAAAAATTTTCAAAGTCAATTTTACCCATTGGTGAATTATTATTAAACATTATGAAAGTAATCTATTGTCGTTTTATCAAGACGAGGTAATTTTTGACTTATCTGAAAAAAGTAAGAGGAGAATGCTTTATTTTCACTTAAACGACATGATGAGTTTTTAAATTTTCCAAACACTATATTTCCATGAAGCTTACATGAAAATATTTTAAGGTTATTTTCAAATAAATTATTTTCCTATAAAATTTTGTGTAATTTTGATAAAGTAAAATGGTTTTGAAGAAGAAAATATTTTTTCCTCAAGAATTAACATCAAGTGTTATATCAAAATTATTTTCCATCTAAGATCAAATTAATTAATAGGGTTATGTTTCAAGTATAATATCCTTACTGTTCCTATGAGTTTATTTTGTTTATTATGGAATGATATTTATGAAATCGATTTGTTCTATATTGAGTATGTTATGGTGTAATGTTTTGTAAAGGAACAAGTTTTATTTCTTTGGTTATGAGGAATGTTTTATTTTATTTTTGAACAAGTAATAATGATTTAATTATGAGATGGGTGGGACCTATATCTCACTAGAATTAATTGGATAAATATTTATATCTCTTGAGATAGATATGACTGGAATGAGAAATGATATATGTTCAGTAATACAGGGCCGGGAAGAGGAGTGATCTCGGTTGAGTAATGGACTATGATTGCTATAATGATCTTGGCAATGAGCCTTGATTAATATGAAATGATTTTATATGATTATGTTTATTCCATATAATTTCATGTCTTAGGTTATGAATTTTGAGATTATGTTAATTTATTCTTATGAACTTTTATGATTTATCTCATGGAATAATATCACAAAATTTCATATGCATGATAAGATTTTCATATGTAATGTTCTTATGTCTTATAATTATGATATGATTGATATCTTCCTATTTTACCCTTACTAAGAATTTATGATCAAACTTTCTTATGTTTCTTTTCCCTGGGTCAAGATGAAGGGTATTAAACAAGATATGTCAAAAGATGTTATAGTTATGATGAAATAAGTGAGATACATTAATGATGTCTTATGAACCAGCTAGTTATGTTTCCCACTCTCAAAAGACACTATACCATTACGATCCTGGTGGTGATTTTTTATATTTAGTAATGAATATTCTTCAACATTTGATGTAATATCAATGTATGTAATGTAAGGGTCATTATATTTAGGGCCATGTATTGGGATTTTTAATTCATACTAGGACTATAAGCCTTATATTGTGATGCATTCCCACTGGGAATATGGGCTTTGTACATAATAAATAAGTCTTAATGGGTGGGATATCCCCTTTGGGGGCTATGGCCTTCCTTTCTAGATTTTGTGTGAAGCATGTTTATGTGTGTGTGTTTGAACGTAATTTTACCCCCATGAATCTATAACACACACACACACATACATACATAACATTTAAACTATTAAGATGTTATAAAGAATACTATAATTAATTTTTACCCAAAAAAATTAAATTTATCTATTTTTTTGAGAAGTACACTATTGGATAATGTAGTGATTTCAGACATTATATTTTTTTACAAAATAATTTTCTAAATATGATAATTTACCCTTTTAAATAAAATTTTTTATTTATTTAAAAATAGTGATTTTTATGACACTAAAAACTTTCTAAACCTTATAAAGATGAAATTTTACTTCATTACATAATATTATAATTTTAATTTAAATAAATTTTATTTAATAAAGATATTTCAGAAAAAGTATGTTTATTTCAAAAAAATTTAATTTATCAGAAAATTATTTTAATTGAAACGATATATTTTTCAAAAGTATAATTTTGGTTTCTTCAAATCAAATTTAATTTTTTATTTGACTCATTATATAATCATGTTTATATAGTAATAAAAAATAGATTAGTATAAAAATTATTTTATCAAAAATAAAATATAAAAATTCTTAATATTAGGGTGTATATATATAACCCCTTAAAGCCCCAACATATATACCAAGGGTAAGGTGTTTTATAATGGAACTTTTTTGGGGTTATTTGGTGAACATGGTTTGGGTGGGGTTCTCAATAAGATTGAAATTTTTTCATAAATAGTATCTATCATGTTTTAGTTGTTGAATCTTAGCTTATGTTTGGTAAAGAGAAAATCACAATGATACCATATCCCTCAGAATCTCTAATAATTGGGCTTAATATTGTAGAGACCCGAAGCCTGACGTACATGGACATTACATTACATTTGCAGAATACTTAGTACATAACAAAAACACACACACAAGGATCGTAATAGTTTAGTGTCTTTGGAAACTCAGAAAGTAATCTTCTAATCGTGGTGAAAGATCTTCAATATCTCCCATAAAGATCTTCCTTTTTTTACCTAAAACCTTTCTTTATATCCTGGGGAAAAGAAAACATAAAAGGGTGAGCTCAAATTCTCAGTAAGGGTATACAAAAGAAAAATCAATCACATCATATTCATAAGAACATAACTTTTGGAAATCTTAACCTGAAAAAGAGAGCATAATTTCATAACATGGGATAAATCACAGCAGTGAAATGAAATCCAAATAATCATAACTTAAAACATGAAGCTTTGTGGCATACACACATAATCATAGAGATTCATTTCTTGTTAGTCAAGACTCATTTCCAAGACTATCTTAGTGGACAAAGTCCCTTTCTGAATCGAGTAACCCTCGTTTCAGTCCTGTTTCACTGAACCGGTATAACCTACCATTCCAGCCATGTCTATCTCATGAGATATAAAATCTTTACCCAATGCATTGGAGGGAGATATAGGTCCCACCCATCTTATAATGAATCCTTTCTTATGTGTGCCACAAAATCATAAAACATACATCATCGCATAACACATGTAACAAAAATGGGATTCTTGAAACATCATGACATCATAAATCAATTCATATATGATAAAGGAATTCATAAAAATAATTCCATCACAACATGATCAAATCAATGTAATAATAGGTATAAAAACAGAACCCTTTATTATCTTAGATGGAAAATAATTTTGAAAATCACTTGAACTCCATTCTTGAGGAAAATATCCTTTCTTCTTCAAAAACAATTTTCCTCTCCTAACATGTCATACAACTTTAAAATAAAAGAAGTTGATTAAAAATAAACTTGAAAACTTGTAAAGGAAGCTTCTTGGAAATAATGTTTTAAAAATCCATTCATGCCGTATATGTTAAAAAAACATTCTTCGTACTTTTGTCGGAAAAGTCAAAAAGTACCTCGTACGAAAAAACGACAAAATATTCCTTTCATACATATTACTAAAAACTCACCGAAGGGTAAAAATTGATTTAAACAATTGTAGGTGGATGGAAATAATATTACATATTTATGAAACATGGATGTGGATGATAAAATACGCCCCAGTAAATACTTACGAATAAACAATCTCGGATAAAAATGAGATAGTGATATTTCCCTTACCTTAGGTATGATTTGCTTCGTATGTGTCCGAACCTCCTGTATAATGATTTAAATAATGTCATTGACTTATTAAAGAATCATATTTATTGTTATGATATCATATATGGTTCACTTATGACATTATATTACCCGTTCTTTTGTAAATTCCATGTTAAAGAAGCGTTTTGGGTAAAATCGTTTCATTTATCGTAGGTGTTTTGACTTGTTGTTCTTGACATTATTATTACTTATATCATGATTTAATTACTTCCAGAATATAAAATATGATTTATATATCATATATATTCAGTATATATATATATATAATAGATAGATAAATGAAATGAAAAACACCGTTCATGGAGACGGTAGTCCGTACGTACGCATGAACGTTGTTTTCCTTTCCTTATTGTCTTGAAATGGAAGTAAGTAGATGACATACATACATATATATATATATATATAAATTCAATAGCTTTATAATGTCATATATTTCATTATTATTCCTTATATATACTTTATAATCATTCTTAAATGGTTAACATGGAGAATGAATCTCATCGCGTCGTAGAGACGGTATTCTGTACGTACGCACACGCGGTGATTTCTTTTTCCGTAGGATGGATAGATGGTGAAATAGGGTTGTTTCATACTTATAATAACATATCAGTATATGAGTGATACTGATGTTATAACTTCATAATGAAACAACCTTAGAAGAAGAAGTGGAAGAAGAAATAAAGATGAAAGAATTGGTAACGGTAATTACCTTTTCTTTGAAGCGCCTCTTTGAGACCTCCTCTTAAGGATCTAAAATTGGTCTTTGAGAAATACCAGAACCTATAGGATGTTTCTAGGGAAGTGGAGAAGATATTTTGGAAGGGTTTGGCCGAGCATGAGTGCTCAAATCGGTGTGAGGAGGAGGGGGAGGAGGTGTCCTTTTATAAGGGAGGAGAGGGGCACCTTAGGAATACCTCAAAATATTATTTTATATTAATGTCAAAATCGGATTATAATGGTTCCAAAGGGTCTTATTTCGAATCTAAAGTGGGGATGGGTCATAATCCTATCATCCAATAGTATTTAGACATGTTTAGGATATTATTTTAACCTTATCAATTAGATTTAACTCTAAGTTAAATAATTTAACTTTTACCGTGTCTTTTTGTTTTCTTTCACTATATGGTTAATACACTTACTATAACATGCCAAACGAACCCCAAATTGTTTATTATTAATACGTATATCCTTATCTAAGTCATTGGGCCGAACCTTGGATTTTTAGGAATAAAATAACAATTAATAATATAATATTTCAATTAAACACTATTTTGTGTCAATTTTGGCACTATTTGATATATGATTTTTTTTAAAGTCATAACAGAATTATATGTTCGAACCAAGATGATTACATCAACACTACTATATCATAGTGACCTATAAAATTAGTGTAATTAATAAAAAATCTCAAATTACATTCATTTGAGCATTTATAACATCAATTATGTTAATATTTCCTTAAAAGGGTAATTACTGCATCATCGTTGTGTCATAAATAAATTAATTTATTTAATGTCTAAAAATTATAAATAAAATATCATTATGTAGGAAATCTTTTTATCTTTCTATGGAATTTTTATAGTCGAATTTATCTTATGTATAACCCCATATTAAAAATGTTTTAGTTATTAAACTTTGATTTTAACTATTTTAACTATTCATTAAATAAAATAATATTAAATGTCTTAATCTAATCCAAGTGGACCTAAATGGTCATATTATATTCATAAGGTTGTTTTTGGTCGAATTAAACTTATACAATAGAATTAGGACATGTGTTAGGGTAATAGTAATATCATATTTACCCTTAGTTACCCTATTTACTATTAACCCTGGTAAAAAAAGTAAAAAGTTACTATTCACCAAAAATTATTTTCATCTCATTGAACCACATTTTAGTCCTTGATATTAACCATGTCTCTCATATTTTCGAAATTCCATTCACAGACGCGGTAAAATTAAGTTTTATGAAAAATTCAGTTTTTAACCTACCACTTAGTGGTTTCACTATTCATCGAAAATTGAAAGTTTTCAGAAAAATACCAAAAATTAGGCCTAATCTATATTTGATATTATGAACTAAAAAATGATGTCTATTTTACCAAATTCAAAACATATCAGTTGCATTAACTAATTTATAAATTAATTCTCATCGTCAAAACAAATAGCGTGTTTTTAAGAGATAATAACTATCAAAAGATTGACACTAGTTTATAACTGGTTTAAATGTGAAATTACATCCAATGAACAACATTGTATTAAATTGTAAAAATATATTCTAAATACACTTTAAAACCACTCAAATTAATAATTTATCACTATTAATTATTTCGATTAAAAAAGATGTTTTTAATTAAAATTTAGTAATTTTCACTATTCATCAGAATATGAAAGTTATCCGAAAAGTACCAAAATTTCACCTTAGGCTAAATTCGATACTTCGAATCCAAAAATGAAGTCCATTTTGAGAGCTAAAATTTCTAAAATTTTAAAAGGTGGTTATTACTACTCATAACGGCTAGTTATAATAATATTTTAATAGTATATCGTTGTTTAGTGAAACTCGGTATTGCGTACTACACACGCTATTGAGGAAGGTCGCGATTGCGTGTAATGCAAGGCAAGTCAAGGATGTTTGTTGTGCAAGCTCCTTTTGGCGTAGCGTACAACACAAGACATTAGTGAAATAAAAAAGAATATTTTTCATAAAATCTCGGGCTGTTACATTCTACCCCCCTTAAAATGAATTTCGCCCTCGAAATTCGTCGGGGTTATAAATGGTTTACAATTCGAAAGTTTCTTTAATAGAAACCCACATCGTAAGAAGGAACAGCAAAACATGGCTTTATAAACTAATGTATGAAATGTAACGATTACCTAAATAAACTAATCACTGGGTTTCCACATAGGTGAAAATATGGATATGGAAGAGAAATCTAACCATCATATTCTGATGGAGAGTGGTAGAGAACATTGCTATAGAAAATCCAGTAATCACAAATCCATAAATTTGTGACGATCTAAGGTACCATCTGATTCATCAGGTATAAGATCACTAGGACAACATTTTTGGTTTTCAAGATCATTTCCATAAAGTTGAAAATTTGAATTAGAATAAATACTTTCTTTATTTTGGTACAATCTCACTGTTGTTCATGCCTTGAACAATTTCCACTTCATCTCTTAAATAAATGAAGTTGAATTTGTTATTCGTGAAGTGTTAGCAGATCATGTGATAGAATGACGGGTCATTCCATCTGTCTCAAACAAAAGGTTAGCAATAATTATATACATAAGTCGATCTATAGTGAGATTAATCACATATGGTTCCTAAAATGGACTTATACTTCATATATCATACTGCTTAATATAATAAAACTAGTTTCTACTAAACAGGGACTTCCTGTAGGCCAGTGGTAGGCGATAAAGGCCAGTCGCACTTCGGTTGTGGGTTCGATTCCCACAGCCTTGTCCGAAGCGATGGGTTGTCGCCCGTCCTGCAGGTTGTCCTTTTTCTAAAACTACATTACTATAACATCCAATCAATAATATCGAAAAAAACTTCTATCCTTAAACAATACTCACTTATGTCCAACATAATCCATTTCAATCTTTAGGCTTATCCATAATACTGCAGTCCACTCTCATAACATAGTGAAAACGATTACCAGAGATTTAATACCATCGTTGATCGCCATATATCATAAGATATGTTTTGTTGGTCACATTCCAAACATTCAAAGTCCTTAATCATGTATTCTCTTGAATACCTTAGTGAAAACATGAATGCAGTTTAAAGTTAACACTTTCCACATACCAAAATCCTCAAAATTCTATATACTCAAACCATGATATCACTTAGTCCTTATATCAATTATGAGCTCATGAATACTATTAAACATTTCATTTTCTCGTTTTCCCTTCATTATGAACATATCATCTTATTTCCAAAAAATATCTCAATCACTTTGAATACCACATCAATAAATATTGCAATACTCAATGATACAACATTATTTTGGAATCCCATTACATAAACACTTAATCATTCCACCACATCGTTGTCATATTCAACATTTCCAATAGTGATCGCATGTGAATTCCCTTTGTCCTTTTCCTTCAGTGGTTGCTCATGTTGATCATCACTAACCCTTGGATTAGGGCATTTATTAGCATAATGCCCCATTTCCTTGCACTTGAAGCATTGAAGTGTTGGTGGTGCGTTCTCTTCAGGGTTTGCTTTATTCACATCATTAGAAACCCTTTTTCCATTACTTCGACACTCAGCTGCTTGATGACCTTCTTTTCCACACTTAAAACATTTCCTAGTCCCTTTAAGACAGTCTCCACCATGCTTCTTTCCACACTTTGTGCATAAGGAAAAATTCATCTTCTTTTCACCGTTATTCTGAGATTTCTCCTTGAACTCCATCTTTCGTTTCTTGTCAAAACCATGAGATTGATATGTAACACCAACTTCCATTTCTACCTTGATAGCACAACGCACAATTTCTTCATAGCTACTGATGTCTCTTATAGCTAATGCCCTTCGAAGACTTGGTTTTAAGCCACTGAAAAATCGATCAACTTTACTTTCAGGTTTGATGATTATACCAGAAGCGTACCTTGAAAGTCTTGTAAAATTTGCTTCATAGGTACCAACAGATTCATCATCCCATTACTTCAGTTCAAGAAACTCTTTCTCCATCTTTGTTCGAAGAATACGAGGGAAGTACTTACTAAAAAACAAGTTCTTGAACTCGTCCCATTCCATGGACTCAATTTCATCTCTAGGCCTCGTATTCTTGATAATATTCCACCATTGATCAGCTTCACCTTCCAAACGATATACTGCTAAGATGACCTTATCATGCTCAGAACATTGAAGAACTGAAAATATCTTTTCAGTGGTACTGATCCATTTTTCAGCAACAAGTGGATCAGAAGACCCACTGAAAGAAGGTGGACGTTGCCTCATGAAGGACTCAATAGAATATTGTTCCCTTCACTGCTCATTTGGAAGTCTAGAATGATTCATAGCTTGTGTAAGTATAGAAATAAGATGTTGCACTCCATCTCCCATAACATTTGTTTGTTCAGGAGGACAATCATTGCATTGTCTATTGCATTGATCAACACGGTTCCTTCGGGTTCCAGCCATCGTCTAAAACCCAAAAAGAATAGTGTGAGAGGCAAAAATCATGCTAGGGAAAACAACATAATAAAGGGGGAGTACCTTCAATATCTAACATCTTAGGTTTAATTCTATGATCGTTAGCATAGTTCTAGTACTATAACCTATACGTATACTTAACCTTAGGGACATCCCTAGACATACCGTAGAAATATCTCTAGGGATCTCACTAACGTTTTCGCATCCTAGTTTCCAAAGGTTGACTAAACCTTTCCTCTGATACCAACTGTAGAGACCCGAAGCCTGAAGTACATGGACATTACATTACATTTGCGGAATACTTAGTACATAACAAAAACACACACACAAGGATCGTAATAGTTTAGTGTCTTTGGAAACTTGGAACGTAATCTTCTAATCGTGGTGAAAGATCATCAATATCTCCCATAAAGATCTTCCTTTTTTTACCTAAAACCTTTCTTTATATCCTGGGGAAAAGAAAACATAAAAGGGTGAGATCAAATGCTCTTAAAGGGTATACAAAAGAAAAATCAATCACATCATATTCATAAGAACATAACTTTTGGAAATCTTAACCTGCAAAAGAGAGCATAATTTCATAACATGGGATAAATCATAGTAGTGAAATGAAATCTCAATAATCATAACTTAAAACATGAAGCTTTGTGGCATACACACATAATCATAGAGAATCATTTCTTGTTAGTCAAGACTCATTGTCAAGACTATCTTAGTGGACAAAGTCCCTTTCTGAATCGAGTAACCCTCGTTTCAGTCCTGTTTCACTGAACCGGTATAACCTACCATTCCAGCCATGTCTATCTCATGAGATATAAAATATTTACCCAATGCATTCGAGGGAGATATAGGTCCCACCCATCTTATAATGAATCCTTTCTTATGTGTGCCACATAATCATAAAACGTACATCATCGCATAACACATGTAACAAAAATGGGATTCTTGAAACATCATGACATCATAAATCAATTCACATATGATAAAGGAATTCATAAAAATAATTCCATCACAACATGATCAAATCAATGTAATAATAGGGATAAAAACATAACCCTTTGTTATCTTAGATGGAAAATAATTTTGAAAATCACTTGAACTCCATTCTTGAGGAAAATATCCTTTCTTCTTCAAAAACATTTTTCCTCTCCTAACATGTCATAAAACTTTAAAATAAAAGAAGTTGATTAAAAATAAACTTGAAAACTTGTAAAGGAAGATTCTTGGAAATAATGTTTTAAAAATCCATTCATGCCGTATAAGTTAAAAAAAACATTCTTCGAACTTTTGTCGGAAAAGTCAAAAAGTACCTCGTACGAAAAAACGACAAAAGATTCCTTTCATACATATTACTAAAAACTCACCGAAGGGTAAAAATGGATTTAAACAATTGTAGGTGGATGGAAATAATATTACATATTGATGAAACATGGATGTGGATGATAAAATACACCCCAGTAAATACTTACGAATAAACAATCTCGGATAAAAATGAGATTGTGATATTTCCCTTACCTTAGGTCTGATTTGCTTCGTATGTGTCCGATCCTCCTGTATAATGATTTAAATAATGTCATTGACTTATTACAGAATCATATTCATTGTTATGATATCATATATGGTTCACTTATGACATTATATTACCCGTTTTTTTGTAAATTCCATGTTAAAGAAGCGTTTTGGGTAAAATCGTTTCATTTATCGTAGGTGTTTTGACTTGTTGTTCTTGACATTATTATTACTTATATCATGATTTACTTACTTCCAGAATATAAAATATGATTTATATATCATATATATTCAGTATAAATATATATATAATAGATAGATAAATGAAATGAAAAACACCGTTCATGGAGACGGTAGTCCGTACGTACGCATGAACGTTGTTTTCCTTTCCTTATTGTCTTGAAATGGAAGTAAGTAGATGACATACATATATATATATATAAATAAATTAAGTAGCTTTATAATGTCATATATTTCATTATTATTTCTTATATATACTTTATAACCATTCTTAAATGGTTAACATGGAGAATGAATCCCATCGCGTCGTGGAGACGATATTCTGTACGTATGCACGCGCGGTGATTTAATTTTCCGTAGGATGGATAGATGGTGAAATATGGTTGTTTCATAATTATAATAACATATCAGTATATGATTGATACTGATGTTATTACTTCATAATGAAACAACCTAAGAAGAATAAGTGGAAGAAGAAATAAAGATGAAAGAATTGGTAACGGTAATTACCTCTTCTTTGAAGCGCCTCTTTGAGACCTCCTCTTAGGGAACTACAATTGGTCTTTGAGGAAGACCAGAACCTCTAGGATGTTTCTAGGGAAGTGGAGAAGAGATTTAGGCAGGGTTTGGCCGAGCTTGAGTGCTCAAATTTGAGTGAGGAGGAGGGGGAGGAGGTGTCCTTTTATAAGGGAGGAGAGGGGCACCTTAGGAATACCTCAAAATATTATTTTATATTAATGTCAAAATCGGTTTATAATGGTTCCAAAGGGTCTTATTTCGAAGCTAAAGTGGGGATGGGTCGAAATCCTATCAACCAATAGGATTTAGACAAGTTTAGGGTATTATTTTAACCTTATCAATTAGATTTAACTCTAAGTTAAATAATTTAACTTTTACCATGTCTTTTTGTTTTCTTTCACTATATGGTTAATACACTTACTATAACATGCCAAACGAACCCCAAATTGATTATTATTAATACATATATCCTTATATAAGTCATTTGGACGAACCTTAGATTTTTTAGGAATAAAATAACAATTAATAATATAATATTTGATTTAAAAACTTTTTTGTGTCAATTTTGGCACTATTTGATATATGATTTTTTTGAAAGTCATAACAGAATTATATGTTCGAACCAAGTTGATTAAATCAACAAGAATATATCATAGTAACCTAGAAAATTAGTGTAATTCATAAAAAATCTCAAATTACATTCATTTGAGCATTTATAACATCAATTATGTTAATATTTCCTTAAAAGGGTAATTACTTCATCATCGTTGTGCCATAAATAAATTAATTTATTTAAAGTCTAAAAATTATAAATAAAATATCATTATGTAGGAAATCTTTATAGATTTCTAATGAATATTTATAGTCTAATTTATCTTATGTATAACCCCATATTAAAAATGTTTTAGTTATTAAACATTGATTTTAACTACTTTAACTATTCATTAAATAAAATAATATTAAATGTCATAATCTAATCCAAGTGGACCTAAATGGTCATATTATATTCATAAGGTTGTTTTTGGTCGAATTAAACTTATCCAATAGAATTAGGACATGTGTTATGGTAATAGTAATATCATATTTACCCTTAGTTACCCTATTTACTATTAACCGTGGTAAAAAAAGTAAAAAGTTACTATTCACCAAAAATTATTTTCATCTCATTGAACCGCATTTTAGTCCTTGATATTAACCGTGTCTCTCAGATTTTCGAAATTCCATTCACAGAAGCGGTAAAATTACGTTTTATGCAAAATTCAGTTTTTAACCTACCACTTAGTGGTTTCACTATTCATCGAAAATTGAAAGTTTTCAGAAAAATACCAAAAATTAGGCCTAAGCTATATTTGATATTATGAACTCAAAAATGATGTCTATTTTACCAAATTCAAAACATATCTGTTGCATTAACTAATTTAAAAATTAATTCTCGTCGTCAAAACAAATAGCGTGTTTTTTAGAGATAATAACTATCAAAAGATTGACACTAGTTTATAACTGGTTTAAATGTGAAATTACATCCAATGACCAAAATTGTATTAAATTGTAAAAATATATTCTAAATATACTTTAAAACCACTCAAATTAATAATTTATCACTATTAATTATTTCGATTAAAAATGTTGTTTTTAATTAAAATTTAGTAATTTTCACTATTCATCAGAATATGAAAGTTATCCGAAAAGTACCAAAATTTCACCTTAGGATAAATTCGATACTCCGAATCCAAAAATGAAGTCCATTTTGAGAGCTAAAATTTCTAAAATTTTAAAAGGTGGTTATTATTATTCATAACGGCTAGTTATAATAATATTTTAATAGTATATCGTTGTTTAGTGAAACTCGGTATTGCGTACTACACACGCTATCGAGGAAGGTCGCGATTGCGTGTAATGCAAGGAAAGTCAAGGATGTGTGTTGTGCAAGCTCCTTTTGGTGTAGCGTACAACGCAAGACATTAGTGAAATAAAAAAGAATATTTTTCATAAAATCTCGGGCTGTTACAAATATGGTATGATCCTACTGGTCAAGGCCATCACTTGATTTTATGTAAATTAGATATCAATAAAACCCTTAATATATAGTAATCATAATTGTATATATAAAATGAAATTATTATAAATGGTTAATATTTTCATCGATCTATTAATTATGAGAATCTATATTTTATAATGGGGAAAAATAACTAATATAATGAATTTCTATTCGATAAATACCTTAATTAATATGTCATTTATAAATTTAAAATTTCAATTTCATTTATAAATTATTTGTTTGTTACAAAAATAACACTTTGTTGCACTGAAGATCAAAAAAAATTTGATATGAAATTTCATTTCATTAAAGAAAAAGTGTAAAATTGAGATGTGAAACTAGAATATGATTCAACAAATGAGTAGATTGACGAAATGTTTACAAAATTAATTCCAATAGAGAGGTTTTCTGATTTAATGGTAAAATTTTAAATTTTCTCATTCCCCTCTTTCTTGAGAATGATTAGGAAGAACCCCAAAAATTATCTTAATTCTATTATCAAATGCTAAGAAGAAGAAAATTAATATTATGAGAGAGATGTACATTATTCACTATTTTGGTTAATATAAATTTTATACAATAATAAATGTTGGGGATAACAATTTAATTAGTTCAAGAATGAGGGAAAATAAATCTAATTCACTATGATAAAAATTTCTTATCTCTTTGAGATGAAAATCTCCAAAAAACATTACTTTATTTATAAGTTTTGGGTCATGAATCTTTTCTTGCATAATGTCTGTGATTTTATGAATTTTTGTGTGCATTATTAATTTTGAGAAAAATTAAATGGGGAATATTTAAAAACCCAATGAAATTTTTATGGTTTTGAAGATAGGTTTTATTTATTTTCATTTATTTTTTCAAATAATGTTATAGAGAAATAATGGACTGTAAAGTTGTTTCATTCAGAAGTTCATATCTAAAAACTATAAGAAGGAATTTCTTGAAGTTATATAACAAGAATATGAGGTTATAATCCAAATAATATAAGTTATAAATATCAGATGATAAGAAGGATATTCCATTAGAAGTTAAGATGATCATATGATATGTTTATTTAAATATAAACTAGAATTCACATTCAAGTAGTTACATGTTCAAATATTGATAAATAAATAATGAAATTATATGTTTAATTAATCTAAAAGTAAATATCATTTCATTTTAACATATATGAATCAATTCAAAAGTGTTTGAAAAATAAGTAGGTCTAGAAGATGAGTTTTATAAGGATAATAATATGATGTTATGAGGATCTTGCAATTATTAAACATTATGATCAGTCAATGTAAATCACAGCTCATTTTGAAAAAAGGAGTTTAATGTTCTATAAGTTCACATTACACACTTATTAGGAAACTTAATAAGATTAAAGGTTATGAATGAAATATGTATTGATTAACAGATGTTAAAATATTAAAATATGAGTACAAAAGGAATATCTAAAAGATAGAAGGTTATTGATCCATAAGCTAAAGAAATTAAATTTACGGAAAGTGGAAGATGAATATTTTGGAGAACATTTTATGTTATCCTAAAAATCATTTCAATATGACAATGTTCTCAAGTCCAATAGTTTTGAAGATAAAGGTTGTACTAGATGTTGATCCTGGTGTAAGCTGGGCATTTGAGAAGTATTCACTATGTTTTTTAAACAAAGAAAAAAATTTCATGAAAGATATATAGATTCATAAAAAATTCAAACAATTATAAAATCTCGGCTATGTGCACTAAGATACATTAGTGAGTAGAGGAAATTATTTTCAAAATCATGGGAGGTTGTATGAATAGTTTTATTTTCTAATAAATATTAGCTAACTACATCATTATAAAAGATTTGATAAATATTTTAGAAGAGTCCAGTGATTCATTTTTTTGTACGGATTATGAAAATTATTACTTTTACTAAGACAATAAAATAAAAATCTATTCTTCAAAGTAAAATACATTGTATGTTCTAAGAGATTGAGCTATGAGTAGGTTCTAGGAGTATAAGTTCTAGATGTTTTTAGTTTGGGAATTAATGTCTCACAAGTGAAATAAGCATGTGATTACTATAATTTTTACAAAGTATGAGAGGTATATCAACAGTTTTTATTGAATAAAACAGAAATATAATGTCTCCTTTGATAGTTTGAGGCATCATTGCAAACGAAGAGGAAAAAAATATAATTAATTTTAAGATATAATGTGTTGGGAAACACTTATGAGTTCAAGATGATTCCTTTCCAATCCACTTTAAATTAGTGATTGATTTTAGTGGAAAATTATGTGATACATTCTCAACACAATCAAAAAAATGTGTTGGTACCCACATTGGAAATAAACCTTATAGAGAAGTTTTTTCACTGTATTGGTTAGATTTAGGGTTTAATCAGGTTAGGTTGAGATTTAACATTAAGTGTATCCAATAATAAGTGAACATAGAAATTTAATTATATAGAGGAAATTTTAAAATACGTTCTACTAATAAAACCCCCACCCACTAGTTTAACACATTATACTTAAAATATGATGATGTATATTAGTATATCCTACATGGAATTTTATAGCTTTACTACAAACATAGATTAATCACATATAAAAATATATAAAGGTCATAAATCATCATATAACTCAAATTAAATCTATATATTATTTAATTTTTAGACTTAAATTGACTATTGAATTTAAATACTAATAAATGGGGAAATTTACACAGACTAAAACAATGTAAATGGACATATATACCATATGTATATAATATGGCCACTATTGGGTGGAATTTCATTATTATTTCCATTAATATAACTTAAGTCCATGGGCAGGGAATAACCATGGACAAAATTTCACTATAACCAGGATCCTCAATTGGGGACATTTCCATGTTTCCATGTGTATTTCCTTATAGCATTGGACCAATGCCACTATTTTTGAGAGTGTTTATAAGACTTTAAATATATAATAAATTATCCCCCATTATTGTTTGATCTTGTGATCTATGACTTATTATGATAATAATTTACCACTATGATGTAACATATTATATGTGTGTTTGTGTATTTATATAAATATATATTTCTTTATTATAGAATATTTTTAAATATAATTATTATATGTGGTTGTAGATTTATTTTCTAAATATACCATGATAATTAGTTACCCATATGATCATGTTCCACATAGAATATTCCGATAGGTGACCCTAAAATGAAAATATATTAGAATAGAGTCCATATATGTAAATAAACTACCTCTATAAGCATGATCAACAAGAACCACGATCATAGGGGTAACCCATTTACATAATCCATGTGAATTTTATCTATAAGGGTTTTCTATTTTCATAATCCACGTGGATCATAGTATTATTCTATCATTATACTATTCCTATACATTTCTTGATTTCCCATTAATGCTTAACAATACTTTTCTTGTCGTCCATGGCCATAGGTTGGGCCCATCAAAATTTTCCATTTTGAATTGGTCATGTGAACATGAAGGCATAAATATAAGAATGATCCATGTCAGACCATGATCATAGGGCAGCTTACAACCATATTTATAGTTACTGTGGCTATAAATCCTTGACTATATGTCGATTTGATCATAATTTTAAAATTTAAATTTCAAAAGTAATAGATGATTATATTGGTTTTTTTGTTATTGTGGAAAGATATAGTGAGAGTATAAAGAGATGAATACTATTAAAAGAATAACTTTCTACCCAAATAAGAGTTACTTAATTATTTTCTTCATGCATATAATTATTGAAGGATAAATCATAATAAATTTAAGATGTAAAACTTTCATTGAATAAAATCAACTACTTTGGTCATATATTATTCTATTGAATTCTTTATTAATATTTTTTTATTAAATAATTATAAATACATCAATATTAATTATTTAAAGATGAAGGAATATTTTCAGTGATTAAGGAGAGGTTCTTGTTTACAAAATTTTAGAGTTTCAATGGTCAAATAGAAAGAGTAAAATTAGTAATATATTCATAGAATATTGAATATTATTATAAGTGGTTTATATCTTGAGTTTTGATATCATTAGAGAGCTATATTTTGTTTTTATTTGAGAACATTTATCTTACCAAGAGAAAATTTTATTAACATGATTTTAGGGATAATATGTTTTTATTTTAATCAAAATATGATACTAGTAGACCATGTGGAACTGGATGATATCATTCCATTCCACGGATTATTACATTTGATTTAAATGGTTCAACATGTATATCTAAATGTTTAATATGAAAATTATAATCTTTAAGAGGCTTTTTTTAATTTTATTGATTAAGATTCCAAAATTAAATTATGATGAGGAAATGATAGGTGATATATCTCTTTAATTTATCATAACTAATTAAAAAGGATGGTATTGAAAAAACATTAAAATGACATCCATTAAGTGATTCACCTCCTATAAAATGAATATTTTTTACCTCAAAACATTTTATGCTCATGATTCTATAATTGGTATCACAATAGTGTTCATGTTTCCTTCAAAGGCTTCATTTTTTTAATGTTTATAGTGTCCATAATTTAATATGATATTGCTGAAATAGAGTTTTTAATTATTATTCCAATAATGGATCATATTAAACTTGTTAATATAAATGGTTTGACCATGTATTAAATTAAAAATTCTAAATTCATAAAAGATAATTGTTTTGTAATTACAACCAATAGGTATGGACATGGTTTTCATTATAACTGATAGTTTTACATCAGTTGTGGAAGGTGAATTAATGCATCCGTTTGATAGATTTAGTACTTAATTATACGTATATGTAATGAATTATATATTATAATCAATTTAAAAAAAATTATAAATGTTATGTGGACCAATACAGTATAATTTATTTAGGAAAATCTATTGAATATTCCTGAAAGGAATTTTAGAGTGAAGGGTAAAATTCAAATCTGGATTTCCTAGTGTGAATAAATTGTATTATTAAATAACAAGTAGTGGATAATTTATTTTCTATATTTAATGAGGTTTTGTGATTTACAATATCTTTTATAGAAAACTAAAAATATTTTATGATTTTCAATATTGCACATCATATCTTACAAGAATATTTTGATATAAAAGATTCATTTATTAAAAATTGTGATTTGAATTCATTTCTACTTGATGACTTGAATACTATTTTTGATTAATTTGAGAAGAGATATGTAATGCCTCGACCCTCATTACCCATAATCGGTGCATTATTACATAACATTTTCATGATCACAAAAGATTAAGTCTCGAAAGACCGATTAGTTTAGTAGCCTTGGAAGTACTATATACATTCATAAGTTTTACATTACATAATAAAATGAAAAGATAAAAAAGCATTGTATCCATAGACCACACTCATATCCCTTGGACAATACCTATAGGTTAGTCATAATATACTTCTTCACATTCTGGGAAAAATAAAAAATATAAAGGGGTGAGCTCAGATGCTCAGTATTGATAACAATATAGCAGAAACATTCACAAATAAGCAGAAACATTCACAAATAAGCATAAACATTTAAGGAAATGTATAATACTAAAAAAAGACTTTTAAACAAAAACTTCATCATTATATGGAAAACATAAATCAAAATAATTCAATTTACTTACTCACTTGGATATTCTACAAGTCGAATAATCACATGCAATATCAATAGCCAATTTTATAATGATGAAATGCATAATGCAAGACTTCATAACCACATAGTCAAGGCCTTGGGCCAAAACTACAAATAAAATTTTGTCAAGGCCTTATTCCCAGATAGTCATTTTTATAATGTGACCTACCAATGCATCGAGATTCTATAGTGGGCTTCACCCATCACTTACTAAGTCAAATGAATTCCTTATATGAAAAGGATTAAACAAAACATAAACATTCTTATTAAAACATTCATAAGAAATGCCAATAATTTATCCAAAAACTATGAATGTTATAAAATAACACAGCTATAGTCAAACATATCAGAAAACCTTAAATACAATATGGATTATTTGTATCATAATAAATCAACTTCAAATAAACTCACAGTCCATCAAAGGATGTAGACATAGATGAAATCAAATTTTTTTGGAAATATCTCTTTCTATTTTGAAATAATTTAAAATTCATATAATTATAATATAAAACATTTATTTTTAAAATATTATTATAATTTTGTAAGGGAAACTTCTTCGATGTTATAAATGTAGAAAATATCTGCACACGCTGTATAGGTGAGAAAAACATTATTACCTAAATTTTGTCGAAAAGGTCTTAAGGTACCTTGTTTGAAAAACGACGGAAAAATTCCTTTCAACCCATTTTATAAAAAGTAAAACAAGGGTATAAATGACTTGAACCCATAGTCTAGTAAATATTAAAAATGTTTTGTAAGACAATTTTATGAAATATGGTTATCGATGATAAAAAGCTCTTAGTAGATAATTACATATAAACAACCTCGAATAATAAAGAGATTGTGAAATTAAACCTTAATTGTACTTTTAATTGGTCAAAATTATGTTAAAACCTTGTATAATATTTAAATTATTGTTATTAAATTATAAAATAACCATATACAAAAATAAGATATCATTTATGATCTAATAATATTGATTTGTTAATAATATTTTAGTATTATCATTGTTTTGGGTGTTAACAAATTTGTTTTCCTTCATATTCTTAGTTAAGCAAGCCATGGTTCTCATGGATAGGATGTATTAGATTCATATCCATAATGATATTAAGTTTATTAAATATTATTTTTAATCATCAGATGAAATTTATTCTTGAATGATTACGATGGGGAATGAATCTCATCGTGTTCGTGGATACAGTAATCCGTACGTACACACAAGAGACAATATCATTCTTTTGTAATTAAAATCATAAGTAAATGTATGGTATATAATATATACAGAGTACTTAACATGTTATATCTATTATTTAAATCATTTATACATCTTTATTATACCCATCCAAATAATTATGTATGGAATAACTACTATACAACGATGTAGAGACGGTAAGCCGTATGTACGCACGTATGGTGCCGTGTTATTCATAGGATGGATAACATAATGAATATGGTTGTATAATTTTTATAATAAAATCATAGTATATATAAGATATTGTATTTATTATTTTATATTGGAAACAATAAATAAAGAGGGAGTGGAAGAAGAAAATAACTTCAAAGAGGTGGTGAGATATTTACCTCTTCTTAGGATTCTTCCTTTTTATTTGATCAAAATGGCTCATTAGGTTGTTTTTATAATCAAAATAATTCTTCTAGGATGAAGGTAGGATAGTTTGGAGGATATTTGGGTAGGGGTTGGTGAAGGAAAATGGCTTTGTAGGAGTGAATTTGAGAGAATGGGATGTGCCCTTTTATAAGAGAGGTGAGGGGCACCTTAGGGAAAGATTGAAATATTATTTTATAAAAAATAATTTTCGGTTTATAATGGCTTCAAAATGATTTATTTCGATGCTATGGTTGTTATGGGTCACAATACACTCAACCAATTGGTTTTAGGCAGGTTTAGGTCATCATATTAACCTTATCTTTTAGATTTAAGTCTTAGTTAAATTGTTTGATATTTACCAAGCCTATTTGTAATTTTATTTTATATGGTTAATAAACATACTATGAAATACCAAGATAAACAAAACAGGTTCATTAATGACATATATAATATTATTAAGGCCCTTTTTCTGAACCTTATATTTTTAGGAATATTATATCAACCAATAATATAATATTTGTTTTAAAAACTCAATTATGTCAATTTTGACATTAATTAATAAATGATTTTTTATGTGATAATAACTTTATTACTTCGAAATAAATTCATATTTTGAATACTAACATGTCATATTAACCTATAATGTTAGTGGAATTAATAAAAATGGTCATATTAATTTTTTTTGGATATTTGTATTATCAATTATTTTAATATTTCATTATTAAGTTAATTACTGCATCATCATTGTTTCATAAATAAATTAAAATATTTAATCTCTAAAAATCATAAATAAAATATCCTTATGTAGGAAATTTTTTAGATTTATAATGAATTTTATAGTTGAATTTATCTTATGTATAACCTAGTATTAAAAATGGTTTAGTTATTAACCATTGATTTTAACTCTTTTAACTCTTCCTTAAATTAAATAATAATAAATGTCCAAATCTAATCCAAGTGGAACTAAAGGATCATATTTTTATTACTAAGTTTGTTTTTGGTAAAATTAAACTTAATCAATATAATTAGGTTGTGTGTTAGGGTTATAATAACATCATTTTTACCCTTAATTAACCTATTTACTTTTAACCGCGGTAAATAATAGTTAAAAGGTTAATATTCAGAAAAAATAATTTTTACCTTATTGAACCACAATTTTCTTACTGATATCAACCGTGTCTCTCAAATTTTGGAAATTACACTTACAGAAGTGGTAAAATAATGTTTTATGTGAATTTGAAAATTCTCCTTAGAGGTGGGTAAAAGACGATGAAAAGTTCAATAAAATTTTATATATCTAATATTATTAAAAAATGACTCCAATGAGTTACATTGAACATATATTGGTATTATGTATCTATTTTGACCTAAAATAAATTTATATTAAATAATTTATTATTTAAATAAAAAGTCGGTTTTAAACTATAACGTAGTGTTTTTCACTATTCATCAAAATTGAATGTTTTTAGAAAAATAACCAAAATTCACCCTATTATTATTTCATTATTCTGAATTCAAAAATTAATTCCATTTTGATAGATAAATTTAATAAAATTTCAAAATGTTGGCATTTTTAATCATAAAGACTAGTTTGATTGGTCGCAGCGTGTTAGAATCTCAATGTTGCGTACAATGGAAGCTATTTCATTATTCAAAGGGAAAGGTACCATGGAATAATGGGTGTTAAATTATTCCCTCCTTCAAATAATTTCATACTTTAAATTTCTATAATAATACTGCACAAAAAGATTCAGGTGGTTCTTCATCATATGTTCTTCTGTTTCCCACGTTGGTTCTTCCATCTTATTGTTTCTCCATAGAACTTTTACCAGATGAGTCTTCCTATTTCTCAGCACTTATTTTCATATACCAAGTAAGTTTACAAAATTTTTATAATTAGATAGATTAGGTTCGAGTTCAATTTCCTCATAGGTGAGTACATGTGTTGGGTTAGGCATGTATTTTTTGAACAGTGATACATGGAACATATCATGAACATTGGAGAGACTTGGAGGCATTTCCAAATGATAAGCTACAACTCCAATTCGTTCTATAATTTCAAAAGGTTCTATGTACCTGGGACTCAATTTACCCTTATTACCAAAACGTATAACACCATTCCATGGAGATACCTTCTTCAAAACATGATCTCATACATGAAATTACAAATCCTTCCTTCGGTTATCAGCATAGATCTTTTTCCTACATTGGGCTGCTTTGATGTTGGTTTGGATAACCTTCACCTTTTCCATTGTTTCCTCAACAATTTCTGGGCCTATGAGTTTTCTTTCACCAACATCATCCCAAAAAGTTAGTGTGCGACATCTCTTTATATATAATGCTTCGTATGGTGTCATCTGAATACATGAATGGAATATTTTGTTATAGGAAAATTCTACCAGTGGTAAATATTTATCCCACATACCTTGAATGTCATGTGAGAATGATCTCAACATGTCTTCTAAGGTTTGAATAGTCCATTATGATTGTCCATCAGTGTGAAGGTGGTAGGCAGTGCCCAAAAAAAGTTCAGTATCTAGGGATTTGTGATGAATTTTCCAGAATCTTGATGTTAAACGGGGATCATGATCAGAAAAAATTGATAAGAGTACTCCATGATGTCTTAAAATTTCCTTAATATATAATATTTCTGGACTTCAAAGTGGTAAATCTCTCTTATATCAAGAAAATGTGCTGACATGGTTAGATGATCAATAATGACCCGTATTTCATCATTCCTTCTAGTAGTCTTTGGTATCCCCATGACAAAGTCCATCATAATATTATCCCATTTCCACTCCAGTATGGGAATAAGATGCATGACTCTACCAGGATGTTTCCTTCTAGCTTTCACTTGTTGATAAACCATACATCTTGACACAAAATCAGCAATCTCCCTATTCATGTTGTCCCACCAAAACTTTTTTTCAAATATCTATACATCTTGGTGATACCAGGGTGTATAGAGAAATTGGAGCTATGAGCATCATCTAACAATTACCTTTTTAGATCTGGTATATTAGGAACACAAAGCCTCTTCCCAAATTTGAAAATTCCATCTTCATATATGATGTCACTCATTCTCCCATCATTCACAGCTTTAATCTTCTTTTGAAACTCCTCATCATCAGCCTAAGAACTTTTTATCTTCTCTAGTAAAGATGGTTTGGAAACAATTTGAAAAAGTATCAATGTTTCACCTTTCATGATTATTTCCATATCTATTTTCACTAGATCCATGAAAATAGGATCCCTCTCAACTCTCAACATGTTCAAAAATCCGTGATCCTTTCTACCCAAAGCATCTTCCAACTTATTTGCATTCTCTATGTGGTAGTGTATTGTGCAATCATAATCGTTGAGGTGTTCCAGCCATTTCCTTTGCCGCATGTTGAGTCATTTTTGTGAGAAAATATACATCAAACTCTTGTGATCAGTATAAATCTAACAGTTTTCACCATAGAGATAGTGTATCCATATTTTTAGATTACAGATTACAGCTCCTAAGTCAAGATCTTGTGTAGGATAGTTTTTCTCATGAATTTTTAGCTATAGTGATGTATAGGAAATAACTCTATCACTCTGTATAAGGACACAACCAAGCAATTTATTTGAAAAATCACTATAAATAAAAAACCCATCATTCAATAATAGTAGAGTCTAGATAGGAGGATTGACTAATATTTAATTCAGTTCTTCAAAAAATTCTTCACACACTTTTTTCCAAACAAATCTAACGCCTTTACATGTGATCATGGTTAATGGGTTAGCCAATCGGGAAAAATTATGTAAAAAACGCCGATAATAACCTGCTAAACCAATAAAACTGTGTACCTTAGTTATACTCATCGGTGTTGAAAATTCTTGGATTTTCTTGGTCAATGAATGATCAACATATATTCCATCCTTAGAGAGAATATGGCTAGGAAAGTAAATCTTTTGAAGCTAGAATTTACATTTTCTAAACATCCCATATAATTTATTTCTTTAGAGGGATTTCAGATTGGTGCACAAGTGATTTTCATGGTCTCCATAGCTATTAAATTATACAAATATATCATTAATAAATAACACTAAAAATTCATCAAGATACTCCTTGAAAACACTCTTCATTAGATCCATGAAAATAGAGGGTATAGTAGTCAGCCCAATTGGCATTACTATAAACTCGTAATGCCCGTACCTGGTTTAAAATGCTGTTTTTGGAATGTCTTTATTATTCACACACAACTGTTGATATCCAGATCGAATTTCAATATTTGAAAAATATTGACCTCCTTGAATTTGGTCAAATAAATCATCAATGTGAAGTACATTATACTTGTTCTTTATTTTTATATCATTTATCTCTCTGTAGTCAATGCACAACCTCATAGATCTGTCTTTCTTCTTAACAAAAAGGACAGCCGCTCCCCATCGATAAACACTTGGGAGAATAAGTCCCTTATTTCTCAATTACACTAGTTATTTCATTAGGTCAATTAATTCCATAGTGGCCATTATATAAGGGGTCTTCGATATGGGCCTGGAACCAGGATTTAAATCAATGGAAAACTCCATTTCTCATTCTGGAGGATGTCCTAGTAAATCCTTTGGAAACACATCAATATATTCTTTCACAATACATATGTCCTCTATTTGAACATTCTTTTCCCCACCTGTAGTTATTTCATTATCTTCTTCCCCTATAATTGAACATTGTAGAGCTACTGGGGGTAGATCTAGATAAGAATCAGGTGGAGAGGTTTCTTTTCTAATGATAAGGTACTCATTATCATCATTGAAAATTGTAACCTCCCTCTTCTTACAATAAATTTTCATATCATGGTCCGAAAGACAATCCATTTCGAGGATTATATCAAATTAAATCATTGGTATGTTGATGATACCCATATATAAAGAACATTTATATACTCTAATGGGAACTTATCCAAAAAACGTTGTTGCGATTATACTTCACTTAAAAGTTTTGACTGACAACTCCCTTGTAAAGTCAAATTGAAAATATCTAATTTTCTTAGAATACAAGGAAGATATGAAACAATGTGATGACCCTGAATAAAATAAATATTTTTCTAATCTTGAGGAAACCATTAAATTACCTGCCACCACTTCTTTCAGAGCTTCAACCTCAGCAGTAGTTATAGCATATTCTTGTCTATTCTCCCTTGGCCTTTTCTAAGGTATGTTTCTTAGTGGATTAATATATTCATTTCCATAATGATTATTTTCTCCAAAATTTTATCATTGAACATTGACATCCTATTTCTTCCTCTTGCAATCCTGAGCATGGTGGCCTTTTTCACCACACATGTAAGAGACTCACATTCCCTTAAGGTAAAGACCGGGGTGTTTCTTCCCACATTTACTGTAGTATGGATATTCCAAGTGTCCCTTATTCCCATTATTTCCATTTCCATAGTGTTCAGTAGATCTCTTCTTCTCCTTCTTTGATTTTAGTTCGTAAGACATAGATAATTCTTTTTCTATCATGATAGCACATGAGACAATATCTTTATATGTTGAGAATGGTTGTCAGAATAATTCTCGATGAAGAAATGATTTTAACCAATCAAAGAATCGATCAATATTACTCCTTGGGTTACATATATAATCTGGTACATGCCTTGAATACCTTGTAAATTTAGCCTCAAATTTTGTGACATTCTCATCCCATTTTTTCCTCAGACTCAAAAATTGACATTCCATATCCGGTGGATGGTCATGAGGAAAGTATTTTAATATGAAAATCTCTTTAAAATATATACATTCCATATTTGATACTTCATCATCTTCCTTTGTATTTTGAATCAATGACCACCATTGATCTGCATCTCCTGTGAGGCGATAAAATACCATGACAACTTTTTCCCTTTCACTACTCCCAAAGCATGAAATATTTTCTTTAAGTAATTTATCCATTGATCAGCTACTAATGGATTTGTACTCCCATTGAATATTGGTGGTTGTTTCCTCATGAAGCAGTCTAACATTGATCTTCCACGTTGTGGATCATGGTGCTCTATATGGGTAAGTTTATTATTCCGAATCTAAGTTAGTTGTCCCATTATAGTGATAAGATGATCAGCAGTAGTTTCTTCACCAGCTCCACTATAATTATCTTGAGTAGGAGTGAAATCCTTACCTGGATTACATGCATTGATACAATTTTTATTTCTTCCACTATGTGCCATTTATAAACAATGGCATACACTAGATTAGTTTATGAATCGCAATACATAAATCCAAACTTGTAAAACACTTAACATAAATTGAACAGTTTATGGATATAATCCGTAATCATAAAAGTGTATTCTTTGAGTAAGTATATAATCATTAACCCATCATAATGGTTTGTAAATAAAATTAGAATTATCCTAAGAATATCCCCCAGGAGTGTCGTAACCAAGAGTGATGCAATGCCCATTGTCGTTTACCAGTTCTCATTCAAGTCTAGCTCAAAGGGGTATTTTCAGGTTTTACCCCTACGAACATATGTTCCAGAGCTGCCTCTACCTGCTCATATCTAGACAGGGATGTATTACATGGAAAATTCTCAAAATCTCTACAGTTCCAAAATTCTAGGAAATTCTTCTACACTTCTCCTCAAATTCTATCTTAGGGGGATGTTCTCTAATAAGATTTTTTAAAAATCTAGCTCTCAAGGTTTGTACTAAACTTCCTCTGAATCCAACTGTAACACCCTAACCCTAGTTACCATGAGTCAGTGCATTATTACATAATATTGTCATGATAAAAAAGATCATGTCTCGAAAAACTGGTTAGTTTAGTAGCCTTGGAAGTACTAGACACATTCCTAAGTTTTACATTACATAATAAAATGAAAAAGATACAACAACATTGTCTCTATAGACCACACGAAGATCTCTTAGACTATCCTTGCATGTTAGTCATAATATAATTCTTCACATCGTGGGAAAAATAAAACATAGAAAGGGGTGAGCTCAGATGCACAGTATTGATAACAATATATAAGAAACTTTCACAAATAAGCATAAACATTTAAGGAAATATATAAGACTAAAACAAAATCCATTTAAACATAAACGTCATCATAATATGGAAATTATAAATAAAAAATAACACCATTTACTTACTCACATATATAATCTACTAGTCGAATAATCACATGCAATATCAATATCCAATTTCATAATGATGGAATGCATAATACCAGACTTCATAACCACATATTCAAGGCCTTGTGCCAAGAATACAAATAAGATTTTGACAAGGACTTGTGCCAAGACACAAGGTAATCTCTTGAGACCTACTAACGCATCGAGGAGATATATCAGGCTCCACCCATAACTTAATATTTCCAATTCATTCCTCATATTAAAAAAGGTTTAAACTTAACATAATCATTCGTATTAAAACTACCATATGAAATTTCAATAATTTATCCATAAAATAGGAATGGTATAAAAATAAAACATACACTTTCAAACATATCACAAAACCTACAATAAAATATGGATGTAGTGTATCATAATAAATCAACTTCAAATAAATTCACAATCCATCAATGGATGTTGACATAGATGAAATCAATTTTTTTTTTAGAAATATCTCTTTCAATTTGGAAATCATTTAAAAGTCATATAATTATAAAAGAAAACATTTATTTTTAAAATATTATTATAATATTGAAATGGAAACATTGATGATTATATAATGGCGGAAAATAGCCACACCCGCCGTATAAGTTAAAAAACATTTTTACCTTAGATTTGTCGAAAAGGTCATAAGGTACATTGTTTGGAAAATGACAGAAATTTTATATTGAAAAAATTTTATAAAAAGCCAAACAAGGATATAAATGACTTTAACCCATAGTCTAGTAAATATTAAAAAGGATTTGGAATAAATTTTTATGAAACATGGATGTGGATGATAATGAGGTCCCAATAGATAATTACATATAAACCACCTTGAATAATAAAGAGATTGTGAAATTAACCCTTACCTTGTACTTTTCCTTCGTAGATGGTATGTTAACCTCCTTTATAATAGTAAAATCATTGTTATTAAATTATACAAGAACCATATAAATAAATATGATATCATATATGATCTTATAATATTTCATTGTTAATAAAATTTTATTATTATCATTGTTTCGAGTGTTAACTCATCCAGTTTCTTTTATATGCTTAGTTACGTAAGACATGATTGTTAGGGATAGGATGTATTTGATTCGTATCTAGAATTATATTATGTTTTTTAAATATTAGTTTTAATCATCAGATGAATGTTATTCTTGATTTATTACGATGGATAACGAATCTCACCGCGTTTGTGGAGACGATAATCCGTACGTACACATGAGAGACAATATCATTATTTTGTAATTAAAATATTAAGTAAATGGATAGTATTTCATATAAACATAATAATAAACGTTTTATATTTATTATATACATTAATTATACATCATTATTATACCCGTACAAATAATAATGTATTGAATAACAACTACACCACATCGTGGAGATAGTAAGCCGTACGTACACACGTATGGTGACATGTTATTCATAGCATGGATACCATAATGAATATGGTTGTACCATTTTTATAATGAATCAAAGTATATAGAATATACTGAAGTTATTATTTTATAATGGAACCAAATAAAAAAGGATGTTGAAGAAGAAAATAACTTGAAAGAGGTGGTGAGATATTTACCACTTCTTTGGGTTCTTCTCTTTGATTTGATCAAAAGGGGTATTTAGGTTGGATTTATGATCAAAATAATCCCTCTTGGATGAATGTAGAATAGTTGTGAGGATATTTGGGAAGGGGTTGGCTGAGAAAAATGGATTTGGAGAAGTGAATTTGGGAGAAGGGGAAGTGACCTTTTATAACAGAGGTGAGGGGAACCTTAGGGAAATATTGAAATATTATTTTAAAATAAAATCAATTTAGGTTTATAATGGATAAAAAATGACTTATTTCTAATATAAGGTAGTTATGGGTCTAAATAAACTCAACAAATAGGTTTTAGATAGGTTTAGGTCATCATATTAACCTTATATTTTAGATTTAACTCTTAGTTAAATAGTTTGACATTTACCATGACTCTATGTATTTTTATATTATATGGTTAATAAACTTACTATAAACTATCAAGATAACCCCAATAAGTTAATTAATGAAATATATAATATTATTAAGGCCCTTTGGAGGAACCTTAGAGTTTTAAGAATATTATATCAACCAATAATATTACATTTTTTTTAGAAACTCAATTATGTCAATTTTGAGATTATTTAAAAAATTATTTTTGTAAGAGTTCTAACAACATTATTACTTCGAAATAAATTCATATTTGCAATCCTAACATGTCATATTTACCTCTAATATTATTTTAATTCATGAAAAGTCTCGAATTACATTTATTTGGATATTTATAATATCAATTAATTAAATATTTAATTATTAATCTAATTACTGCGTCATCATTGTGTCATAAATAAATTAAATTATTTAATGTATAAAAATTATAAAATAAACTATCATTATGTAGGAAATATTTTTAGATTTATAATTAATATTTCTACTCAAATATATCTTATATATTACCCTATATTAATAATTATTTAGTTATTAAACATTGATTTTAACTCTTTTAACTCTTATTTAAATAAAATAATAATAAATATCCTAATCTAATCCAAGTGGACCTAAAGGATCATATATTATTCCTAAGGTTGTTTTTGGTCTAATTACACATATCCAATAAAATTAGGACATGTGTTAGGGTAAGAATAATATCATTTTTACCATTAATTACCCTATTTACTTTTAACTGTGGAAAATAAAAGTAAAACGTTACTATTCACCAAAAAAATATTTTCATATTATTGAACCAAATTATTATTAATGATATCAACCATTTTTCTTAGATTTTTGAAATTTCACTCATAGTAGTGGTAAAATTACTTTGTATGCGAATTTTCAAATTCTTCTATGAGGTGGGTAAAAGACGGTGAAAAGTTCTATAAAATTTTATATATCTAATATCATTACAAAATGAATCCAATGAATTAAATAGAACATATATAGGTATTATGTATCTATATTGACCTAAAATAAACTTAAATAAAATAATTTATTATTTATGTAAAAAGTTTGTTTTAAACAATAACACAATGTTTTTAACTATTCATCAAAAATTGAATATTTTTAGAAAAATACCATAAAATCACCCTAAGCTAATTTTTATATTAAAAATCCAAATATGAAGTCCATTTTGATAGATAAATTTTAAAAAATTTCAAAAAGTCGGTATTACTATTCATAATGGCTAGTTTGATTGGTTGTGGTGTGTTAGAATATCGAAGTTGCATACAGTGCAAGCTATTGCATTATTTAAAAGGAAACGTACCATGGAAGCATGGTGTGTTGCAAGATATGCTTATTATTTAAATTATAGAATTATATGTGGAACAGATATTTATTTTAACAATTTTTATAAAGGTAATAATATTATACATGTTATGTAAGATGATGATATTTATTATTCATATAGATATATTGAAGTAAATTTTGATCAGATCATGTCACTCATTTAAAGAAGTGTTAAAAAATAAATAATTAGGAATAAATTTATAATACCTTTAAATTATATTAGTTGTTGGTTTATTTTATGTTTTAATATAAATTTTCCTAGTAAAAAATAAGAGGAAAGTGAATATAATGAAGATTCATCATTAAGTTATCTAGGAATAAGACTTAAAAATAATGAAAAATGATGTATCCTTCAAATGGAAAGTAAAATAATATTTTATATTTTTTTAAATATTGATATATAATATTTATATTGAATTGAAATCAATGATTATTCAAAAAAAATTATGAGAAAAGAAAAAAAATTATTGTTAAGGTGAGGGAAGATGATTTCTATATATGATAGAATGAAAAAACAAACATGTAATTCCTGAAGAAGTAGGAGTTAAAAGAATTTTTAAAAATGTGACACAATAAGAGAAAATTATAAATGTTAAGAAAATTACCTAAATAGAAGAAAAATCTTACAATTTTTATCATAATTAACTTTGAATAATTATAATGTATTTTATATTAAAAACAATTAGTAAATGAGAAATAACTTTTGGTGGATGTTTCCTTGAAGGTGTCTCAAATAAATATTCTATAGATACTTGGAAATGAGTTTCCATGAAATAAAACTTGAGAAATGGGGAAATAAATGGAATTTAAAATTTTAGAGAATTGTATGTGGAATTTTTTAATATTGAACCACTAATAATTAAACAGATTAAATCAATAGTGATTGAAGATTAGATACTAAAATCAAAGAGTATTGTTTTTGTTATTATTTTAAAACAAAACTCTCTTCATTTTTCATATCTATGTGATGAATTTAACAGTGTGAAATTTTTAAAATATGTAATCTCAATGAATAAGGTCAAATATTTGTTTGTTATGACATGGGGAATGTAAATTAAAGGCTGAATATATCAAGTTCAAAAAGTATAAAATTACTATTACTTGAGCATAAAAGAGGAGAATGGGTAATGGAATAAAAATCCTTGCTAATATTATCCAAATGAGAAATAAAAATCTTCACATGGAAATAAAAGTTAAATATTCAATTTCAATAAAATGAAAAAAATGTAAAATAATATTGGGAATCATTATATAAACGAGATTGGATTCAAATCAATCATCGTTTGGAAATTTTTTCATTTGGATATTTTTAGGTCAATAAAACAGAAGTCTAATAATAGAGATAAATACTTCTTTTAATATTTTGATTATTTTAATTATATAATACTAAACGTTTTTATGAGACAAAAATACAAATCATTCATGTAGTATAAAATTTATTTGAAACAAATATGGTTTTTTTGAGGAAGTAATTATTGGTATATATGTTTTTTCAACATGATTAAAGTGTTTTATGAGGATGATAATTACTTTTGAGATGATTATAAGAATTTCATATTTATTTTGAATTATTTATTGGTATATTTTTATAATAATTATTTTTTTGAGTATTTTTTCATATATCAAATCATATTTGTTGCATATCTAATCAATTACTCATACGTTTAATCAAATTTTTTAATTTTTTTGAGTTTGGTAGTAAGGTATATCAAATATTCATATAGTTGACCTATCATCCATGTGTTCAACTGGATAATATTATGGTTGATCATGTCATCTTGTGGTCAATCCACTTATGTTTAGTTAAGTTTGATTTATGATTGATAATATGGCCATTTTTTCAATTTAAATGTGAGTGGGATCACATGAATTTTTCATGCATTTGATTACAACCATGTTCATTCTATTGATGGGAGTAGTTACTCAACACATGGATGGTTGAGTATAATGTGATATTGATAGGATACTGCTGCAGTCACTCGGTTATAAATTTCTATTAATGAACACAATTGATCTCAATTGGATCGCAGCTTTATATAGTTGATCTTCCTCACTATTGATCTCATACTTAAGGAATTTTCATGTAAGAATACCAGGTGAAAATGAGACTTTATAATATTTTTGTTTTATGTAGAAATAAAACATGATGATGTTATATCTATTCTTTAACAAGGTTGTTACATCAAATTTAAAATTTTATTCATGTTGTTTCATGTGAGATTTGGAAAATGGTAGTTATTCCAATTATTTTTTTTGAGTTGTTTTATATAAAAATATACTATTTCTATTGAATATTGTATATTCATTAATAATATCTAGGTGTTAAATATATAATAGAAATTTTAAAAAATCATTATTGTTATTCATATAAAAAAATATTTGGAACAAAATTATACTTGGAAAATATCTGTCAATCAGGAATTGATATTAAACCCACTGAGTAATTTTCTATCATGCACATATAAGATTATGATAATAAAAAACTATTCCATGAATACACAGCTCTAGTTTTATTTAGATAGGATGATGACACAATTATCTATGGAATTTACAACATAATTAATTGGGAATTATTCTTGATATTTATAGAGGAAAAAAGAATGATCCAAAAGTGGTTTTAGTATATCTTTCAAGAAAAAATATGGGTATAAAGTGATTTATGATGTAGATATAATGTTTTTAATAGTTAATAATTTTAGGAGATCATGGTGGTTGTTTTTATTCCCAATTTACTGAGAAAATAAAGGAGATTTTCTAGTATGATGTTGCTGAGAAAATAATTAAAAATACTATGATGCATAATATTTTATAGGAATTAAATTAACTCTAATGTTAAATTTTCACTTATATTTTTATTTTATTGAAAAAAACATACTAATTGTTGAAAAGTTGAAAAACGAGTGTGAGAAAAATACAGAATCAAAAGGCGATTCTCAATAATCATTATCCTCATCTATTAGATACTGATAATTCTATGAGATTTTATGAGATTGAGACACATTACTACATCATATCTTCGTGATGTGATAATTAGTTCCTATATATTATTGAAGGATCATCAATAAAGATATATTTATATTATTTTTAAAGAAACCCAATGGTTAAGAAAATATTTCTTGTCTAGGTTGCATATTATATATGAATGTAATGTTAAAATGTATAGTCTGGTTTAACATTGGACAACAATGATGTCACTCTATGCCAAAACTATGAGCTTGTGATATGTTGTTTCTTATAATGAAGAATATGAAGTTTGAGAGACTGGAGAAAAATTTCTAGGAGAAGCTTAATCATGAAGGGGTTGAACCTTATTAAAATCATCATGTTTTTTGTATAATTATTTTATGCATACACGAGTGAGGGTGAGTCTCTAAATTTCAGTAAATCATACCTTAATAGGTTGGAGGGGTTGATTTAATTTTGATTCTATTATAAAAACTAGTATCAACTAATTCATTCCTCTATTCTCATTGGATTAATTCATTTATAGGCATGTTAAATAATATCAGAATGAGTAATTCATTTCTAGGCATGTTAAATAGTATCAGATCATAGTCCCTCTATTTGATGTAAACCAGTGATCTAAATGGATGATTTTAATTCTTTGAATTGTTGGGTTGTGCCTAATTTTTATGTAAAAAATTATCATAGTTAGAATAATATAATATTACCATGTCATTTATCTTTTTTCCTAGAATATAGATGTGTTAGTTTCCATGATTTTCCACTAATTGAAAAGAATTAGTAAATAAACCTTTAAGATAAAAATATATATAACATAATGACAATGAATCAAATTTATTCTTATGACAATGATATAATAGGTAAAAATATTTATGGGACTTAAATCATATAAATAAATATAGAAAATGATGTATATTATCTCTGAAGGTAATGTGAAATTTATGTAGGATAAATTATGAATATATAGAAGCAAGTTTTAAAACATCATGATAGATTAGGGAGAGAAAATTATTGACTGTTTTAATAGATTAAATGAAATTTTTAGTAATATATGATTATTTGGTGAAAACAAATATTATATAATTAAAAAGAATCACAAGAATAATTTTATGAATAGATTTATCCTAAGATATTATCTCTATAATATTGAGGTGATCAGCACTTGAATAAATTTTATAACATTATCATCACTTTTTAAATGATAAAAATTAAAATCTTCGAGAAAAACATAAAATTAAATGTCTTTTGCGGCCATGGGAATGTTGGAAGTTAAATAACATGTTGAATTTGAAGATTCATGTTACATGGAAAATTAATTAGTTTGATAATATTATGAAATAATCATTTCTCTTATTTCAAAGAGATTCAAGAAGGTAAAGAACAAGGGAAATGGAATGTTCCCTCTATGATATGAAAAATGAAAACGTATTAGGTACATTTCCATTAACTATATTATGTAAATGGAACTATATTTTTAATATAAATATGATGATAAACCTTACAAATATAGGTGGAATAAAAGTTCAAATGAATCATCTTGTAATGGATGAAGCAAGAAGAAATTTTCTATAAGAAAGGGACTAAATTTCAAAATAAAATAAAAGGAACTGTCAAATCTACTTAAAACGAATATTTAAGTATTATTGTTAAAAAATTTACCAATTTAATAAATAATATTTAAAAAGGTTTTCATAATTCAATCAGTGAAAAATATGACTCAAAACCAATTGAGATGGAATACATATTAAAAGATGAAATTGAAGTAGGTCTTGGGAATAATAATATGCTCAACGAGGAAAATAAAAAGATAGTGAAAAATAAAATGGTGTTAATTGAGTAAAATAATAAGTTTTAAATGAAAGAATAATCCGTTTTAATGATATTGAAAAATTAATGTTGAATACTCATGATCATAAAAAGATTATAGAAGACCTTGAAGAAAGATTTTATTTAAAATATGAAGCATTATATGAGATATAAACTAAGTATCTTAAAGATAAAAATGAAGGGAATAATTTAAATAGAAATTGTAATAATTCTATTGATAATAAATGAAAAATACCTATAAATTATAAAATAGAAATTTCATAAAAGGTGATTTCAAATATGTAGTAAAATAACTATTAGTAATTTTTTTACACCAACAACACAAGATCTAATTCAAAATCTATACATTCCTACGGCATGAAAATTCTGGAGAAATATTCTTCCACTTCAGTTGAATAACGATGTTATATTGAAGATATTCATCTTCTAAATAAAAGAAATTATAGACTAGGTATTTCCATAAAATAATCTAATTATATATATAACAACATTTATATTTTTATGGACTAAGAATATTTAGATTCCACGGGAACTTATTGTTCTATAGAATTCTTAGAAAAGAAACCAATACATGTCAGCACAACATTTCTTTTCATTGGATTCATCATAAATCCCAGTGAAGTAATCTATATGAATAAAATATAGATTTACAAAGAATTAATATTGTTAATTCAAATGTTTTAGACATATATACTTAAAACTGATTTGAATATATTAATAATATATGTGATAATTATGAGAAAATATTTCAATGTTGTAGAAACATGTATGACAATATTACATGGATATATAACTCATATTGATAAAGGAAAGGTAATTTAGAAATTTAATAGAGCTATAACAATCCTTGATGAGGTTAGATGGAAAAACAATATATAAATAAAATATTGCATTCTTGATAGTGGGTGCTCCCCCACATGACTGGTGACAAAAGGATTTTGAATAATATTAAAAACCTGAAGGTAGAGTAGTTACTTTTGGTAATGATTTATCATTAAAAAGGATTATTATCAGATCATCTGATATTGAACCTCAAAACAAAAAATTAATTGACGTTTTGTATGTTTATGGTTTGAAGTATAGTCTCTTGGGTGCTAGTCATCTCCACAATGATGGACATTATATTACCTTTAACAAAGATACTTATTTTACTAAAATCATGGAGGGTATAAGGATCATTTCTCCAGGAACATGAACCAGTGAAAATGGATTTTTAGATAGGAAATACTAAGAATTCCTATCATACAAGTGAAAATGATAAAACAATTTGTGGAAATGGAGGCTTGGCTATATCTGCCAAAGGGTTTATGTATATTTAAGAAGCATGACATTGTGAGAGGTCTTACCAAGATAAATATAGAATAAGGTTATGTGTGTGAAAAAATCAAAAATGGAAACATGACTAAGAATACTTATAAGAAGGTGGAAATTATCTCTACTAGTTCACAAGAACTTATACACATTGATTTATGAATTCCCATGATATATAATTCAAGAAGAGGCGATTTATATTTCATAAAATTCATTATTGATTTCATTTTAATAACAAATTTTATTATCCTTAAAAACAAATTAGATGTTTTGATTTTTTCAATGATTTTAGAATAGAAGTAGAAAAATATTCAGGGACAAAATAATAATGGGATATCTGATCATGGGAAGGAGTTTACAGGTGATGAATTTGAATGTTATCTTATTAAGAATAAATTATGGATAAATTGGGAACACTGTATACTACCCAACATAATGAGGATACATATAATAAGAAAAGGAAAAATGTTGACATGGGTAGGATAATATATTATAAACAAAAAAATTGAATGTATTTTTAGAGATTGCCTATGTATTCTATTTTACACACACATAAAATATTTACTTTGAGACCCAAGACACATGGGAAAGTTTGAATATAGTAATGATAAAGTGATATTTATGGGGTAATTATCTAATGTAAGTGGGTATAGATGAAGGAACAAATGTTTACACAAGATTGTGGACTGTTCAGGTGTCATGATTTTTGAAAATTGGTGAAAATCAGACATGTGTATTCAATATGATTTTGAGATTTCAAATGAAAGTAAAATTCATATTTGAGACCAGAAGGAATGTAAATAAACTATGAATTTTATTTTGTATTAGTGATGATGATTCAAAACAAACTAATAAAAAATACGAGGTTGAGTGTTGAGACATGAATCCATTTTAGATTATAAAAAGACATATTAATGTCTAGAACATTATTAGAGAGGAAGGATATCATCATTAGATAAGAAGAATGACAATTATAGGAAATAAAAAAAAACACATATCACATTCTGACCAATATATAATGGCTGAAATTATAGTTAATACTTAAAGGCGATAAATTATGAATTCTAAGTTGGATAAAACTAAGAAAAATTAAACGTGGGAGATTTTCCCATAATCAAATGATAAGAATTTAATTCGAAGTAAATGGTTGTTTAAAAACAAATTGAATGAGAAATGAGAAATGATAATGAAAAAATATGTGTTGGTATGTGAAGGATATAATCAAATAAAAGGAATTCACTATGAAGAAACTTTTTTCTGCAGTATAAATCCATGAAATAATTAGTATGTTTTTAGTTTTAGATGCATATAAAAACTAAAATGTTTATCAAAGGGATGTAAAATTATAATTTTTAAATGGAGACCTGAAGGAAGAAGTTATTATAGAACAAAAAATCATTTTATTCCTGATTATTATGAAGGCATGGTTTGTAGACCTAGAATGGTATTATATGAATTGAAATAGTCTTATAGTTCCTGGAACATAAAACATGACAGGTTCTTTAATTAAATAGTTTTCACCAATGGAAATGTTGGATGATATATTTATGTAAGAGAGATATCCACAAGTACACTACTTTTTATAGTGTATGTTGATGATATGGCTTTTTCTAATTAGAAAGATTACCTTCTGAAGTTATTTACAAATAAAGGAATGAATTGTGTGAGATTTACATCACGGGAAACCTGAAATTTTTTACAAGATTATGGATTAAAAAAATAAAGAAAATTTTATATTTATATCATAGGAAAAATATGCATAAGAGTTTTTGATAAAAATTGGAATAGAAGAATCAAGAGAAACATCAACACTATTTTTAGTTGTAATAAAATTGTGTAAAGATGAAAATTGTAGCATGTATGAACAAAAGGGTTTTAGAAGAAACAATAGAAATTTATTATATTTGAGAAAATTTAGACCAGTCATAGACTTTAATGTGACACTCTATGAACAATTTCGAGAAACCTATGTAAGGAAAACATTCTTATAAAAAAGATGATAGTATGATATATAAATGGTTGATTTTCAACTGTTGTGGTTTATTAATGCATTAATGGTATGAACCTGATTGGTTATACTAATAAAAACTAATTAAGTGATTATAAAGTTATAAAATCTACAATAGGTTGAAATTTTTTCATAGGTGAGGGTTGTGTGTGTAAGTATAGTAAGAATCAGAACTCGATGAAAAAAATCATAGAAGAAGAAAATTTTTGGCAGATACTCATGCATGTACATAGGTATTATGGATGATTTTATAGTTATAAATTTGAGAGTTGAAACAAATAATTCATTGAGTGTTTTTTTATGAAAATCATAATGTATTAAATTTATCAATGAAACTTATATAACACACTATATCCCAACATATCGGCATTAGGTATCATTTCATTAAATAAAGAGTTTAAAATAAAGATATAAATCTGAAAAACATTTTTAATAACAATTATATTGTAGATATCTTCAAATATTAATGCCAAGAGAGAGTTTTTCTTAAAATATTAAAAACTCCATGTCCATCCCACATCTCTCTTGCGATAAAATGTGTAATACAACCCCCATAAAGGATTTGATTATGTTTGAAAAGGCAGATAAATAGTGTCTCAACTCTATGTCAATTGGTGAAGACAATTCTTGATAATATCTGTAGTTATCACTATCTTAACATCTGAAGTTGTGGATAATATTTTATGGGGTAGTTTTTTGGGATCATCAATGCCATTAGGGAAATTTTTTGATCAATATAGTGATATAATTATCGTAAAAACATATACTTATATGGTTTTGTAATTTAATAAATTTAACATATTAGACATGAAGAAATATTATGATTCAAATGTATCTTTTGGAAGTGTGAAAAAATATTTTTATTTATTCAAATATTTTATAGATGTTTCCCACATACCTCAAAGGGGGATATTGAAGTAACTTTGTGGTTTCTGATGAAGTGATAATTTGTTTTCGTTTTCTATCAACATGTTTGAATAAGTTTCTAAGGATGATGATTGTTTTTGAGATTATTATTGGTGGTTCATGATGGTTCTGAAGTAGTTATATGATTTATTTGATCATTAAATATTTTTTCTTGAGTTTGGATATATGGTCAATCAGGTGGTTTAATCAGTAGATTGTTTACTCATATGGTTAATATAATTTTTTTTGAAAAAATTGAGTTTGTTCAAGCGGTCTATCAAAAAGTTATATGATTTATCAGTTAGTCATATAATCAATTTTATACTCTTATGATAAATCTGTAAATCATGTGTTCTATCTATTTAAAATTTGTTGTGTTGGTTGTATGGTCAATAAAATGGTCACACAGATGATTGAAATGTGAGTGCAGTCTCTTAAAGACTTCATGTAGTAAATTTTCTTCAATGTACAATATGATGATGGGTAGTGTTAATCAATTCCTGATATATGTAGTATACTATGCAGTTGATATTCTTGTCTTGTGGTAACTAGATTATAATTGACAATCAATGAAAATGTCTGATCCAACATAGCTTCATATGATTTATCTCCCCCACACTCAATCCCACACTTAGATAACCATTATGTATGTATGTTGGGTCAATATGTGTTCTTCAAAATATTGATTTTTTGGTAGAAATAAAACCTATTGATGAAAAATATATTCCTAATATGTTGAAATATCGCATTTAAAATGTGATTCATACTATTTCATGAGTGGTGTCATTACATTATAAGTGTTACTTTAGTGGTGCAAATCGAGTATCCAACCCTCACAACTAGTATAGTGTAAGTATGTTGTCGTTCAACATAGAGACATAGAGAGTTCTGTAACTTTATTTGTGGTTAATTGACATAATTTTTTCTAAAATTAGAGTCAATGTTGGAAGGTTTTAAGAGTTTATAAATATGATTGAGTTTTTTACATCCAAATATATTATGATTTTTATGTAATGTCCCGAATTTTTCATGTATTATTTTTAAATATTATATGAATTAATTTTGAGACCAGAAATGGAGGCAACATATGATTCGGAGGCCCAATATTCTTGGAATATGTTTTTAAAAAATATTAAAATATTACATAGCACAGAGATGTATTTTTTTTTTGAAAAAGTAGAATAACTTGTAAATAGGTTACCAGAATAAATATTTAAAGGCACTATTGAGTTCCAAAATAGTAGTTGTACCCTATATGAGAAATAACATTGGTTGGTATGGGTCAGTAGTGAAAAATTCATCACAGGCACAGAAGTGAATAAAATATTTGAATAAAATATTATTTACTTTTATTGAAGAAATTATTTGGGGGATAGTTAAATAGATAATTATGAAGATATCCCAAGGATAGGTGTATAAACCTGGATACACTAGAGGACCATTGGATAATTCTTGGGATAATCCTCTTAGGAGAACAATGATGAAACCCCAAATCGATGATTGTCGAACACTAATCTAGATGGATATTGGCAATGGTGATGCCGTTGTGACCGATCATCATCGAAGAGTGATCCAAAATCAATGTAGGATACATTATTTTAATTCTTCTTTCTGATTATTGATTCCAAAAATGAACGTAGACTAGTCCACAAATAGATTAGCCCACTGATCGATCATATATGCATAATGGGATGATATTTGTGGGGTATATCAGATTTTTTCCTCGATATTTATTTATTAATTTGTTTATCGTTATTCTGGGAATGGATTGCGGTTAGAACGAACAATGATCGAGGTTCATTCTTCCATATTGTTTCTTGTTCTTTTCCCTGCATCAATTTTTTGCATTCTTGATGAAAGTTCTTATTTCATCCCCAAATTTTGAACAATCGATCATTTAACCTTCATTTCATGGTGCAAAAATATGAAATTGGATATTCGACATTAGGATGACTTGACAAATGTGTGATGGTGATGATGGTGGATTAGTCAAAGTAGTCTGGGAGAATCTGTTCTTCAGGAGGGATGATTTTATTTGAATTAAATTAGAATTATGTGACAATTGATGGCTCGAAACACGTAGATATTTTGTTAGGGTGGTGAAACTTCCTTGAATATGGAGTTTTGAGATGAAAAAACCACCATAACAAGACTTGTGAGATCGGTTGTGGTGCATGGAGGAACAACATGACTTTCTAGAAAATCTAGAACACATTGAGCATAGTACAGTCTATACAACATGTGTTCATTATTGATCCAATTGTTGTGTACATGAGAAGTACACAGACATGTGTTGGAGTACACGGGTTTCCCACATAGCGTGTACTCCCCCACACAACTTGGCCTGAACTGGTTACACAGATTTCCCCATGTATTCGTGCATGGTAAAGGTTACACGGGTTGACACTGTGTACTGAAACATGACCAGTGTACACAAGCGGACCCCATGTGTAAGGAAACTACAAGTAACTCCCTCTACACATCATATACCCATATTATATATGACATGTTATAAAGACATGGGTCGTTATACACAGGTAGTAACCGATGTCAAGGGACACAATGTGCAGACCGACTACACGTCGTGTACCCCTTTGTATATGGATTGATATTAATTTCCTCCGTATCGTGGATATGTTTTGTTAGGATTCGTTCAATTTTTCATTTCTCTAAAGGTAGGTACAAATAATTTCCTACTTATACAACTATGATCCCTTCAGCAATATGTCCTTGATTGAGTTATTTGAATCCCCATAGAGGCTTGGAGTAGGATCATATATTCATTATTTTTTCCCTAATAGGAGTTCTAATTATCCACGTGACCAACACTATGCAGGAACCGATCCTCTACTTGGTAGGTTAATCTAGATTGAGTTGTTGGTATCACCCCATGACCCTGGTTGTGGTCCTCATATATTTTGTTGTATCATATCTCTCTTTCAATCAATCAGTGTATATTTCTCATGGAAAGACCCAATAAAAAACACCTCTCAAATAGACATCATTGGTGATATCAAACTCACAAGTGTGTTCTCTGAGATGAGTGCTTCATGGAATCTTAGTGCTCAATTCATAGGGTTGGTATTCAGAAGTTGTGGATTCCCTCTAGATTGTGTCTCTTGGTTGAGTATATCTGCATATTTTGGTTATATGTTCTGTTCACATATACCAGTGTTGATATTAATTTATCTTTCCTTTATTTTATTTCTTTTTAGTTTTAGGGTATCCTACCGAGTAATGTTATACCCACCACAACATGGGCTTTTCTCGTATGTGTTGTGTTGTTTGTAGATGATCAACCTTTTGATGGAGTACTAGGAGGACCAGGAACAGAGGATTCTTTGTGAGACCAGACTGACTGAGGTGTGTTTCTATGGCTACAAATAGCTTTCAAAATAACTTTTTCATATAATTAGAATTTTGGTTGAAGAATCTTTTGTTGGGCCTGTATTAATGCCCTGAATACATTTCATGACGTTTTATCATACTCTAGTTATGTGATATAATGGTATGAATGAATTTTTGACATAGTGGATTTTTAATTTGGAGCATTTGTGGTCTTGTAGATGTGTGCATGCATACAAGTACATATGAAATGCCTCCCATGTTAGTGATATGCCTACTCGGTGCCAGTCACCAGCCCCTATCCTATTGGAGGTGGGCTTGGGGAGTCATGGAACAAGCCTCACTTAGATTGGTCATGATAGAGTGGTATAAGAGGTGGTTGGTTCTACATTATAAATGAGAGTCTATGATATTGGTTTTGCAAAATAATATCAAGGGTTTCATGTTCATCTTTCATGACAAGGACTCCAGTGTTGGTGTGATGGCCAAAGTATACATACACTAGGACTCTAATAAACTTATTTTCGAGTCTGTACATGATAACATTTATTTTGGGGAAAATAATGGTACTTGAATCATATAAAAAATGTTTTTGGTTTCCATATCCATCTTAAGTCAAATCTATAGTTATGGTCATTGACTGTGGTATATCTTTTTCTATTTCAGGATGCCTCTGTGATGTATACCAGCAAGGATTCAACGTCTCGATCATCAGGATGTCCAACTTAGGGAAACAACATAGATATAGAGGCTCATTCCCCAGATGTCAACTCCAAGTGGTACACCAGACATACCACCACCTATACAGTAACATATGGTACCCGATGTTCCAGTAGATGAGGAGTGTTGGATGAGAATGATTCACGAGCTTCAGATACGAAGACTCTTCAGGTTACACGGAAAGCTCGACCCTCAGGCGGCTGAGGACTAGCTTGAGGTGATGACCTGAGTTTTTCATCTATTCAGGACATCAACTGATCAGAAGTTGGTCCTAGGGGTGAGTCTTCTACACGAATTAGTGGGATAATTGTGGAGTTTGTTTATCCAGACTCATGACAACATGACTCTTTCATGGACATAGTTTGACTACCTCTTCAGAGAGTAGTTCTCACAAGTTATGCTAAGATATGTGAATATACAAGAGGTTCTTCAACTCCATCAGGGAAACATTATTGGGGTTGATTATTCATCGAGGTTTACCAACCTTTCTTGGAAATAAAAGGATATGGTAAGATATCAGCACTTCAGAGCTCGTACCATCGTGTAAGATCTAAATAGAGACATATAGGAAAATGTCATACCTCTATGCATTTTGACATATGTTGGGGTGCTTGATCATGATTTTTTAGTCTAAATATTATTGGCTGAGTAGATACAACTGGTGATATTAAGCAGTGAATGGGCAGAGGAAGCGACCATAGTAGTTGGTAGATGACATCTGTCCTAGGGATCTGGACAAGGGAGATGTTTCAGTAGGACATCCCAAGATAAGGGATCTATAGTTTATGGACCACTAGGAGTGTCCAATCAGCCTTGGGAGGACTGATTGTATTCATGTGATGGTAGGGGACAATGCTCTTACGATTTTCAAACCCATTGTAATACTAATAGAGAGACTGTGGTTGGACCACCAAGGTATATACAATGGTAGGATTATGAAGATTCACATGGTGGTAGATGTGGTAGATGATTTTTGAGAGCATCAGGTGGTGGATGACGTTTCGACTTGATACCATCACCACCCCCAGGTGGTTCTCACCAGACATAGGGAGCCGATGGATATGGGAGGGTACAACAACATGTGATCAATGTATATAACCTAGGTGCTCCAGGAATGATTCTAGGTATGATCTGTATATTTTCTACATTATCTATAGTACTGATAGATATAGGTTCTAGTCATTCCTTTCTCTCCACATATCTAGTTCAAGACCTAGAGATTTGGGTTGAACCATTGACTCGACTCTTACACTTAGAGACACCTACTGGAGAAGACTCAATGATCACACACTTGTGTAGACAATGTGACCTATCCCTTAGAGATTAGATTTTCAATTGGAATTGCTTGGTGGCAATGCTAAAGCCTTATGAAATCATTCATGGTATGAATTTTTTATTTATAGTCCAAGCCCAAATTGATTTTTTTAGGTGAAGGGTGTGTTGTATTTTCAGTTATTGAAAAATGTTTATCATTTTTAGTGAAAAGGAAACCCATTCAGCATAGGATGGACTCATGCATAGGAGGGTCCAGTCAGTTACTCATCAGTTGACTAGACTGACCCATGGTGCAACATATGTTATAAGCTTCCAGTTTCCAGTAGTAGTGGTAGAGAATGAGTATTTCTTTCCAGAAGATGTTCTAGTATTAACTCCCCATCATGAGATATAATTTTTTATTTATTTACACCCCTGGGAAACACCAATATCTACACTATCATATCAGAAGGATCCCACAGATCTTTGTAAGATGATTGTGTAGTTTAAAGACTTACATTGGAAGGGTCTCATGATACCTAGTGTTTCACCAAGGGTGGACCTTGTTTTATTTTCCAAAAATTAAAATGGATGCCTATTGTTGTTTTTGGACCACCGACACTTTAAAAAGGTTACAAGGAAGAATAAGTATCTGCTACCAAGAATTTAAGGCCTCTATGATCAGTTGAAAGGCGAAAAATGGTTCTTGAAGGTTAAAATTAGATCTGGATATCACCAGTAATGAGTATGGGGTGAGGATATATCTAATATTCCATTAAAATGTCATTAAAGTCACTATGAGTACTTAGTTATGACCTTTGGCATGAATAACCGCCCTATAGTGTTCATGGGACACATGAACATGGTATTTCAGCCTTACAGGGAATGATTCATGGTATTCTACATTGATAATATACTCATGTAGTAGGAATTTGAGGAGGAACATGAGAGACACATAAGGATAGTTCTAGACATACTCCAATAGAACTTGATTTATGGGAAACTCTTGAAGATCTAGTTTTAGATTAAACTAGTTCAATTAATAGGAAACTTTTTCTCAGTGGATGGAGTGGCAGCAGACCTAGCTAAGGTCTAGGTAGTGTTAGTATGGGAGCCACCTAAGAATGAGACAGAGGTATGGAGCCTCCTCAAGATAGTATAATATTATTAATATTTATACAAAATTTCCCAAAGATATCATAACCTATGAAATATTTTACTCGAAAGGGAAATCCTTTCATGTGGACAATGATGTTATGGCAGGTTTTTCAGTAGCTGATGTAGTGTTTGAAAGGTGCTCCGATATTGAGATTTTCGGAGGAGTGTTTAGGGTACATAGTTTTCTATGATTCATCAGGAACCAGGATTGGTTGTGTCCCAGTGTAGAGGAGTGTAGTCGTTAGAAATTGATCACACTAGTTGATACTGCATAAGTAGTAAAACACATCACATGAAATTGAGTTAGCAGTGGTAGTCTTCGTACTGAAGATTTTTTGACACTACCTGATGGGTCAGGGGTTTATTGTCTACACTAATCACAAGAGTATTAAGTATATATTATAAAAGGGTCTGAACAAAAGATATAGGCGATGGATAATGTTCCTCCAGGACTATGACTTTGAGATTATATATACTCCTGGGAAGGGGAACATGGTGGTTGATGCTCTCAGTAGAGGATATAGTTCACAGTTAATGAATTAGGTGTTAGTGTAGTTGGAATTATTACAATTATCCTTAGTGGATGGAGATTGAGCACCTTACCTCTAGTCAATGGTTTTTACCCTTCCAATCTTGCATCTAGTATTGGAGGCACACCATGGGGGGTACCGACTAAGAGATTCTATATGCTTAGATATTAACAGGGCATGCTTCGGATGGATATTAAAATGGTGGGGTGCACATATTTATTTTAAGTGGATGAACAATAGTACCAGTGATGCTGTTGGGGGGGGGGGGTTTTGAGGGAGTTTCATAAGCCCCCTTTGGTAGTACATCAATGTGTGGAGAAATTTACTAGTACCTCTAATTCTAGTTTTAGTGTCCTGAGCACTAGGTTCCAGCAGGTTTAGCTCAACCCCTTGAAGTTCCATAATGGAAGTGGGATGGGATGTAATTCCCCGACCCCAGTTACCCAGAGTCGGTGCATTATAACGTATCATTGGCATAATCACAATAATGATCAAATCTCGAAAGACCGATTAGTTTAGTAGCCTTGGAAACACTAGATATATTCATAAGTCTTACATTAAATCAGAAAGAAAAAAACATAACAACATCTGGTCTTCATATCCCCTCATACTATCCTTACAGGTCATTCATAAATCACTTCTTCAGATCCTAGGAAAAATAAAACATTGAAAAGGGTGAGCTTAGATGCTCATTAAGGATAATAATATAGCGTAATATTTCATAAATAAGCATAAAAAATTTAAGGCAATGTATAACTAAAACAAAATCCTTTTAACTTGAACGTCAGTATAATATGGAAAAGATAAAATGAAATAAATACATTTACTTATTCAAATTGATATTCTAATAGTCGAATAATCACATGCAATATCAATAACCACATTCATAATGATGGAATGCATAATTCCAGACTTTCATAACCACATAGCCAAGGCTTTGTGCCTAGACTACAACTAAGATTTTGTCAAGGCCTTGTTCCAAGAAACTAGTTTGTCTCATGAGACCTACCGATGCATCGAGGAGCTATAGCGGGCTCCACCGATCAATTATTAAGTCCAATGCATTCCTCATATGAATAGGTTTACACATAACATAAATATTCGTATTAGAACTAGCATAAGAAATGTAAATACTTTCTCTATAAACCATGAATGGTATAAAAATAACATATCCACAGTCAAACATATCACAAAACCACTAATACAATATCGAAGTTTTGTATCACAATAAATCAACTTCAAATAAGCTTAAAATCCATCAAAGGATGTTGACATAAGTGAAATCAAAACTATTTGAGAGAAATATCACTTTTTTTGAAATCATTTGAAAGTCACATAATTATAAAATAAAACATATACTTTGAAAATTTTCTTATAATCTTGTAAGTGAAGTTTTGATGATTTTATAATGGCGGAAAATAGCTGCATCAACCGTATAAGTTAAAAAATACATTCCTACCTTAATTCTGTCAAAAAGGTTAAAAAGGACCTTGTTTGGAAAACGACAGAAAGATTATTTTATAAACATAATTTAAAAAGTCAACAAGTGTATAAATGACTTTATCCGATAGTCAAGAAAATATTAAGAATGATTTGAAATTCATTTTTAAGAAACATGGATTTGGATGATAAAGAGGTCCCAATAGATAATTACGTATAAACAACCTCGGATAATGAAATGATTGTGAAATAAACCATTACCTTGCACATTTCATTGGTTGAGGGTAGGTTAACCTCCTTTATAATGGTGAAATAACTGTTATTAAATTATAAAAGAATCATATACATTTATATGATATCATATATGATCTTTTAACATTGATTTGTTAATAATATCTTAGTATTATCGTTGTTGCGAGTGTGAAATTACACGTTTTCTTTTATATGTTTTGTTAAATAAGCCATGTTTGTTATGTATATGTTGTATCTTATTCATATCCAGAATGATATGAAGTCCTTAAAAATTATTTTTCATCATTAAATGAGAATTAGTCTTGAATGGATACGATGGGGAATGAATCTCATCGCGTTCGTGGAGATGGTTGTCCGTACGTACGCACGAGCGACAATATCATTCAATTGATGTTAAAATAAAATATAATTGTATGGTATATCATATATACATAATAAGTATCATAATATATTTATTATTTACATTAATTACACATCATTATTATACCCATTCAAATAATAATGTTTCGAATAAAAATTACACCACGACGTGGAGACGGTATGCCGTACGTATGCACGTATGGTGACATGCCATTCAAAGGATGGATAGAATACTGAATATGATTGTACCATATTTATAATAAAATCACATTATATATAAGATACTGGAGTTATTATTTTATAATGGGGAAAATAAAGAAAGAAGAAGTTGAATAAGAAAGGAATTTGAAAGAGGGTGGTGAAAACATTACCTCTTAATCGGGTTCTTCCTTTTGATTTGATCAAAAGGGATCCATAGGTAGGCTTTCTGAATAAAGGAAGGCCTCCAAGATTAAGGGTGATATTTGAGATTATATTTGGATAGAGGTTGGCCAATCCCAAGGGCTTTGAAGGTATGAATTTGAGGGAAGGGGGAGTTCCCTTTTATAAGAGGGGTGAGGGGCAACTTTGGAAAAGCTAGAAATATTATTTTATAATAAATTCATATTTGGTTTATAATGGATCTAATATGGATTATATAAAGGTTAAGGTGGGTATGTGTCGAAATCCACTCAACCAATAGGTTTTAGACAGGTTTGGGTCACTATATTAACCTTATCTTTTAGTTTTAACTCTTAGTTAATTAGTTTGACATTTACCGTGTCACTTTGTATTTTTATATTATATAGTTAATAAACATACTATAAACTTCCAAGAGACCCCCAAGTGGTCCATTAATTATACAAATATATTGATAAAATTCATTTGTCTGAACTATATATTTTTAGTACTAGAATATCAATTAATAATATAATAATAGTTTTAAAAACTCTTTTGTGTCAATTTTGATAGAATTTAATAATTGATTTTTGTTAATGTCTTAAAAACATTATTAATTCGAAAAAAATTAATTTAAGAAATACTAACATGTCATATTATTCAATAATATTCGTGGATGGTACCAAAACATTCATATTATATTTATTTGTAATATTTGTAATACCAATTATTTGATTCTTTCATTAATAAGGAAAATAATGAATCATTATTTTTTCATAAATAAATTTAATTATTCAATGTCTAAAAATTATAAATAAAATAATATTATGTAGGAAATATTTTTACTATATAACCCTATGTAAAAATTGTTTTTCTAAAAGATATATGCTTATGTCATTTTTGTATTTACTTTAACTTAATTAATATAAAGTGTCATTATCACTTACAAGTGGATCCATGGGGTCCCAAAATTGACCCAAAGATACCCATGGTCAGACATGTATCAAAAAATAGGGTTACGACACATTTTAGGGTAAATTATTATTATTATAAAATTAATTTTACCCTTATTTACCAGATTTACCCTTTAACCATGGTAAATAAAATATTTACCGAAGTAATTATTCAAAATGTCTTAAAATAAAAGTTACCTATTTAAACAATTTGTACCTACTTATTCTAAATATGGAATCCATATTTATAAATTCAAAACATAGAAGTGGAAAAAATTAATTTAAAATTAATTCCCGTTGTTAAAAGAAAATGCGTTTTTTTAAGAGATAATAACTATCAAAAGATTGACAGTTGTTTATGTCCGGTTTAAATGTGAAATTATGTCAAATGACATAAATTGTATTAAATGGTAAAAATATATTCTAAATAAACTTTAAAACCACTTAAATTCAAAATTTATCACTATTAATTATTTTGATTAAAAAATTTGTTTTTAATTAAAATTTAGTAATTTTCACTATTCATCAAATTATAAAAGTTATGCGAAAAGTTCCAAAATTTTACCTTAGTACAACTTTGATATTCCGAATCCAAAAATGAAGTCCATTTTGAGTGATAGAATTTATAAAATTTCAAAAAGTGGGTATTACTATTCGTAATGGCTAGTTTGATTGGTTGTGGTGTGTGTTAGAATTCGAAGTTGCGTACAACACACACTATTGTATAATTAAATGGGAAGCATACCTTGGAAATCTTTCAAATAATTCTGTCCTAGAATTTTCTAGAATACTACCGCATGAAATGACTCAGGTGGTTCTTCATCATAAGTTCCTTAGGTTCCCATGTTACCTCTTCCATCTTATGGTTTCTCCATAGAACTTTTACCAGATGATTCGTCCGGTTTCTCAACACTTGTTCCCTTTTATCTAGAATCCTTACGGGATATTCGCAATAAGACAAGTCGAGTTCGAGTTCTAATTCCTCATAGGTGAGTATATTCATTGGGTCAGGCATGAATTTCCTTAATAGTGATACGTGGAACACATCATGAACTTTGGAGAGACTTGGCGGCACTGCCTAACGGTAAGCTACGGCCCCAATTCGTTCAATAATTTTGAAAGGTCTGATGTAACTGGGACTCAATTTACCTTTCATACTGATATGTATAACTCCCTTCCATGGAGATACCTTCAGGAAAACATGATATCCTACCAGAAATTCCAAATCCTTCCTTCGATTATCGACATATCTCTTCTACCTACATTGAGATGCTTTGATGTGGTTTTGAATTACCTTCACCTTTTCTATCGTTTCCTCCACCAGTTCTGGGCCTACGAGTTTTCTTTCACCAACGTCATCCAAAAAGGTTGGTGTGAGAAATCTCGTTATGTACAAGGCTTCATATGGTGCCATCTGAATACTTTAATGGAAGCTATTGTTATTGGAAAAATTCACCAGAGGTAAATATTGATCCCACATACCTTGAAAGTCAAGTGAGCATGATCTCAACATGTCTTCTAAGGTTTGAATAGTCTGTTCTGATTGTCTATCTGTTTGAGGGTGGTAGGCAGTGCTCAAACGAAGTTCAGTATCCAAGGCATTCTGAAATCTCTTCCATAATCTTGAAGTAAAATAGGGATCATGATCAGAACCAATCAATAGTGGTACTCCATGAAGTCTCAAAACTTCATTATTATATAGCCTTGCTAGATGTTCAAGTGGTAAGTCTTCCCTTATATCTTGAAAATGTGCTGACTTGGTAAGATAATCAATAATGACTCATATTGCATCGTTCCTTCTAAAAGGCTTTGGTAGTCCCATGGCAAAGTACATAGTGATATTATCCCATTTCCACTCCGGTATGGGAAGAGGTTGCATGACTCCTCCTGGTGATTGCCTTCCAACTTTCACTTGTTGACAAACCATACATCTTGACACAAAATCAGAAATATCCCTCTTCATGTTTTCCCACCAAAAATGTTTCATCAAGTCTTTATACATTTTGGTGCTCCTAGGGTGTATAATGAAAATGGAACTATGAGCATCATCCAACAATTCCCTTTTTAGATCAGGTATATTTGGAACACAAAGTCTCTTCACAAATTTCAAAATTCCATCTTCATACCCAATGTCATTCAATCTCCCATCATTCACAACTTTAATCTTCTTTTGAAACTCTTTATCACTGGTCTGAGAACACTTTATCCTTTCTAGTAAAGATGGTTTGGAAACCATTTGAAAAAGTATCGATTTATAACCTTCTATGGTAATTCCCATATCCATCATTACTAGATCAATGAAAATAGGATCCCTTTAAATTCTAATCATGTTCAAAACTCCATGATCTTTTCTTCTAAAATTATCTGCCACATTATTATCCTTCCCCATGTGATAGTGTATCATGAAATCATAATCCTTGATTAATTCAAGCCATCTCATTTGCCTCATGTTGAGTTTTTTTGTGAGAATATATAATTCAAACTCTTTTGATCAGTATAAATCTCACATTTATCACTATAGAGGCAGTGTCTCTATATCTTCAATGAAAAGATCACAACTGCTAACTCGAGATCATGAGTTGGATAGTATTTCTCATGAATTTTTAGTTGTCGTGATACATAGGCAATAACTCTATCAATCATCATAAGGACACAACCATGTACTTTCATTGAAGAATCACTATAAATAATGAACCCATCATTCCCCGACGGTGGATTAAATATAGGAGCATTGAATAATCTTCTCTTCAGTTCTTCGAATCATTCTTCATACGCTTTTGTCCAGACAATTTTAACCCTTTTACATGGGAGTTTTGTTAATGGGTTAGCCAATCGGGTAAAATTATGGACGAAACATCGATAATAACCTGCTAAACCAATAAAACTACAAGCCTCAGTTATACTCATTTGTGAAGGCCATTATTAGATTGCCTTGGTATTATAAGTATTAAGAGAGATTCCATCTTTAGAGACAATATGGCCAAGAAAAGAAATCTCTTGAAGCCAGAATTCTCACTTGCTAAACTTCCCATATAATTCATGTTTTTTCATAGTCTTAAATATAATGCGCAAGTGATTTTCATGATGTTCATAGATTTTGGAATATTCCAAGATATCATCAATAAATACGACCACAAAATCATCGAGATATTCCTTGAAAACACTATTCATTAGATCCATGAATATTGAGGGTGCATTTGTCAATCCAAAAGGCATTACAGTAAACTTGTAATGCCCATACCTTGTTCGAAATGCTATCTTTAGAATGTATTCCTTCTTCTCACACAACTGGTGGTATCCAGATCGACGGTCAATCTTTGAAAAGCATTGGGCTCCATGTAGTTGGTCAAATAAATCATCAATGCGAGGTAGGGGATACTTGTTCATAATTGTTTTAGCATTGATTTCCCTGTAGTCGATACATAACCTCATAGATCCATCTTTCTTTTTAAAAAAATGAATAGGGGCTCCCCATTGAGAAAAACTAGGGTGAATAAATCCCTTATTACTCAATTCCACTAGTTATTTCTTTAGTTCAAATATTCCACAGTGTCCATTCTATAAGGGGTCTTCAATATTGTCCTTGATCCAGGAATTAAATGAATGGAAAACTCATCTTCTCCTTCTAGAGGATGTCCAGGTAAATATTTTGGAAACACATCTACATATTCATTCATAATAGGTAAATCCTCTATTTGAACATTCTTTTCCTTACCCATAATCATTTCATTCTCTTCCTCCCCAATAATTGAATTTAATTTAGCTACTATGGGTGGGTCTAGGTAAGAATTATGTGGTGATTATTCCTCTATAAACATAAGGTGTTCCTTATCATCATCATCGAAAATAGTAAACCCCTTCTTCTTACAATAAAGTTTTGCATCATGGTCTGAAATCCAATCCATACCGAGGATTATATCAAATTCAATCATAGGTATGATGATGAGATCAGTGGATAAAGAACATTTATGTTCTTTAATGGGGACTAATTCACAAAACCGTTTTGCAATGATACTTCCATTAGGAGTTTTTACTGACAACTCCCTTGTTAAATCAAATTGGAAATATCTAATTTTCTTATCAAAATGGAAAGATATGAAACAATGTGATGATCTTGAATCAAATAATGCATTTTCTAAAATTTAGGAAACCATTAAATTACATGACACCATGTCTTTCAGAGCTTCTACCTCAGCAGTACTGATAGCATAATCATTGCCTTGATCCCTTATCCTTTTCTAAGGTAAGTTTCCCTAACGCTTAGAACATTCATTTGCATAATGTCCCATATCTCTACATTTGTAGCATTGAACATCGGTAGCTTCTTTCTTCCCCCTGGAATCACAAGCTTGGTGGCCTTTTTCACCACACTTGTAACAGACTCCCATTCCCATCAAGCAACTACCATAGTGTTTCTTCACATATTTACTACAGGATGGATATTAAACTTTTCCCCTCATCTATTTATTTCCATTTCCATAGTGATCAATAGATCTCTTATTCTCTTGCTTTTATTTAATGTCATAAGACTTGGATAATTCTTTTTCGGTCATGATAGCAAATGAGAGAATATCTTCATATGACGAGAAGGATTGTGACAATAATTCTTGATGAAGAAATTGTTTTAACCCATCAAAAAAATTATCAATATTACTTCTTGGGTTATGTATATAATATCCAGCATACCTTTCTAACCTTGTAATGGTAGCCTCATACTTTGCGACATTCTCATCCTCCTTTTGTATCAGTCTCAGAAATTGCATTTCCATATCTGCTCAATGGTCAAGAGGAATGTATTTTTCTAAGAAAATCCCTTTTAACTCTCTCCATTCCATATTTGAAACTTCATCATCTTCCTTTGGGTTTTTTATCAATGAACACCATTGATCAGAATCTTCAGTGAGGCGATAAACTGCCATGATAACTTTCTCCCTTTCACTACTCCCCAAAGCTTGAAATATTTTTTTAGGGAACTTATCCATTGCTCGGATACCAATGGATTTTTACTCCCATTGAATGTTGGTGGTTTTTTCTTCATGATGCGGTCTAACATTGATCCTCCACACTGCGGATCAGGGTGATCCGTACAGGTAAGGTTATTATTCATAACCTAAGTGTGTTGTCCCAGTTTGGTGATTAGCTTATCAACACTAGTTGCATCACCAGCTCCACTATAATTTTCTTGAGAAGGAGGGAAATAACTACATGGAGTGTGTGCATTGATACAGTTTCAATTCCATCCACTAGGCCCCATTTCTAAACAATGGCATAAACTAGATCAGTTTATGAATCAAAATACATAATTCCATACTTGTAAAACACTTGACATAAATTGAACTATTTATGGATATAATCCATAATCATAAAAATGATTTCTTTGAGGAAGTATATACTCATAAACCCTTCATAATGGTTTGTAATGAAAATGAGAATTATCCTACGAATATCCCCGAGAGTGTCGTAACCAAGAGTGCAGCAAGGCCTGTTGTCGTGTACCAGTTGTTGTTCGAGTCTACCACAAAGAGCTGTTTTCGGGTTTTACCCCTAGGTACATCTGTGCTAGAGCCACCTCTACCTGCTCGTATCCATACAAGGATGTTTTTCTCGGAAAACTCACAAAATTTATACAATACCAAAATTCTAGGAAGTTCTTCTATACTAATCCTCAGAGTCTGTCTTAGGTATATGTGCTCTAATCAGTGTTTACGTAAATCTTGCTTCAAAGGATTATACCAAACTTCCTCTGATACCAACTATAACTCCCTGACCCCAGTTACCCATAGTCGGTGCATTATTACATATCATTGGCATGATCACAAGAAAGATCAAATCTATAAAGACCAATTAGTTTAGTATCCTTGGAAACACTAGATATATTCATAAGTCTTACATTACATCATAAAGTAAAAAAAACTACAACAACATCTTGTCTTCATATCCCCTTATACTATCCCAGCAGTTCATTCATAAATTACTTCTTCACATCCTTGGAAAAATAAAACATTGAAAGGGGTGAGCTCAGATGCTCAGTAAGGATAACAATATAGAGGAAACATTCATAAAAAGCATAAACATTTAAGGCAACGTATACCTAAAACAAAAGCCTTTTAAACTTGAACTTTTTTTTAATATGGAAAAGAAAAAATAAAATAATTCCATTTACTTGTTCACATGGATCTTTTACTAGTCGAATAATCACATGCAATATCAATAACCACTTTCATAATGATGGAATGCATAATGCCAGACTATCATAACCACATAGCCAAGGCCTCATCCTAAGACTATAAATAAGATTTTTTCAAATCCTTTTTCCAAGAAACTAGTTTGTCTCATGAGACCTACCGATGCATCGAGGAGCTATAGAGGGATCCACCCATCACTTGTTAAGTCCAATGAATTCCTCATATGAATAGGTTTAAACATAACATAAATATTCTGATTAAAACTAGAATACAAAATGTCAATACTTTCTCCATAAACCATGAATGTTATAAAAATAACACATCCATAGTAAAAAATATCACAAAACCTTCAATAAAATATGGAAGTTTTGTATCACAATAAATAAACTTCAAATAAGCTTACAATCCATCAAATGATGTTGACATAGATGAAATCACAACTATTTGAGAGAATCATCTCTTTTTTTAAATCATTTGAAAGTCAGGTAATTATAAAATAAAACAGTTTCATTGAAAAATTTCATAAAATATTGTAAGGGATGTTTCGATGATTTTATAGTGGTGGAAAATAGCCACACCCCCCATATAAGTTAAAAAAGACATTCTTACCTTAATTCTGTCAAAAAGGATAAAAAGGACCTTATTCAGAAAACGACAGAAAGATTCCTTTATAAATATCTTATAAAAAGTCAAAAAAGGTATAAATGAAATTATCCAATTGTATTTAAAATTTTAAGAATGATTTGAAATAAATTTTTAAGAAACATGGATGTGGATGATAAAGAGGTCTGTGTAGATAATTACGTATAAACAACCTCGGATAATGAAGAGATTGTGCAATAAACCATTAACTTGTACATTTACTTGGTTTAGGGTAGGTTAAATGTCTTTATAATGGTGAAATAATTGTTATTTAATTATAAATGAATCATATACATTAATATGATATCATATATGATCTTTTAACATTGATTTGTTAATAATATCTTAGTATTATCGTTGTTTCAGGTGTTAACTTACTCATTTTATTTTATATGTTTTGTTACATAAGCCGTGTTTGTTATGGATAGGTTGTATCTTATTCATATCCATAATTATATCAAGTCCTTAAAAAAATTTAATCATTAAATTAGAATTCGTCTTGAATGGATATGATGGGGAATGAATTTCATCGCGTTCGTGGAGACGGTAGTCCGTACGTACGCGCAAGCGACAATATCATTCTTTTGATATTTAAATAATATATAATTTGATGGTATATCATATATAAATAATAATTATCATTTCATATTTATTATTTACATGAATTACAAATCATTATTATACACATCCAAAAACTAATGTTTTGAATAACAATTACACCATGACGTGGAGACGGTAAGCCGTACGTACGCACGTATGGTGACATGTCATTAAAAGGATGGATAGAATACTGAATATGGATGTAAAATATTTATAATAACATCACATTATATATAAGATAATGTAGTTATTATTTTAGAATGGAAAAAACAACTAAAGAAGTGGTTGATGAAGAAAGGAACTTGAAAGAGGGTGGTAAAAACATTACCTCTTAATCAGGTTCTTTCTTTTGATTTGATCAAAAGGGATCCGTAGGATGGATTTCTGACTAAAGGAAGGCCTATAAGATTAAGGGAGGATATTTGAGAGGGTATTTTGGTAGATTTTGGCTGAGACCAAGGGCTTTGAAGGTATGAATTTTAGAGAAGGTGGATGTCCCTTTTATAAGATGGGTGAGGGGCACCTTTGGAGAAGCTAGAAATATTGTTTTATAATAAATTTATATTCGGTTTATAATGGCTCAAAAGTGGATTATATAAAGGTTAATGTAATTATGGGTTGAAAAAAAAATCATCAAATAGGTTTTAGGCAGGTTTTGGTAACTATATTAACTTTATCATTTAGTTTTAACTCTTAGTTCATTAGTTTGACATTTACCATGCCACTTTTTATTTTTATATTATATAGTTAATAAACTTACTATAAACTTCCAAGATACCCCCAAGTGGTCCATTAATGATAAAAATATAATTATACAAGTCATTTGGCCGAAACATATTTTTTTTGGTATATAATATCAATTAATAATATAGTATTTGTTTTAAAAACTCTTTTATGTCAATTTTGATAGTATTTACTAATTGGTTTTGGTTAAAGTCATAAAAACATTATTAATTCAAAAAAATATTAATTTAATCAATAATAACAGGTCATATTATTAAATAAAACTCGTTTATGGCATCAAAACTTTCAAATTATATTTATTTTAATATTTATAATACCGATTGTTTGATTCTTTCATTAATAAGGAAAATACTGAATCATTATTTTGCCATAAATATATTTACTTATTAAATGTCTAAAAATTATAAATAAAATACTATGATGTAGGAATTATTTTTAGATTTATAATTAATATTTATAGTCAAAAATATAATATATATAACCTTATGTAAAAATTGTTTTTCTAAAAGATATATGCTTATGTCATTTTTGTATTAACTTTAACAAAATTAATATAAAGTGTCATTATCACTTACAAGTTGATCCATGGGCTCCCAAAATCGACCCAAATATTACCATGGTCGGACATGTATCAACCAATAGGGTTAGAACAAGTTTTAGGGTAAATTAATATTATAATAATATTATTTTTTTACCCTTATTTACCGGATTAACCCTTTAACAATGGTAAATAAAATACTTACCGAAATAAATATTCAAAATGGATAAAAATAAAAATTACCTATTTAAAAAATTTGGACCTCCTGATTAAAAATATGGAATCTATATTTCTAAATTCAAAACTCAGAAGTGGCAGATGTTAATTTAAAATTAATTCCCATTGTTAAAACAAAAAGTGTGTTTTTAAGAGATAATAACTATCAAAAGATTGAGAGTTGTTTATATCCGGTTTAAATGTGAAATTATGTCCAATAACCAAAATTGTATTAAATGGTAAAAATATATTCCAAATATACATAAAAACCACTTAAATTCATAACTTATCACTATTAATTATATTTATTTAAAAAGGTTTTTTTAATTCAAATTTAGTAATTTTCACTATTCATCAAAATATAAAAGTTATACAAAAAGTTCCAAAATTTTACCCTAGGATAATTTCGATATTCCAAATCAAAAAATGAAGTCCATTTTGAGAGATAAACTTTATAAAATTTCAAATAGTGAGTATTACTGTTCATAACGGCTAGTTTGATTGGTTGTGGTGTGTGTTAGAATTTGAAGTTGCGTACAACACACACTACTGTATTATTCAAAGGGAAGCGTACTGTGGAAGCTTGGGGTGTTACATGGGATATTGATATACTTTATAACTATTTTACTAGATATGTCCAGGGGGAATGATTTCATCTGGGTGATCATTAACTGACTCATGAAGTCATCCCACTTCCCATCTATCTGAGAATAGATATCAGTAGATATCATGGGAATCCTATACATGCAAGATATAGTTTGACTCCATATATTTGTATCAAAAATAGTTTTAGATCATTATTATCACTTTACATATCAGTTTTGGAAGGGGTTACATGAGGAATTTTGGACCCAATTACGCTTGACCACAACATTTCACCCAAACCCTGATGGCTAGACTAAGTAGTCCATTCTGGGTTCTGGAGGAAATATTGTGACCTTGCATGTTAGACTTTAGTTGTAGCTTGGAGGATTGCCTACCATTCGTGGATTTGTTTTACAGCAATATATACCATTCCACCATTGGTATGAAACCATTCAAGGCTTTGTACGAGCGAACCTATTGGACACCACTTTGCTAGACTGACCTAGGAGAGTCAGCACTCACGGTGTCAGAGTTGGAATGAGATACCACAGTGATGGTGAAGATCATCTAGGAGTAGATTAATACTGAATATAGTTTTCATAAGCCTTATAATGACAATAAGTAGAGCCCTTTTGAGTTTAAGGAAGTAGTCCATGAGTTCTTATAGGTTTTACCTCGATGCGTATTTTAATGATTTTTTCATGGAAACAAGTTATCTCTGAGGATGCTCATAACTTTTCATATACTACATAGAGTTAGCAATCTAGAATACAACTTGGTTCTACCTTCATGGTTAGACTAAGTATATGAAATATTACATGTGTCGTAGTTGAGGAGATACATGAATGATCTACCACATGACAATGGTTGGGTGACCTTGACATCGATGACAGAGTTAATTTCTCTATGTTCTTTGTAGATATCGCGGATTGGTATGATAGGATACTTTATGGGTGATTAATTTTTTTAGTTCGTGGCCGTTGGAAGCTTAAAAAACTCTATGAGATTACATGGGAGTATGAGGTTCAGATTCATGCTCAGTACCCCCACCTTTTTAGTAGCCTTTGTTTTGGATTTTTGGGTCCATAAAGCCCCAAGGTGGAGAGAATGTAATGTAAAAATTTCTCCATGTATTATTTTTAAAAATTATATTGTTTTTTTCAATACTAGTAATTGAGATGTAATTCAATTTCAAGGAATAGTGTTCCTAGAACAAATGGTTGAAAAATATAAAAATACAAAAATATTAAATGGCTTGAACACCCAGTTTTCTTAAAAAAGAGGAATAAATTAAAAAGGTGTGCCCAGATTAGAAATAAAAGGGAACTATTGAGTTCATTATAGTAGATTTACCCTAGGAATGAACGTAAATTATTCAGAATGGGTTTCTTTTGTGAAAAATTCATCTTGGGACGATAAATAAATACAATAAATGATTAAATTATTTTATTACTTTTCTTCACGTTGCGATTTAGGGGCTGTTTAAATAGGTCAATATATATAGATCCCAAGGTTTTATACATAAACCTAGAGATTCCTACAGACCATTAGAGAGAGATATAGATAATCGTTTCATGAGAATGATGATAAGACATCATATTGAAGATCGATGAACACTAATCTTGATGGATCTGACCAATGGTGACAGCACGGTGACTGATCTTCATTAGAGATCAATCCAAAATCTAGGTAGGATGTGTTATTTTGATTTTTATTGCCTATTAATTATTCAACAAAATGAATGTTGACTAATACATGAATATATTTCCTATGGATTGATCGTATATGTGGGATGGGATGATAATTTTTTCGGTTTTTCGGGATTTGTTCGTTCATACAGAAATGGATTGAGGGTAGAATTAACAACCACTGAGGTACATTCCTAGGTATAATTTCATATTATTTTCTCTACCATGATTTCTTTTTTTTTCTCAAAGTGAATTCTTCATTATTCCACTAACGTTTTTAATTATCAATCATTTCACCTTAGTCTCTTATCACAATGATCCGAAATTGGGTATCTGGCATCGGGACGACTGAAAAAAGGTGTGACAACAATGGTGGTCGATGATTCAAAGTAGTTTATGAGAATTCATTATTTTCGAAAGATACATCTGGTGGAATTATATCATATTTATGAGATGATTTATGGACCTAAACACTTCGATTCAGTGTTAGGGTTGTGAAATGACCTTGAAACTAGAGTTTTGAGGTGAACGAACCACTAGAAGGAGATTCAGAAGATCAACCAAGACACCCTAAGGAAGAACCCATATATCTAGAAAATCTAGAACACACATCATGTAGTCCCATATACATGGGGTGTGTTCATTGTTGGACCACTCGGGGTGTACATGGGATGTACACTGATGTAGGGTGGAGTACATAGGTCACCTAAACGACGTGTACATCCCCACATGTCATCACCTGAACCAGTTACATGGAATACCCCATTTATTGGTACATGGTCATGGTTAAATGGGATGATAACATGTACTGACATACAACCAGAGTATGAGGGCATACCCCTGATGGAATGTTATGGTGTGTGACTCCTTCCACACATATTATACCCATCTTCTACAAGACATGTCCTCAAGACATGATCCATTGTACATGGGTTATACCTGGGGTTAAGGGACATAACGTGTGAACCTACTACACACAATGTACCCCTTTTTACATGGATTGATTTGTTGTCCTTTGTATCATCGACATGTTTCATTAGGGCTCGTTGCCTTTATTATTTCCATGATGGTTTCTAAAAATCATTTTCTACTCATAAAACACTCATCCCTTCATCATGGCTTCCTGGATAGTGTTTTTGCAATCCCCCAAGAGGCATGGAGCATGATCCTTATTCATTATTCATTCTCTTGGCAGTGTTCTCAGTATCTCTGTGACCAACACTACGTAGGCACCGATCCTCTATTTGGCGGGATAATACATATTTATTTTTTGGTATCACACCATGACCTTGTCTATGATCTTTATCTATTTTGTTGTATCATATCACTCTTCAGATATACCAACATATCTTACACATGATGACACCCGAAGAGAAGTACCTCCCAGAAATACTTCATCAGTTCAATCAGACACAAGATTTTGTTATCCCTAATGAGTGTTTCATTGAATCCTCAAGATGAATTCCTAGGGTTGGTATGTAGTGGTTTTGGAATACCTATAGACTGTGTGTCTTTGTTGAGTATATCTAAATAATCATGTTATATGTGATGTAGACATATACCTATGTATAGATAAATATATCTTTCCTTTTTTTATTGCTTTGTAGTATTGAGGTGTCCTGCTGAGTATTGTTATACATACCCCTTCTGGGCTTTGCCTACACAAGCCATTTCAGGTGCATATGATCGACCTTTCGATGTATTCCTATATAGAATATGACCAGACAGTTCTTTGTTAGATTGGAAAGAAAAACATGTGTTCATGTGGTTATCGAGAGTAGTCCTAATTCTGTTTTCTTATCGGTTAGAATTTTGGTTACATAAGATTATTTTGGTCTTGTATTTTGGCCCTGTTTACATTAATTTACTTTCTGTTGTACTCAGGTTTTGGGATATAGTGATATGCATGAATTTATAACATAGTGTATGTCACATTTATGAATTTTTGTGGTCTTGGAGATGTGTGCGTGCATACAGGTACATACAAAATTCGTCCCTTGTTAGTGATATGCCACCTTAGAGCTAGTAACCAGCCCCTAACCTTGGGCCCCACTATGACGGGTCGTGATAGTTTACTTGAATCAAAAAATAGAGATAATATTTTTAACAATCAATAAAGGAAATGCATCGAGGATTTTGATATTTGTGAAGATCATTAAAAATAAATTTTCTTATTGTGTTTTGTTGTTCATAATATCTCTCATATCTGGGAATCAAATGTCAGAAAAATTTCTTGGCCTAGTATGTCTTGTTTATTTTAATAGAAATAAAATTCTTGGTATTCCATTTGGTTTTTAATTTTTTTTTATAAAAACAAGCCATTTGAGACGATGAGTGCACCCAATGGTCCTGGTACTTCTCATCATAATTCCTCCAAATATCCTTGGAAGCACAATTCTTGATACGATTTAGAGTATACAATAATATAAAGAAATAAGACTTAAGAAGATTTCTGATAGATAAGAGAACTAAAAAAACAAAAATAATTGGAATTAATCAGCAAAGATAATTCATTTCCCACAGTCCCAAAAAATTGGATGAATTATCTACTCATGGAAAAAATGATAGAAAAAAACTCTTTGTAAATATGGTTTTCATTATATATAACAAAGAATTGAAAAAAATGATCAATTATTCAGAATAGAAAAATATCAAAAAATTTATAGAATGCATTTCAATCTATCTTACTAACAAGATGAATCACTTATGGATGATCTATCCCCTCCAAAATATCCCAATCAATATTAATTAGATGTCCCCTTTTTTCTAGGAGTGGTTATGTGTCAAAATACAAAGTCAAATGGTGGTTAAAGGGTAATATGGAAAGTGGTTATTTGCCTAGGTATTGGTGCATAGTGTAGGTGCATTGTTAGAATAACCAAGAACTAGTCGTGATTGGCGTTATATTATTTTTTATTTTAGGTGCATTATTTTTTATGTCCCATATAGTTTGATTAAAGATACAAAGACTATGAAAATCCCCGCTACCTCCTCACAAGATCAACCTACATGGTTTCCTAGAGGATCCACATGGGTTGTTTAACAATGTGAAGAGAATGAGACTAATTATGTCTTCATGTTTTTGGGTGCACATGGTCTTGGGGATGGGGTGCACGGTTTAAGAGACTCATAAGTAACCATACACCTTATAAAATGGGTCAAAATGCCTTGGATTCCCATATGAAAATCCCGATTCATGAAAAATATTCATGATCCTTCCTTGGATGATAAATTTCCTCCTATAAAGATATTTTAATGATTTAAAAACATGAAAAATGATCCAAGAAAATATTTTCAATGTTACTTAATGTAAAGAAATTTCATTTCACTATAAGTGCATCAAACCACCCCTCACTTGATCAGTTTTTTTCAGAAACAAATACATAGAAAATCTTCTCAAATGAACCATAAATAAAATTTGTATAAATTTAATAGGTTAAATCAACTATATTAATGATAATTTTGGAAATATAAATATTGAATGTCCAATAAGAATTCTTCACGACACACCAATATTAGAAGTTACCAACTAAGTAAACTCAATTTAAAGCTTCCAAATATCCACTCTAAAATAATTTTTTTTTAAATTGAAATTTTCCTGCTTCATTTAAATAATGTTACATACTCTAATTCCATATCATCATATAATTGGGTTGGTTAGGAAAATGATCTCATCAATTCCAATTAGTGGGATATCACTTTTATAGGTCACACAATATCATTTACTTGTTTCTTTGAATAATGATGAAAGTCCATCGACATTTTAGGCATGCTATTCCATATCTTAAATTGTTTACATTAGGGTGAGAAAATAGTATTTAAATTTGGATTCCTAATTTTTCATGTCTTATCTAGATGAATTAAGAGATACAGTCAAGAGGTCATGAAGATAATAACCAATAATAACCACTAGTATGAAATAAATAATTTACTTGATTCCTTTTATTTATGCATACATTGATTTACATTTGAAGGGGTTACTTAATTTAAATTACTCAATCATAATGATCATTTTTAAAAAAACTGTTTTATGAATCAATATCTAAAGGCTTATCTTAAAGAGTTCCAAGGTCTATTTATATAAAAAAACCTACCATTTTAGTCATATAAGGAATCTCAAAAAGTGTCCCAAAAATGAATTTTTATATAGTTTATATAAATGGGTGAAATCCATTACATACATTTAGAGGTCCTTTAGGAACAACATTTCATCCTAGGAAATTCCAAGGCAATGATAAAATGGGTTTCTATAAGTAAGCGCCCTCCACCACACATAAAATCAATAACAATCCCCTATAAACACGGATAGTTGTTGAAGCATGGGTATGAAAAATGCATGCAACGGGAGGGAGAAACATTGATAGGAAGAAAAAATTGTTGTGGAAAAATAGCATCTAAATGGGGTGTAAAATGGTATTTAGTTGGTGTGTGAGTGACCAATAAGTAGAAAAGTATATTCATGCTAAATTTTTTATCAACTTTCTTCCTTGACAAAAAAAACCAAAAAATGTAATGCAATAATATCATATTTTTAGAATGTGGAATTAAAAAAAGAACACAATGAAACCAAAAATGTAAAATGCATGAAACGTTCATAAGAGTTGGAAAGTTTAAAATAGATTAACAAAAAATCTTAGGTGGTAAGATAGGCATAATTCTCAATAAAATCATTTCCATCCCATGGGAGGACCAATGCCCAATGGGTCCTAGAACATTGAATAAGAGGCCACATCCCATGATGGATTTATTGTGGCCTTCTCGGTGTCCATCCACTCTATAGGAGTTGGTGCAGGTGGGTTTGATAGTGAAATGGATACCCAAAAAATATCCATGTTGGAAAAATCATCCCTGTACATATATTTGGAAGGGGGCTGGTTGGTTCGGGGTTGGTAAATATTGGGGGCAAAGAGATCCTTCAAGATGATGCCCACCATCTTCTATGAAGTGGCCTTAACATTCCGATCGAACATGGAATACAAATCTTGGTCCCTCATTCATTGGATATTTGGGTTACTAAATGGGGTGCCTTCAAGGTTTGGGTAGGTATAGTAGACTTAGTAAGGTTGAAGAGGCATGGGCGTGGTTGGGATGGTGGGTTGGTATGGGTCATCATGTGGGGAGAAATGGTGGGATGTAGCATGTGGGGTTGAGGTTGACAGGGATCATACTTGGATTCCTCTTGGTGTGCTATGCGTTTATAGTGGTGGATATCAAATTCCAGCATCCTCATATGACATACCATAATGATAACAAAGTGTAGGTGAGGTGGAAACTCAATGAATATGTCTTCATTGAATTGAACACCATGACACTCATCCAAGAGTGTGATAAAAGGTCCTAAACATGTCTCCCTTTTCATCTCCAAACATGTTATAGAGGTAATATGTGAAGATAATAGAAATTATGATGGGGTTCATAATAATCATTGAATTTAGGAAGTACTAATTGTAGAACATTACATTTATTTCACTGTATGACGAGGATGTGAATAAGGTTGTGATGATCTGGTGAAGAATATGATGGGAGGGGTTTAAGAGCTTATAAGACTTTGTTGTTTTAGGGAAATAGGCTATCCTAGGTTGGGGAATAGTGGCCCAAAATTTTATGGCAGTGTTAGGGTCCCAATATCAATATTCCTCAGTTTATCAATGTTCTGATCAGTGTCTCAATCATAGAGGCCAAAAAATGTAGAGAACTCTCTTAGATAGAAACTATACAAGAATTTCAAAATGAAGAATTTTATTTTTCTTATACCCTATATTAAATCACCCTTATCATAAAAGTTGTACCTATTGTGGAACCTAAAGTTTGAAGTGAACTCCCACATGAGTTCTTTATATGTTGTGTTGTGTGCAGAAAGTGCACTGGTGAGGTTCCAATGGGAAATAAATCTCTATATCCTTTTAGATATTACTAAGGCCTCAAGGTGGTATGGTAAAAAACAAAGATGTGTTTTAATCTCCAGATTTATGAGCACTCTATATCTATTAAACTCCTCTTTCCTGGTATATTTGAGGTGGAGACCTAGGATATTATTAGAACCAGAAGCATGGGCACATTTTTAAGAGGCCATAGAGATTCTTTTGGGTGTCCTACAAGACGTAGAATAAAAAAACATACTTATTACACAATTTCAAAAAATAATATATATAAAATATAATTATCAATATGAAATTCCTAAATAACCTATGGAGGCCAATGATTCTTGGTAAAGAGATCATAATAAATTTGTGTTTTTAGAAAAAATATTTTGTGCAAGTTTGTTTTTGGAGAAATGGTTTGAGAAAATTGAAGAAAACAAAGGATAAAAAAACAAAAATAAAATAATTTTATGGGGGGATGTGTTGTTGTACTAATATATGTGGATGAGAATAAGGAAATGGGAAGAGAGAGAGAGAAGAGGAAGAATAATCATGGAAAAAGAGGAAGAAAGAAGGAATCTTACCTTGGAGTGTGATACAGTTGAAAAAGAAGGAGAAAATGAGCTTTAAGGATGAAGGAGATGGAGGGGTGAAGGGATATGCATTGATGGGAGGGGGTTCCTCACATGGTTTGGGGTGTAGAAATTAGGTTATGATATTCAGGTTTAAAAAAAATTTGTGCATTTTAAGTGGTGTAATTATTTCACACAGTTTGGTTAACTGTACAATAACCATGTTCAAGATAATAAAATGGGGAGCCCTCCCAAATGGTATCAATACATGGGTTGGTAATCCACATGAATATCATGGGACCGCATCTAGAATAACGTTATTACTGTGTATAGTTTATGGTTATGGTTTGTTTAACCATGCACAAGACACTGTCTTCTAATTTATTGGTTTATTTTCCCTATTGGAATTAAATTCACCCCATTAAATGTAAAAAAGGGTCCCTAATTATTTTTAAAGATGATTATATCTTTCCATAAGATGTACATGAAAAGAATAACAAAGATTCAGTCATATATCTATAACTTTGTGTGAATCCTATAACTAAAACACACAAAATGAAGTACACACTAACATGTCCCCTATGAAACACACAATATAACAACCATTTTTATAATGATTTGAAAAGCAAGGTAAACTCCCGGTTAGTGATATTTTTTATTAATCAAGATCGACATACTTGTGCCTCTTTTTTACCTAAATTTAATGGTGGATATCATTCCTACCATGTCGTCTATTTTAAAGTATGGTTTTAAACGTTATTTATCCATCATGAATGTCCAACCATAATCACCTGAAACATCCAGCACAATATAGAGGAAACAATTGATCACATTGAATGGTACGCACAATTAGGGCAGCAATATTTCTAGAAATAACCAAAACCATGAGTTAAATAATAAATTTTGGTCACTAGGTTCAAAGGATTTATGAGAAATCATGAGATCATGAACCTCCTTCATTATCTCATTGTAGATTTTGGCATTTTCATATAATTCCTTCCAAATATCATCGATATAGAGAAATTTTATATTATAAATATCTTTTGTGTCTTTCAGATCATATTTCATGCTTTGACATCCAAATATTCCTTATGTTCATATTCCAAAGTCAAGTGGTAGGGATCTCCATAAACCAAATGGAATAGAGACATGCCCAATGGTGTTTTTAAAACAATCCTGTAAGCCTGTAAATAATTATTGAAATTTTTATACCAATTTTTCATATTTCTCCCACTATTTCTGCATGATTTTTTGTGATATCTGTTGGAAATTTCCACATGGACACTAAATTGGAGGTGGTATGGTGTCCCCATATTTTACATAACCCCACATTTCATGAGAAAATTTCCCATCATCCTATAATCAAAATGTTTTCTTCTATCATTGATGAAGACCTTGTGGGACTCCACACCTACTAAGTATATTATTCATCAGAAAGGTGATGATGACATTCTAAATATTTTTGGCTGTGTTAATAGGTCCTACACATTTGAAAACATAATCAATACTTATTAAACAAAATTAGAATATTATGGTGGAAAAGGCCCCATGAAATCCACACCCCCACATAAAAGACTTCTACTTCAATGTTGGGGTGTTGTGGAATCTCATCTCTACGCCCGATATTACCTATATGATGGAATTTGGCATACCAAACCATGAAGTGTCAAAATATTTATGCATTTTAATATAGAAAAACCTAGATTGTAATATTTTGGATGTTGTGTGGTCTGGACCCTGATGCTCTCTAATAGAAGAAGAGTGAAAAAAAATTCCATAATATCATCGAATTCAACCTCAGGTACATAATAAATAATTATTACATCTCCACATGATCAGAATTGTGGTTGATCTACCAAAAAATAAATATTCACACATGATTGAAAGTGCTTCCTCTACTGGAAAGAGAGATCTCGGTGAATCCCTTCGGTATCCAAATAATGTTAAATATCAGTGAACCACAGATGAGGTGAAATAGTTACTAAAAATATGTGCTCATCTAGAAAGTCTTTTTTATCACTCAATCATTTAATTTTTCCAAGTGGGGAAACTCCAAGAGGGAGAGATGATTAAAATTCAAGTTATCACTCCCCTTATAATCATGAATCTCCAAGTAAAATTATTTTAGAAGAATAACCCAACATATCAATTGTTGTTTAATATTTTTCTTATTTAATAGGTTCTTTAGCGTTGAATAATTAGTATAAACAATCATTTTTATAGTACTAAGTATGATTAAAATATGTCAAATACAAAAACCACTACAAATATTTGTTTCTCCATTACAGTATAATTGATTTGGGATTATTTCAAAACATGAATTTAAGAATAAATAGTCTAGAATATATGATCAAGAAACTACTCGAGGATTACCCCACTTCATAGTCACTAGCATCACACATGAGCTCAAACTGCTCATCCAAATTTGGAGCAATCATGATTGGAGATTCAACCTACCTCAACATCATGAATTGAAATTCCCCAACACAATATTAATTGAATTAGAATATGTAATACTTAGAAAGGATATTAGTTAATGGTGGAGTTATTTTAGAAAATTATCACATGAATCATTAATAAAATTCTTTAAAACCTAGAAAAATTCATATTGTATGACATGTAGTAAGAATGGGTAGGTTGGATATCACATAAAGTTTTGTAGGAACAACTTCAATCTCTTTCTCATATATTTTGTGGCCTATAGTGATAAAATTATGTACCATAAAATTGAATTTATCCGAAGTAAAAAAGAAATTTTTCAGCTCACTCCATTCCAATTGTATTTTCAAGTTTCTCAAACTTGTATTAAATTAATTACCATATATGGTGATGTTTTCCGGGAATACCATCAGAATGTTTTCTACCATGTCTTAGAAAATAGATAATATACACTAATTGAAGGTGGAAGGAGAGTTAGACATGTGGAATGATATATAATGGTAAGAAAATGTTTTGTATGGACATGTGAAGGTTCTCCTCTCCTGATATTTATGGGAAATATATATTTTGTTATATCCAAAATAACTATCTTGGATGCAGAAAAATTCATTCCCCAAAAAACACTACAAAATTCGGTCCATAAACGTGTGTGGGAATCACTCATTCAATGTAGTATCATTTATCTTTTGATAATCAACACATACCCACCCTACGACAACTATTCGAGTCAATATCAACTAATTATTCTCACTGTAAATCATAGTAATAATCTCCTTTTTGGGTACCACATTCCTGGGGAGAACCCATGGACTATATGAAATTGTGTAAATTATTTCAACGCTTAATATCATGATTACATTTATTTTCACCAAATCCTTCATTAAAGGGTTTATCCATCATTGGAGTTGATTATATGGTTTGGATCCTTATCCAATAAGTACCATATGGGTATATATGATTTGATTGATCCCTTTATTAACATTTACTATACAACCAATATACAATATTCATCATCCAAGAACCTGTAAAAGTGATTCTTCTTGATCTTGTGTACGGGACACATTAAGAATAAAATTCGGTGTGGATTTGTTTTCCAAATACAAATACATTAAATATGATGGTATGGGATTAATTTCACATTGTGGGGATTTAAGAAACAATTACACAATACGTTTAACCACTTACATTTCCAAAAAATCTTAGTCTACAACTGACATCAAAAAATTACTACCCCAACCTAAGCTATATTGAAACACTTCTTGTTCATGTGTGTGCTGTATTTCAGATGAATCCTGATCATTAATAGAAAATGAACAGACCATGTCAATATCTTTGTAGTAAACATGATCTTCAACTATGGATAATGTGAAATATTCCTCACATTCCACAAATGATTTTTTTTGAAAACATTGAGGACATTATAAGATAGGCTTTCATCTCATACTGGAAATATTAATTTTAATTGAAGAACAGTAGTAAATACCTTACAAGTAGGCAAAAGGGTATCCCTAATAATAATGGTACTTCAATATCACCCTCCATGGCATGTATAATAAAATAGGCTGAAATAATTATCTTTACAAGAATTACAATCATGTCTTCAAGGAGCCCTTATGGATACATTATTGAGTGATTAGCTAGTTGTATCACCACATGTGTATTATTCATCTCGCTGAGTACCATATTCATTAAAACAATATATTATATTAGATTTAAACCATCTCCAAAGTCACAAAGAGACTTTCCAAACTCACAAGATATGATTGTACAAGGAATAGAAAATCTTCAAATATCATGATGCTTTAGAATAATTGAATGCTAAACCACCATAGAGCCCTCCTTGTTGAGAAGAATGGTCCCCATATCCTCCATATTTCTTTGAAAAAATTTCTTTCATAAACATTGTGTAAGTGAGTATTTGAATAAATGCCACTATAAATGGAATTTTTATGTTGAGTTTCTAGAATACATACATGTTTTTTGGAAATTAATTATTCATATTCCATTACATCATGTGTTATAAAAAGGGAATGGTTGGATCATAAGGTTTTAAAACACCTTGTTTTTATCATTGAAAACACTATTACCTGGTGATGACTGTTTTTATGAGGGAGGACCCTCTGAAAAAAATTATTTATCCAAATATTGTGCAGATCTATTTTTATTTTTAGTTTTATCTCCTCTTTGGTTTGGACTCACATGTTTCTATAGACACTTTCCACTTCTCAAGGTTATTACATTTGCTTCATCCCATGGGTTTTTTCTATGTTACTCGATAGTGTTCCATGATACCTCCTAGAAAGTTGATTGGATAGTAGTCCAATATGGTTTTGAGGTTTTGAATGTATGCTTATTGATTATGGAATCTATTTTCATCTATGGTGATAAACATGTAAATAATCTCGTAAAATTTTAATGGTTTTTCCAATTAATGTTGTTACTGAAAAACTAGTTACTCTTGTGGCTATCGAGGAGGTTGTTCTATGTGAGGGTTTTGACACCCTTTCTACTCATATGAGGATTTTTTATATTGTTTTCATTATTGTATCCATATATATGTATTTTGATATTATTGCTGGCCCTACGAGGGTGGCTTCACAGGTCATGGATGGGGATTTTGTTGCTGCTACCCCCAACCCGTATTTACATTGTCTTTAGATGAATAGTTCTAATATTGAAGGAACATATTTTGTATATGGTTTTTGGAAACATAACTCACTTCACTTATAGAGGGGATGAAAATTATCCCTGAATATTCAACCAATATGTTGTTGTCACCACAATCATTGTATGTTGGATGGTTTCCTTCTTAGAGTCGTGAAGTTGTTTTTAAATTCAATGCATATATATTCATCAATATGGAAATAAGTTTTAAATATAGAATCATGGTGGAATCAATGTGATGCATTCCACTTTTTGGAGTTCCCCTTTCAGAAATACATTGTAAAATATTTTCTGACATATCTTCCAAAAGATCCAAAAATTATTTAAGTTATTTTCTCATGGCAGTTCCTCTAAAATCTGCATCCACCATAGATTTTGTGTTCATTGTGAGACCCCAATACAATGTTTTGAATTTCTTCCACATAGGGAGTGCATGATGAAGAAATTTTCCTAATATATATTTGAAATGTTTCCATGATTCATACAATGATTTTGAATCATGCTGCTGAAATTTATGAATTTTAATCCTTAACATCACCATTTTGGAGGGAGGAAAGTACAAGGATTGGAAGTTTTTACCCAACTATCCTTTGTAACAGTGGAACACTAGGTATTTAATTTAATCCAATATTTTTTATCATTTAAAAAATGGAAATAAACGGGACCTAAAATCTTCCACTGACACTCTTTGGTAACAAAATGTATCACATATCATGAGAAATTTTGGGAGATGAGCATTGGGATATTTTCGTGGAAAACCCCCAAACTGAATCATATTATAGATGAGAAATATGGTGGTATCTTGATTTTGAAATGTTTGGATTGCATCAGTGACCGAACAATGCTCATATAGACCCCATAAATTGAGGGAACTCTGCAATACATAAGCATATGGTGTGGTGGAAACTATTCTTGGGGAGGTTGAGTCATATATTACTACTCCTGTGAAAAGTGATGTTATTGATTTTTATCTATATACAATAGCCTCCCCTGTGGAATATACTACTATAATTTTTATTGTTATTTTTCATAATCTAGAAAAAATTCATTTAGTGGTTGTTGACAGTTCTGTGGAATGTACGCTATTAAATTTGTTAGTAGAGGCTTGTTCTATTCACTATAAGTGGAAAGATATTCATTTTGATTCCCATAAAAAGAAAACTATTTTCCAGATTATTGGAAAAAAGAGGATTCTTCATCTTCAATATTCAACATGGGATCATTCAAGATGTTCTCTCCCATAAGTTCTCAGTGTTTTCTTGATATTCTTCATTTGGTTTTTGGGTCGAATGAGACAGTTTCTTCTCATTGTACACTCTTGTAATGGGTGATCTAGAGGCTCATTAACCTATGGTCCTATAGACCACCAAACAACACAGTAAGAGAAATGGGATAAACTATAAATAACCCAAAATAGAAATGAATTTATGTGAATAATTTTTCATAATTTAGTACTTTGTTTAATTAATTAATTCAAACTTAAATTAACATAACACAATAAGAAAATCCTCATAAAAAACCCCCTAATTTGGTGTGGTTCTAGCTAAATATTTACTTTTGGTGGCCCAAATTTAGTTCCCCCCCAACTAGTATAGAGTATGTATGGGGTCGATCCAGAAGATGAAATATAATGTTTTGTAAATTGAGTTGTGGTTAATTAACTGAATATTTTTTGAATGGAAATCTGATGTTTTATGGTTGTAATAGTTTCTGAAGAAGTTTTAGTGGTTCACATCCAAATTTGTTTATAATGTTTACTTGAAACAAAAAATAGAAAAAATATTATTGACAATCAATAGTGGAAATGTGTTGAGGATGTGGATATTTATGATTATCATAAAATCAAATGACTTATTGAATTTTTTAGTTTATAATAACTCTTATCTCTAGGATTAAAATTTGAAAAAAAATCCTTGGTATAGTAAGTTTCATTTAACTTAATGAAAATATACTTCTTGGTTTGAAAATTATTTTTTTATAAAATTTATGAAAAAACCCCTTAGAGAAAATGAGTACACCCCATGGTGATGGAATTTCTCTTTGTAATTCCCCTATATATCCATCAAATATCCATTATTTATCTGATACAAATTATCAAATAATAGATAGAAAGGATACTTGGGAGAATTTACAATAGATAGATAATTTAAACAAACAATATAAGTGGAATCAATCACCAAAGAGTCTTTATTTACCACAAACCAATAACATTGATTGGATTACATAATCATGGAAAAAAATGAGAAATAAGATCACGTTACCTATGGTGTTCATTATATATGAGAAAGAATCGAAAAAATGATCGAGCAATCACAGGAAAACAAATTCTCCCAAAATGGCTAGAATGAGTTTCAAACACTCTGGATACCAAAATGATTCCCCTTTGAATGACCATTACACTTAAAAATGGTCCATTCATCATTAATTTGTTGACCCCTTTTTCAATGAGTGGTTATAGGTCAAAATATGGAGTCAAATTATTGTTTAGTGGGTTGATAAAAGTGGACGGTGTCCTGTTGGCTAGATGATGGTTTAGTGGGTTGTTGGTTTACCCATGTACTAAACATGATCGAGGTACTATTTTATAGATTCTAGGAATTTTGTTTTTGGGCTGGTATACCTGGTTTGTTTAACCATGAAGAGTCCATGAAAAAGGCCACTACCACCTCACAATCTCACCTTGGACACTTTCATGGAGAATCCACACGGGTGGTTGAACCATGTAGAGAGAGTGAGAATAGTTCTTTCTTGATGTTCCGATGTTTGAACAATTTTTTAGAATTGTTTTGATGATTCAGGTGTCACATTAGTAACCATGAAACCTCTAAAAACAATCCAAATGCCTCCAATTTCCATCTGAAATTCCTTGTTCATTCCAAATCTTCTTGGCCCTTGGATGACTAAATCTATCCATAAAAGACATTTTGTGGTTGTAAAAATATGAAAATTGATACAAAAACCATTATAAGTGTGATTTAATGTATGTTAATGTCATATTAAAATAAGTGGATCAATTGGATATTTCAAAAATTATGGTTATTTCTTATATTTTTTATGTTTTGGTCTATTTTATCAGAATGTTTTTCTTGTACCCAATGCTTGTATGATTGTAAAAAATATTTAGATGTGAAGTATGGAATAGAAATTTTGATGATTATATTTTTTTCTTCGTATCAATTAATCTTTAGAATTTTATTATATAAGTATTCAAGCTAATCCCTTTAATAATAAATGCTAAATCCACTGAGAATTTTAATTTTATGCTGATATTTGATCATTCTTATTGAAAAATACTTTATGAAGATAGTGTTCCAATTTTATTTTTTGACGAAGTGGACATGGTTATTTTTGGAATTCAGAAACTCAAAATTTGTGGATTATTAGAAATATGAAATGTAACACCCTAAAATTTTATAAGTTTAACATTTTATTTAATAGCGTGTGTGACACTCATCCCCAATCATATCAGGGAATATAAAATCCAGATACTTTATGATATATATATTTAAATAGATTAAATATCTTCAATAGTTTTCATTACATGAAACACTAAGTTTATATTTCATTGTATACAATAATGATTTTCTTTGATCACTTGCATTATACATGAGACTGATTTTTTCCAATAAACAATACACCATACATAGTATTCTTTAATATGATAGTTATTTCATAGAAGTTGGAATAGAGGGTGAGAATAGAATTATATAACTTATGAAAGCATATATTTTAAACATGTTTATTATTTATCTATTTATTATAAATTAAATAATAATCATTTAAAATAGAAAAAAATATTATCTGAAAAACTGCATTTTTCTAATAAACTATCTAGTCAGGTTGTGCACACATAAACTCTAATAAAATTTTACCAATTTTAGAAAATAAATTTGATAAAATAAAACATATTTTTTAAATTATAGTAACAAAATTATCTTAGGTTTGAGGTTTTGGATTTTTTTGAGAAATTTTATTTTTTGATGAATCAGAAATAAATCTAAATTTTAACTGAAAACTGTCCTTTCATTTCAATTAATTATTATGATAAATTTTAATATTAATTTGTTTTAATGTAAAATTAAAATAATATTAAATTATTTAATCCAATTTAATTAATTTTAATAATTTTCAAATTGAATATATAAATATATATTTCCTTTCTAAACTTTCGATCATTTTCACTTTGAAAACTCATTTTCTCATTGCGTCTACGGGGTTATTTTTAAATTATATTTTGACACTTTTATGAGTTTAATTTATAAAATTGAATTTAATTATTAGAAGAAGAATAATTTATAATATTTAATAAGGTCAATATAACTTTTTTACCATACTGATTAGTGAAAACAAATAAAATTACTTGCTGTGATTAAGGTTAAAATAGGATTTTGTGCAATTCATGTGTTTTTATTAAAATTTGATTAATACATACATAGGATTTTTTTCATAAATTTATTTCCTATTTATAATTAATCGTTATAAGTTATCTAGTATAACAGATTTTAATTAAATTCTATGTTGTTAAATTACCTTGGTAAATAAAAAGAAATAATTCATCATGGTAAAAAAACTAAAAGGGAAAAATTTAGTAAACTTAATTAATAAGGAATAAAAGTAAAATAATTTCTATATTTTTGTGTTATGGTGCTGTATCATCACCCAATTAACTCTAACCTACATTATTGATCTATTTTTGAGGAACATGTAGTATGTGGGACCTCCCAATAGTGAATTCTTTTGAGTATTGACAAGAATGCCACTCCTACTCAAATCATAAAGGGAACTCAATCCCCTATCATCGCCACATCTTCAAACATATTTATTTTGGGAAATACTAATCCATATAACCACAAAAATTCCCTAAACTATTAATATAATCTTAATATTGGGAATAACTATAAAATAATAAGGATTTATTTAAAACCTAAGGAGGATACCCGAAGAAGAGGTAGCATTCTTCAACGAGCATTTTTTGTTTTAGTTTTTTCTCCACCTAATTAAATTATTATTAAGACAAGATGATATTGTAACAAAAATATATTAAGTATATTGTGATTATTTTTTAGTAAAGACATGAACTGAAACCATATCTACTTCCTCCGAATTTGTTAATAAATTATCATTTATGTGAATAGAGAATTACTGCCTCGCAAACCAATATCGTTCGTTTTTCTATATCCACCTCTCAAGGTTGGGTATTATGAAAAATATAAATGATATATATGATATGTAAATATATATATAACATTATTATACCTATTTAGTCATTATATAATTATACCTTATTTATTTCAATTTAGTAGGTGACATGATAACCTCACTCATGTGTATTGCAGACTACCTTCTCATGGAGTGATGTGATTCAACTTTCACTAACACTCTACATGGAAGGTGATAAGGAATAATGATAACGATTTTATGTGATATAGATGAAATAATTATTATTTTAATGAAATATTTATCATTCTTTAATGATAATATATATACCCTTTTCTTTCTTACATTTCCACTAAATTAATGATGATAACGTCCTTCATATTCATTTGGAATACCACCCTCATGAAGCGATGTGACTCTATTTGGATCACCACACCACATAGATGATATATATAATATTGTTTTAAAAAATAATATTCTATATATGAAATTATTTTCATTATAGAAAGAAAATATATTACTTACTCCATTTCCATAATTATCATTGAAAAATTAAAATGTTTCTCACATGTACGTACAACATACCATCTCCATGATCATAACATGCTTAATGTTTCATAAACATCATTCATGAGTTGTTTTAAAAGTATAAATGATGTATAAATATTATAATTATGTCATGATTATAATTATTTACATGGCATGACTATGTAATATTCCCATGAACCAAATCTTTCATGAAGAAACACACATGTGAAAATAAGGTAATTAACAATTGAAATAAGGAAAATAATGAAGGATTGTTAATGAATGAGTGATAATACATCATAAAAGGAACACATATGATATTATAAATATTATTATGGTTTTGTTATAAGTTAATAACATTTTTAAACCCACTATATATAAGGTGAAATAATTTACAACTAAAAGGAAGTACGAGGTAAGTGATTCTGTCTCAATTTGCATTTCATTGGGACTTATTTAATATTATGCCCCAATAAAATTTTATGTGGCGTATATAATATCCATTTTAAATATACTGAATAATTAATTCTTCATGGTATTTTATGTTTCAATTTGAGTTATTTCATCTAAAGGGCATTTGACTTTAAAATTACCAAATGGTAAGAGTCATTGTGCAATCTCACGTTCATTTGTGATTGTTAACTTTCTCTTGAAACAATAACTTTATTCTAATAAATTTTCATTGGAAATTAAATTTTTATTAAATATACATATTTTATTTTTAATTTATCTTATTATTTTATAAAATTTATTATATTTTTACAAATAGAGTTTACATTGAATTTTATTAAATTAATTGGGAAAATATTTATAAACATTTACCCATTAATGAATATAAGAAGTTTGATAAGGAAAATGTTTTATGAAATACCTTGACTAGTAGATATATAAAGAATTATTTGGAAGTATAGTAGATAAGTTAGGGATCAGTTAATTCAAGCCCCCTGATGCATTTATAGTTTCATGAAAAGAATTTGTTGGCCAAATTAGATTGGTTTTTACCCACAGATTTATACTCTATTGAGGATAAATCATGATAATAACTATCTTTAAGTATGATTTCATAAATTTTCCCAATGGGGCCAATTAAATGACTCCCAAATCCCACACATAATATTTTAGAGGATGCTCAATAACACCATGTAGAAATATCACTAACATCTGAGGAATTAGCCTATGTACATGCATAACCACACAAATATCCATGACCCCACATTGAAGAAACGTGAAAACAACTATAAAACCATGTATGAATACATATAAATCCCAAACATATAGTAATATATGATGTAAATGAATTTAAATAGGGCTAAATACAATTCCACCATAATGATTATGAAAACAATTCAAACCTGGATGTAATACTAGGGACTTCTGTTAAGATACGGCAGGAACACACCTCTTTCTGATTGAACTCACTAAGCATCAACCATTTATAGTCTGTCTAGGTATCTGTCAAATAGTAAATCTTATACAAAAAACATGACCCGTGTGGGAAAATCCCATTCATGGGTGACTATAAAAATACTTATTAGTACACCATGAAAAAATAATGAATACAAGAAAAAAAATCGTCTCTATATAGGTATATGTCTACATCAAATACAAAAATAATATCATGATATACTCTCCAAAGACACATAGTCTAAAGTTAACTCACAACCACAATACCATCCTAGTATTACTTCTCAAAGGTTCTATAAATCACTCGTTCAAAAGAACACACTTCTATGTCTAGAAGAACTGATGAAATCCATTCGAGAGATAATTCAAATTAGGTATCACCATTAAAGTACACGTTGAAAGTCTGAAGAGATAATATACACATATGAGGATCACACACAAGGTTACGAGGTTTACTATCAACTCAATCTAGATTAATTTACTAATTATAGGATCTATGCCCACATGGTGTTGGTCATGAGGATACCAAGAACTCTACTTTGGGAATGATGAAAAATTAAGGATCTCACTCTAGGCCTCATGGATAGATTCCAACAACACTATCCATGAATTCATGTTTAAGGGATCATTGTCTAACTTCTATGATGGAATTCCATTATAGTCATTTGATAATAGATATGTGGAACAACCTATAATGAAACTGGTCTATGATACATAGAATAAGGGCTCCAATCCAACATTTTATGATTACATGGTGTGTTGTAGGATTACATGCCATGTCCCTTTGACCCCAGGTCATGCATGTGTCCTACGTCTATATCCATGTAACAATACATAACATACAGTTTTCCTGTGTACCCACAAATAACTTAACCTGTGTAAAATTTCATAGGATGTGTACGTGAGGGAGTACATGGAATACTTGTGTCTGTGTACCTCATCAACAATATACATGTACCCTCTGAAGTACATGTCAAGATCAACAAATATGACCACACACCATGTGATAATTATCGTTTTTTGAAACCCTAACTACCATAGAGAGGGGCCCACACGGTGCATGGATTCATGTTACATGCTGTGTATTAAGGAATTTTCCATATTTCTATTTCTAATTATAGAATCACTGGCCACCATTCTGGACTCACCATTCATTGGAATCAATGGAGATCATCATCCAAACATCATCATCATCGAACACTAGGATTCTACCCTTTCATTCATTAAGAAAACATATTTGTATGTCAATCATCATTGTGCACCAAATAGCACAAAATCAGGTATCCAAAACCATCTGATTTTTCATCTTTTCCATCATCATACCACTCTCTTATCATTATGATCCCAGATTTATAGTATCAAATCATTACACCACAAAAAATTTCTAAAACATTCAACTTCGTGGTGGGTTTCGATCCAAGGGACATAGAATAAGACCCATGATGAATAGAAAAATATGGGAGAAATATACAACCAAAAACATGAGGAATGAAACATGGTTGATTTTAATGTTAGCCTCAATCCTTCATTGATATAATTACAATACAATAATCAATAAAAATAAATTAAAAATCCCAAGAATAAATCTTTACAACAATACCCATCATAAAAATGGATCGTTCTATGAATGAATCTATTTTTATTGATTTTAATTCATTATAGAAATTTATAACTGGGAAACATTCTAATAAAAAAATTTCTGAACATGATTTGGATCGATCATTGATGAATAAAATTCCTATTTGATATTCATTGGTGAGATCCTTCGATTTTTTCTTGCATCATTCATTGATCCTATATCTGGTCACCATCCATTAACTGAATCTCATTCCACACTCTCCAATAGATCTCTAATGATTTATAGCCTTATGCATATAACCCAATTTTTTTTATAAACGTGTATTTAATTAAAACATTAGGTTGATGTGTCACCAGTTAAATAGACTAATTTTATTTAATAATTTTATTTTTTTATGTTCGTGATTTCGTTTCCACAAATTCCTTGCACTAACCAAGGTTATGTCACAGATAAGGTAAAACCAACATTCTAAAATCAATGGCTCTATTGGATTTATGATCTAGGACCCCATTTAGAAGTTATTTCACTCTTCAACAAAACTATAAACATATTTTCCTTAATATATTTAATATATTTTAATCATTTATTCTGGGCACATTGAGTCTCAGAATCGTATGCCATTTTGGTGCCTATTCTCAAATATAATCCATAAAATATCAAAAAATATTATATGGAAAATATAATTCATTACATTTTCCCCACCTTGGGTCTTTATGTCCCTAAAATCCAAAATTAGGGCTACAAAAAGAGATGTCTGTACTAAGCATTAATCTAAGCCTCTTGCTCCCATGTTATCTTCCAAAGACTCATGTGCTGCCACTGGACACACACCAAATTAATCAATCAACAATGAATGGTCATGTACTACCAATCCTCAATCTCTAATGGGTACTCAGCAAACGTATCTCTATTTTAAATGTCCAACTCTCCCTAGTTGATAACTTGTTATGGGTCATTCATGTACCTCCTCAACTATGACATGTGAAAGAATATGTGTACCTGGTCTAACTAATGAGATAGAACTATGATTTATTCCACTATTAAAAATCTATGTAGTATCTAGAAATGGACAATGGGTCTTAGAGATATCTTTCCACACCAACCAAATAATTGTAGAGCATGTTGTTGTGAAACCCGTTGAAGCACATGCTTTCCCTCCTCAAACTACAAATGACTCTATCATCTATTCGCATAAGAATTATGATTTCTATATATAGACTTCATCCATTCCTGAATGTCCAAAACCTTCTAATTAGTATCTCAAACTAACTCTAGGCCCATAAGTTCCAACTCTCCATCCTCAGTTCAGTAAAGAGGTGACCTACTAGGTCACCCATACCAAGCCTTGAATGGTTTTAAAATGATGGTGGAATGTAGTAGTTATTATAGAAAAACACACCAGTGGTAGGTGATCCTCCAAACTATAATCAAAACCTAACATGAAAGATCACAACATTTTTTCTAATACAGCAATTACCCACTCTGTATGGACATTTGTTTGGGGGTGAAATTCAATAATCAAGCGCAACTAAATCCTAAATACCTCATGTAATCCCTTCCAAAACCAGGATACAAAGAAATAATCTTGGTTACAAATGATCATCAAAAGAACTCCATTGAATCTGACTATCTACAACACATAGAGGCATGATAATTTTTCTATTGAAATATACTCTTGTTTAGAAGATAAGTTGGCGGACATGGTGATTTAGTCTTTAATAAAATAGATGAAGTCATGTCCCTTGGAAAAATGTGGAAATACATTCATGAAGTCCATGGATATCCCATCCCACTTCCACTCTAGCACCTCAATGGGTTTATCTAAACTCGATGGAAGTTGGTGCTCATCCTTCAATTGCTGGAAAGAAAGGAATAAAGAGAAAAATTATGCAACTCACTTCTTCATCACTGTCAACCAAAACTGATGTCGGTGGTCATGGTACATCACTTCTACTAATAGATTTTCCACCAAAGTAGAAGTAGGAATCTATCTTAGAACCTCCTCCCACAACAAAACTGGTACCATTGTGCTTCCTCTAAAAATAATGACATGCTACCCACCTTCATAAAATTCATCAAGATCATATCCAATAGATATATGAGTACATAGGATCTCACAATTAGAATCCCCAAATCATGCCTCCCTAATTTGCTGTAAAATTATAGGGGTAACAACCATCGATTGGTGGTAATCTGCTCCATCTCCATAAAAAAAATGATAACTATAATAAGGCTAACTACTCTAACACATCATTCAGAGAGTAGAAAAAAGATCTCATGATGAGATCATATGATGCCATGTTCCCCTTCCCAAGAATATATATAATATTGAAGTCATAATATTTGAGTAACTATAGTCATCACCTCTATCTCAAGTTAAGAACTTTTTGATAGAAGTTATTATTGAAACTCTTCGTATTTTAATAACTGATAAAATTCTCTTGTATCAGGTAGTGACACCACATATTTTGTGTAAATACCACCAGTACTAACTCAAGATCACGTGTCACGTAGTTCTACTCAGGTCGCCTCAACTAATGTGAACAATATGAGATAACTGCCGACATCTGTATGAGAACACAACCTTTCCTTGTTCCAAATGTATCATTGAACACAGTGTACTTGACACCCTCCTACAAAAATCTTAATATGGGAGTGCTCATTAGTTTCTACATCACCTGGTGAAAATCTATCTCAAAGATCCCTTTTTAGATGAAAGACAACCACTATGGTTCACATCTATTATGGTTGTTGATATCCTAGAGAAGCTAGATATGAATCTCTAATAATATCCTGCCATCCTAAGGAATCATAGCACATCTATCATGATTTTGGTAAGATCCTAAGCTAACACTGCATCAAACATGGATGGGTCTACTACCACTCCATCTACTAAGATAACATGTCCCATAAAGTGGACTACTTAAATAAAGAAATGGAACTTTGAGATATTATCATAAATCTTGTGCACTCAGATTGAATCCATAACCATACTCAAGTGACTCATGTGCTCCTCCTCATTCTATGAGTAAACAAGGATATAATCAATTAATACTTCCATGAACCGGTCTACGAAAAGCTTAAATATCTAGTTCATGGGTCCCATGAACATTTTGGATGAATTAATATTTCTAAATGGAATCACCAAATAATCATAGTTAGTTTAGTGTCATATGAATGTTTTTTTGGTGTATCCTCATCCCATACTCATAATTGGTGACAACTTGACCGGAGTTCAATTTTGAGAACCATCGTTCCCCTATTAACTCATCAAAGACGCTATCAATCCTCGGTAGTGGATAGTTGTTCTTCATGGTCACTTAGTTTGTGAATTGGTAGTCTATACATAACCTCAATATCCTATATTCCATATTTGAAAAGAAAATTGGGGATGTCCATATTTAAAAATTGGGTCTAACAAATCCCTTCCTCAAAAAGTACTCCAACTACACCATCAGTTTGTAATGCTTTATAGGTTCCATCTGATTTGATGGAACAAATATTTATTCCATCCCAACGTATAGATCAATGAATATGTCTATCTCATAGTGGAGAGGTAAACCCGAAACATCCTCTGGGAATACTTCCTCATACTTCACCACTACTACAGTAAGATAAGAGCTCATAACATCCACTACACCAAGGGTTAGGATATCCAACTAATGATTAATCAGCTAAATCATTCTATGTATAATCCATTCTATGATACATGGGTTTTCTTTTTTACCAAAAATAGAGAACCTAGTCCCATCACTATGGACACACCACATCCTTTACCATGAAATTAGGTCTGGGAATAAACTATGGATAACTAGTCCATACCTAATATGGAATAGTAAGGTCTCATGGATCCTAAAAAATTTCCCAACAGCAACTCTCATATCTAATAGTCAATTCGTAATGTCAGCACAAATGTGCGTTGTCTGAGTCATCTCCAGTAAAAGTATCCAAGTGCAGGGTTGAGCCATGGGCTGAACTAGAATCTCAATCCTCCAACAAGATATGTTGAAAGAAAATAATGAATAGAACCTGGGTATTTTAGTACTATAACTAAGGTATAAAATACACAGATATTACATCGAATCATTCTAGGAGCCTCTGTGTTGTATGCTTCGAGCACTTATATCTTTCCCCTCCCCTATTATAAAGCCCCAAATTCCTATAATAGACCACCTTGGGATTGTGGTGGTAACATGTCTAAGTGTCTACCACCTCTCGATTCTATCTCAGTACTACAAAACATCTTCTACTATTAATATATGTATTCTTTTTCCCATAAACTGTTTCTTTACAAGTCGTATGGTGGGTCATACAATCTCACGCAGGATGTCCCATACCATCATGTGAGTTTCACGACCTATCTCTAGGATAATTAGACCCATCCTATGATCCCTGAACTATATAACCTCAATCTTGGTTCCTCCTCCTGAACCATTTTAATAATTCAATTTATAGAGACTAACATCAGCTCCCTGCTTCCGAGGACTATGCTTCTTCTTTCCCACTATTGAAAACCACTGGTTATGTTTGTTCATCCAAGAAACTCTTGACCAACAAAGATTTCTCTACAACCACAGCAAATGTAGGAATTCACATAGGGATAACATTGGCTCATATGTCTCTACATAGACCTTTATTCAAGGTCTAATACAAAAAAACAATTCATAAACCATATCCAATGAGTACATGGAGAGGTTGGTAAACCTTAATGAATACTGAACTATCGTTGTGATTCCATACTAGAGCTATAGAAGATCCTAGATATGTACAAACCAAATTATAGATAAAGATAAATCCCGTATAATTAGAAGATCAAAATCTAACCATAGATGAGTCGCCTCGTCATAAGAGTAGGTCACTAACCACCACCATCATCCTTTAGATCTATGGAGAAGGCTCCCTACTAGGACCACCATATGATCTTCTAGTTTCCTGGACAAATGGAAAAATCAGGTCACTACCTCAAGTCAGTCCTTAGCTACATGTGGTTTGCACTCACAATGGAAACATAGGGGTATCTACCATTGAATCCCATGAAGTGAACTCAGCCTACACACGTCATCCGTTGATACTATAGGTACCATCTTCTACTGTATAGGTGGTATTATAGATGGTGCATGACAGAGTGGTAGAACCTAGGGAACTGGTGCCTGTATTGACACCTCATCACCGAGGGTATCATCCTCATGATCTAGAAATTGAATCATTGATAACATATGTCATAGATGCATCCAGAATTTAAAAAATATGCACCATCGTCAATGATTATATCTGGAGAGCTAACTCACAATATATAAGGAAACATAAACCCATTCCTATATTATACATGTACAATATTATTACCTATAACTTGTTTTCACATGTACCGAGTCAAATGTAATGTGATCAGAGTCTTAGTGTATGGACATGTCAGCCACCACACCATCACTATAGTCTATGTCCTGAAAGATGAGCTGAAATCACTTTAAATTGGTTCTTGAAACCAATATCCCATACTTTGGTATTAAGGTAGAACTAACTCCTATGATAAAACATTTTCACAATCCATCCCAATGGGGTCCATGATGTGACTCCCAAATTTCACCTCCCATAGGTCAGGAATGGTGACTAGCACTGAGTAGGCATGTCACTAACATGGGAGGACATAGTCTAAGTACATATACACAAGCACACATCTCCAAGACAATACAATGCTAAAATATAAAAACAACTAAACCAAAATACATAGATACATCTAAATCTCATATCCATAGTATGATAGAGAGTAATGAAAAATAAACAAGGCCAAATAAATGTCCACGAAAAAGAGCCTAAAAATTTAACTGGAAATTAATACTAGGGACTACTGTCAAGATACTACAGGAATAGACCTCAGTCATACTATGAACCATCTGGTCCAGTTGTTTCTAGGACTCTATGAAAATGTCTATTGTCTTCACAAGACATGGAACATGCAGTAAAATCTAGTGTAGGGTTGAGTATAACAATACCCTGTAGGACACCCCAAAACCGCAAAGAATAGAACAAAATATTACAGTCATTTGTACGTAGGTATATGTATTAAACACGTGTAACAAAAATATCCGTATATACTCCACAAAGAGATACCATATAATGGTAATTCAAAACCATAATTCCATCATATAATTTTATATTGAGGGATTCACAAAGCATTCATCCAGGAGAAAAAACCCTTAAGTCTAAAAGCATTAACGACATCCATCCTTGAGGTAATTCTTGTCAAGTCTCTCCATTATGAGTACAAAATGAATATTTAATGAGATATGATACACACACGAGGATCTCACCCAAGGCCATGGGGTATACAAAAAAACAATTTTAATTACCCCACAAATTAGACTATCAGTGTCTGTATAGTGTTGGTAATGATGATACCAGGAACTCCACCTTGGGCATTGAGATGAATAGATTATATCACTCTGGGACAGATAGAGAAATTAAAATAACTCTATCATAGAATTACTGCTAAAGGGATAGTTTTCCTATGTGTAGGAAGGAATTACATATGAATCCTTAGTGAATGGATTTGTTGAATACACCCAAATGAATATATTCTAAGATACAGGGGAAAAGGGATCCAAGACAACCTTTAAGAAGTAAATGGTGTGTTCTAGGGTTAGACACTATATATCGTCAACCCCAGTTTCTACTCGTGTAAATATACCATGTAATGTGATTGTGTTCATGTAAAAATATAGGGCATTTGGTTTACTCGTGTACCAGAACAAGACTTAGCCAAAGTACATTTTCACAGGTCGTGTCTGTGAGGGAGTACACAACGTGCTCATGTCCATGTACACCAGCACGTGTATGTTTACCATCTAAGGTATATATAGATATCAATAAAAGGGACCACAAAATATGTGACAAGGTAACAAATATTGTGATATCTATCTCTTTATAAAACCCTATCCACCATTGAGAGGGGTTCACATGGTGTGTGGATCCGTGTTACCTGCCATGTAGTGTAGAATTTCCCTTATTCTGGGATTCGGTTCTCACATTACTGACCACTAATCTAGACACCATTCCAGCCTCAACCATTATCATAATCAAGTGATTTAATTAGAGAACATTTTTATTCGACCATTGAATATGTTCAGAATATATTTTTAACATCATTCTATGTTGTGTAATGAAGAACACAAAATCTTGTATCCCAAAATTGTATGATTTTCTACATCTTCTGCTGTCGCACAACCATCATGTTGTGTCGATCCCATATCCACTATATCGATTTTTTGTGCTATTAGTAATGTGTGAAAATATCGATATCTCAGTGGATGTAGAATCACATTTCAATAAATAACACTATCGATTAATGATGAAATATGGTATAAATGCACAACCACGAACACAAGGAACAAACCACGACCCATTTTTTTTAATTGATCCTTCTTCATTAGAATAAAAAGTGATAAATCATTAATAATAAATTTAAACTGACAAATAAAATCCCTACAATAACACCCATCCCTGAAAATTAATGATTCAGGAATCAATCTATTGGTCGACTGATTCATGTTCATCGTAGAAATCCAAAACCATGAAATAATGAAATAAAAAACTCCCTACCTCAAGATTTATCAATTTCTAACAAAGAATGAGACTATTTCATGATTCTTTGTGAGATCTATTGATTTTACCTTGCACTAGTCATTGATCCTTGATCCAATCATTGTCCACTAATGGAAAATCATTTCACACTCTCCAACGTCTGTCTAATTATTTTTAGGGTTATACAACTTACAATGGAAATATCCCATAAGAACGTATTTAAATAAATCATTAGTTTGTTTCCTCAATTGTTAAATAAATTAAAATTTTTCAATTATTTTATTTATTTTATTCTAGTGAATATATTTCCACAAACACTATTCACTAACCAAGGTTATGATTATCCTATGGTAAAACCTATATTATAAACATAATAGTTCCCTCATATTTCTAATTTGGTCCCCTATTTATAATTTATTCCAATTTTTGAAGAACAATGAACTGAAATACTATTTAATATATTTAATATATTTCAAAAATTAATTTCTAGAACACCAAGACATGGAATCACATGTCATCACAACACCTAGTCTAAAAAATTATCCGTACAATATCCAAAAATAATAAATCAGAAATATGATTCATTAAAATAGATCTTGATAAATCATACATCTAAAATTATGCATTCCATAATTATTTATATTCCATGTGATTATTCATTTATTCAGAGTATGCATGGTCATGTTTCAAGATCAAGTGATTATTTATATGGAAATATTTGATCTTCTTTTATTCCCACCATGTTATTCTCAAGTTATTATTTAAATGGCATGTGTGTTCAGTCATTTACCTTAACGTGTTATGTAATCTTTATTTATTCATGATATATTTCATTTTTCTTATACCTTATTTCAGAATTTGAGATCACCCTTATTGTTTTCATTTCCCCAAGATTCCATGAAGTGTACCATGTTTTATATGAAAGGATATTCTAAAGGGAATACATTTATCATTGAAAAAATTATATTGTAATTTTTTCATTCAATTATAATTCATAACTCAAGAATGTATCTATTTTTTCTAGACTACTAAACTATTTGGTAATCCAGGATGCAATTTATTGTATCTTATTCCAATATAATAAAGCTGAAATCAATTTCAAGATATTGGGCTAGTGTTACTATATTATGAAGGCATGAAGAAGGTTTTGGAATTGGTTTTTGTCAATATTTCATGAAAAAATAAGGGTATAATTGTAATATTTTTATATTCATATTTTAATAAAAATTAAATAATATTCATAAGATCATGATGCATGTCAGAGAGTCGTACTGAATGAGAAAATAAATGATATCATGTTGTATGATGCGCTTGTGTGATGAATTGAGAATTCAGAGATAGAAAACATTTTATAGGAATTAAATTTATTATTTTATTTTGAGTAACTCTTATATTAGTATTTTATAAATAAAATAAAATAAATTTCATAAATATTAAAGAGTTTGAAAAAATATATAGTTTGACAAATATAGAATATGAATTTGATGACCAATGATCATCATCCTCGTCTGGTGGAGCTAGAGCATTTAAAAAATATTAGCAGATATTAATATATAGTTATTCATTGGATCATTATGAACTGTGTTTCTGTTCTTGAATATTATTGAAGGATAATCATGAGATATACACATCATCAATTATTAATGAAACCAAACAATCAATAAGATATTTCATATCACAGTTACATATTAATATAAAGGTAGTGTGAAACTATATAGTATGATGTGACTCTATACTAGCACAGTGCGAGTAAAATTAATTATACACTCCCCTAAAAATGGAGTAGCTATGAGGAAGAATCAAATTTTGATTGACCTTGACAAAACCATATTATTGGAATAAAGAACCTCTCATTTATTTTAGATCAAGTGGCCAAGAAATCAGTTCATACTCAAAACCATTACTTATATCATTATAACTTTGATTTTTTCCTTTTAATAGATGTTATAGATGAAAATAATAATATTAAATTGTTTATTGTAGTGTGGTATCAGTTATATCATTAAATTAAATGGTTAAAATATGAATAAATTTTAGAATATGGTATTTTTTAATTTACCTTAAATGTACTCTAAAAAAAGAGATTTCTATTATAATATGGAATTCAGAAATGATGATCATAGTGATATTATAAAGATGTTAAAACAATCAATTTATGGGTGTAAAAAACAAAAAAACATTCAATAAATTACGGAGATACAAAATAAATCATTGGACATTATACTATAAATTTTATAAATATTACTGAGGCATGTGTTGATATTGAAAAATATAATGATTCAATACTATCAAGTGATTTCAAAAGGTCAAATATAGTTTAAAAGGATTAAGAAGTAGTCTGATGGGAATAACATAATGGGTGATCGTGACAAAATGGTTCAAACAAAGATGTATTTGAGGGAAACAACTCATACAGAAATGATTTCATAGATTTAGCTGAGTGTGAATTTAGAATTACAATATCAAGAGTTGATTCATGCCATTAATGATAAGTTAAATTGTATAGAGAATAAAAAACACCATATTAATTTTATAAGATAACAACAAAGTGTATTACTAGAATAAAGATGGTTTTATGAAACATGTTGAATAAATAATTGAAGTGATAAGAATCAAAGTAAGGATCACATGCGCCATGGGTATTTTATTGTCTATGTCATATAATTCAAGGATGAAACTTCTAAATATTTTAATATTGAAACCAATATTCAATTTCCTTTTATAAATATTCAAATATGATATAAAATATTTTAAATGGATGTTAATTTCTCCTTCCCTAAAAGTGAACTTCAATAGGAAGCGTACATTGATCATTCCAAGGAATTTTTTGTATCGAGATAATATGAATTGTGTTTATAATTTTAAGATAGCACTCTATGGTTTAATATAACATATTAGAGAATAGAATTTAAATACATAATAATGTTGGATGATTTTTAATTTTATAAAAGGATACTAAAAAACAACCTATACATCAAATATGAAATGGCTACATTTCCCTTTTTTGAAATCATTGTTAGTGATATTGTGTGTTCATGCATTAAAAAATGTGTTTAGATATAGTTTTAAACAAAAATGTTGGTGTTTTTATGAAATTTTTATATTGAGAGAGATGTTGTACTATTTTGGAATTTAAATTTGTTAATCTAAAGTATGAATTTTTCTTTCTGAAGAAAAATATACCCAAGAAAAGTATATAAAATTTTGGATATATGATGTTTTTACAGTTTCTAGTCCAATTTATTTTGGAAAAAAAATAAAAAAATAAATATTTCAAGAATATTTATATAAAATATTTTACTAAATATATTAGGATTTTTCCCAATAAAATAGATTCAATATAATTCTTGTATATATTGTTAGATTATGTGAAATATATCTGATTGTTCCTAAGTGGTCTCATTTCATTATATTTAAGATAATTATAATTTAATTTAAATATTCTAAATATTTTGGATTTAATTTTAATATAAAATTAATTATTTAAATTTTTATTTATATTGATACATATTGGGATAGAATTTCTAATGATTGGAGGTTTATACCTTATAGAGTGCTCCAATTGGGAGATATGTGTGTAAATTTTCACTGGAAGAAGAATAAATTAATTATCTTAAGTAAAGTTAAAATAAAATAAGTTTCATCCATTCATTATATAACATAATTTATTTCCATAAAGATACAAATTGAGGATCTAAAGGTATAAGTATTGTTTCCTCTATTGGTGGACTGTGATAATATATGCTCTAAATATATTTTAAGAAGTCTAGTTTAGCATTATATATAAAAGATAATTGATTTCATGCATGATTTTATCAAGGAGAATGTAAGAGATATATTTTTAATATTTTAATATTACCTAGACCCATTCTCCTAAATATAATGGTAAAAAATAATATAATTAAATAACCTAAAATTTATCAAATATAAATAGATTCCAAAAATCATTATGTTTAGTGCATTAGAGAATTAAGGCATAGTACATGAAATATAATACATAAAATTGAAATAAATATTTCATATTTTTATATACATGAATTTATATCCTCTAAAATATTTTTTTTGGATATTTACGAAACGTAAGAAAAGGGTGATTTTAGATGCTCTAAAAGAGTAAAGAAAACAATGGTAGCTTGTTAAGGCGGATCTCTCCATATAGCATGGTATAATCATAAAACATGATAAAGAGAATGAATCATTTGAAAAACATGATATCGAAGTAATAAATGGTTACTAGAATTAGATAAACATGCGGTTAATTTCATCCAACAACAAGGCTAATTTCCAATATAATGGTATCAAAATGGGTCAAATTGAATGGTTTATAATTAATACCGAATTATCTTAATTATTACATATATAGAGTGTCTCAAAAGATAAAACATTTCCCAAATTTTATAGGCATATGAAACTTGTTTCATCCATCAAAAAATGTATAGTATATAATGCATAACTCTAAATATATAAATTCATTAGAACATAATTAAAAATAATCCATTATTTATATCCTCATTTAAGGTTAACAAATGAGTGAGGGGCGTGGGTTAGAACTAATAGTTCAACTATTAATGGATGATAATTATTTTTAAGATAATATCCATTAATCATAAAATGGATGTATAGGGTATTAAAAATAGAAAATTTATTTTAAAGGTAACATATACACCGCTATTTTTCATTTTGTTATATAAATATATTTTCAATAAAACATTAAAATTAATCAATATGAAAGGAGAACCGTGTTGTATTTTTTTTATTAGGGAGATTATAGTGAATTCATACGATGTTTGACCTTTCTATGGGAAGATATAGTAGATGACTTGATTCCTACTTACCATAAATATATTGACCCATACTTTACATACATTGTTATTACTTCTTAATTGAAGCATATTTATTACAACATATAATAGAACCATGATATGACAGAATAAGTACAGTGTCTTTAGAAACTGGGAAACACAATCAACCCGTTCATAAATCGTCTACATTGTCTCCCATTTATTTCATCATATCTAGAGTTTCTTTTGGAATATCCCACTTAATACCTTTTTTCCTGTCCTAGGAAAAAGAAAACACATAAAGGGTGAACTCAAATTTTCATCAAGGGAAAACAAAGGAAATATCAATCATATAATATTCATAAGAAAATAAAATTTTGAAAATATTATCCTGCAAAAGAGATCATAATATCATGACATGGGATAAGACATAGTAGTGAAATGTAATCCCAATAATCATAACATAAGATATGAAAATTCATGGAATACACACACAATCATAGAAAATAATTTCATATTAGTCATGTCTCATTTCCAATTCCATCATAGCGGACAAAGTCCATTACTAATCCGAGTTCACTCCTCATTCCAGTCCTGTATCACTGAAGAAGATTAACTTTCCATTCTATCCATGTCTATTTCAGGAGATATAAATCTATACCCAATGAATTGGAGGGAGATATAAGTACCACCCATCTCCTAATTAATCCATTCTTATGTGTGCCACAAAATCATAAATCATACATTATAGCATAACCCATGTAATAAAAATGGGATTCTAAAACATCATTCCGCCATAACATAATCCATATAATATAAAGGACTTCATAAAAATAATTCCATCATAACATATTCAAATAAATTTAATAATAATGATATAAACCTAACCCTATATCATCTTATATAGAATGTAATTTTGATAAAACACTTGAACTCATTTCTTGAGGAATATATCCTTTCTTCTTCGAAATGATTTTATTTTCTGAAAATGACATTCAATTTTTAAAGAAATCAATTTTTGTTGGAAATAATCTCTAAATAATTAATAGGAAGCTTCATGGAAATAACGTGTTATGAAACCGTAAAAATCCATTCATTCCGTATAAGTTAAAAAAACATTCTGCTCATACTTTTGCCGGAAATTTAAAAAATTACCTCATATGGTAAACACAAGAATGATTCCTTCCATACCTTGTGGAAAAAGTAAAAAAGGGAAAAAAGACTTTAATCATACATGAAATAATAGTAAAAATTTTATGAAAACATTTTGAGAAAATATGGACATGGATGATAAAAATAACCTCTGTAAATACTTACGAATAAACAATCTCAGGTAAGAACGAGATTAGAATAGTTATCCACTTCCTTAGGTCTGATATGCTTCATGTGTATCCGAAAATCCTATATAATGATTTAAATAATGTTATGGATGTAGTAATTAATCGTAATTATTTTTATGATAACATTTATGATCATATTTTCATTAGTTTGTTAGTAACAATTCATTGTTACTCGTTGTTGGGGTATTAACTGTTTATTTTCATACGTATGTTTTGTCGGATAAGTTTATATTAATATTTTTAGGTTATAGTTATATAATATATAAAATTGTATTAGTATATTATATATAAGATTTATTCAGTCAATTTTTTATATAATAAAGGTTTAATGAATATCATGTAGAACGAATTTCATCGCACCGTGGAGATGGTAAGTTGTACGTACGCACCAGCGATGCTATCATTCTCATAATTATTGAATTGTATTTTAGTGGATGATAAAATATCTCAGAATTAGTATCCTGTTCTAATAACCATATATATTTATTATTTACACTATTATAACCATCCAAGTAAGGTGGTGGTGGAAAACAGATTACACCACGGTGTGGAGAGGGTATTCCGTACGTACGCAGGTGTTGTGATTTCATTTTCCGTTGGATGGATAAAAGGTGAAATGGGGATATTTGATATTTATAATAACATATCTATATATGAGTTATAATGAGGTTATTACTTTAAAATGAAACAAAAAAAGAAGATGATGTAGAAGATGAATTAAATTTGGAAGAATCATTAAAGGATATTACTTCTTCATTGACGCGCCTCTTCTAAACCTACTATTAGGGAACTAAATTTGATATTTGAAGAAGAAAAAGACCTCTTGTATGTTTATAGGGAAGTATAAAAGATAAATGTATAGGTTTTGGCAGATCTTGAACGCTCAAAATGTCGTGAAGAGGACAGGGAGGAGGTGCCCTTTTATAAGAGAGGAGAGGGGCACTTTTGGAAACATCTAAAATATTAATTTATAATAAACCCAAAACCCACATAAAAACATCCCAAATGACTCAAATTAAAATATGTGATGATATAGGGTTGTAATATCATCATACAATGAAATTTTGATATATTGGGAATTTATTTTAAACCTTATCAACTTGATTTATCCTTATTTAATATATTTAATTTTATTTGTGGTAATAATATTCTAAATTTTAATTTGTTATAAATAATTACTTATGTGTTGTTAATTGCCTATAATTGGATACTTTATGAAATTATAGACCATTTAAAATTAAATTTATAAATTATAATTATTTTTGTTATTTTTAAACAATTTAATAAAATGTTATTTTTATAAAATAACAATAATGTCAAATTTGACACTATTCAATTATTTGAATTTAAATAAAATTCACAGAGAGTATATATTCGAAATGAAATATTTAATAGATTAATAAAATTTCATATATATCTATAAAATTCATGGAGCACATTAAATATTTCATATAATATTTCTTTTAATATTTTTAAAACCATTTATTTAATATATCAATCAATAAAATTATTTATACATCACTATTGTTTCATTATTAATGATAATTATTTAATCCCTAAAAATTATAAATAAATTCACATGATGTATATAATTTTATTGGATTTATGGATACTATTTATGTTTGAAGTTTTATGAAATTTATCACCAAATTAAAATTATTAAACTTATAATATATAAGAGAGTGACATGTTGTCAATTTCTTTGGTGTTAATAACAATTACATCATTTTCATGGACCAAATTCCATGAAATAAATCTATTTCTACCCTTAGGTGATATTTTTCTACTTCTTTTTATCCAATAGAAATTTGACAGGTGTTTGGATAATTTTATAATATTATTTTAACCCATAATTCCCTGATTTACCATTAACTTTGGTAAATAAAATTTACCGTAGTTACTATTTATAATGCCCAAATATAAGAAGTATCCTATTAACATAATTCAGACCTACTGATTCAAAATATGGAATCCATCTTTTATTACAAAAAAGTTTCAAAAATTAATTTAAAAATTAATCCCATTGCTGAGAAAATGAGTTTTAAAATTTAATACATTGCACAAGATTGAAATGTTTATACCTATGAATTCAATGTAAAATTAATGATAATGACATAAATTATATTAAATGGTAAAAATATATTCTATTTATACTTTAAAACCATTAAAATTTATGATTTAACCATATAAATTATCTTGATGAAAAAAGCTGTTTTTATGAAAAATTTAGTGTATATTTACTATCCATCAAAATATGAATGCTATAAGAAAAGAATAAAAAATTTATCCCATGTAAATTTTTATATGATGATTCAAAATAAGAAGTTTATTTTGTCAAATTTATCTCCTAAATTTTTCAAAAATCATATTTATAATGGGTATTCCACCAAAAGGTGGAAAAAATGCATTTTTTTAAAAAATAAATCTTTTATCTGAAATATTGTTTTTTTCTCATTCCATATGTAAGATGAATTCTAATGATATATAAAATAAAAAATTAGGTTAATATTACTTATAACAGATAGTTTATATAACATTTTAATAACATATTGTTGTTTAGTGAAACTTGGTATTGCGTAAAACGCAAGCTATTGAGGAAGGTTGATCTTACGTGTAACGCAAGACAAGACATTTTTGCGTGTAGTGAAAGATTCTCTTGGTGTTTCATATAACATTAGACATAAAAAAATATTTCTCATAAAATCTCAGGTTGTTGCACTCTACCCCCCTTAAAATGAATTTCACCCTCAAAATTCTTCACTTCGTCACAAACAGATGATGATACCTCTCCCTCATCATATCCTCAAGCTCCATGTATCTTATTCTAATTGGTGGTTCCTCAATAAAACATTAAACAAGAGAGATGTATTGTATCATATAACTTTTGTCTATGATCCATAATATCTATCGGTTGGTCTTCATAAGAAATATATTTCTCTAGTATTACAACTTCTGAACATAGTTCATGTGAAGGATCATGTATGTACTTTCTCAGTAGAGATACATGGAACATGTCATGAACTCGAGATACATTTGGTGGAAGTTATAATCGGTAAGGTACCTTCCCAACATGATCTGTTATTTTGAATGGACCGATATAGCTGGGGCTCATCTTGAACTTCTTTCCAAATCTCATTATTCTCTTCCATGGAGATATTTGTAAGAACACTTTATCACCCACTTCAAACTCAAGGCCTTTTCTTTGGTTGTTGGAATAACTATTCTTTGACTCTGATATTCTCTTATGTGTTATTGAGTAGTTATGACATTTTCTTCCATATCATCATCAATATTTGGTCCTAATATCGTTCTTTCCCCAACTTCATCTAAGAAAGTTGGAGTTCTACATTTCTTTTCATAGAGAGCTTCATAACGGGCAATATTAATTCTAGATTGAAAGCTATTATTATATAAAAATTCAACCAAAGGTAGTTGTTGATCCCAAACACCTTTGAAATCCATAAATAAAGCTATCAACATGTCTTCCATAGTTTCAATTGTCCTCTCAGACTGGCCGTCTGTCTGAGGATGATAGGCAGTGCTGATATGTAACTCTATATCTAGAGCATGCTGAAGACTTTTCCAAAACATTGAGGTAATCCTCATATCCCAATCAGATATAATGGAAAGTGGTACTCCAAACAATCTTTCCATTTCCTTTACATATATCGTGGAAATATTATCGAGAGTGAAATCTCCAATAATAACAATGACCTGTGCTGACTTCGTAAAACGATCAACTATAACCCAGATAGAATTATTTCCTTTGGATGTTTTGGGAATTCTGATGACAAAGTCCATTGTGATGTTTTCTCATTTCTATACTATTTTGGTTATTGGTTGTAACACCCCTTAGACTTCTATCTCTCAGCTTTAACTTTCTGAAAAAATAATCATCGAGATACATATTCGAAAATATCTCTTTCCATGACATCCCACCAAAATTTCTCTTTTATGTCCCTATACATCTATGTACTTCCAGGATGAATAGAGCATGACGAACTATGAGCCTCATCCAGCAGCTCCTTCTTTAATTCTACAATGGGAAAAATACAAACACGGTTCATAAACCTTATTATCCCATCAAATTCAATGATGAATCGATGAACACTTCTCACCTTCATTTGAAGCCCAAGATCCTCCTTCTACGTTTCATTAATCTTCACTTGTATAGATGGTTGAACATTCATTTGAGAAAGATATGATATCTCCCCTTTCATTAAAATTCCAAGATCCATCCTTTGTAAATCCATAAATATTGGATCCTTTTTTATCCTCAATATGGATAATCTAGAAAGGTCTTGTTGACATAATGCATCTGCAACCTTGTTTTCATTCCTAGGATGGTAATGAATTGAGCAGTCATAATCCTTAATCGGCTCGAACCATCTTCTTTGGAACATATTCAGATCCTTTTGTGTGATCATATACATTAAACTTTTATGATCAGTATAAATATCAGACCTTTCACCATAAAGATAATGCCTCCAAATATTTTATGCAATGATTACCACAACTTAATCCAAATCCTGAGTTGGGTAATTTTGCTCATGGATTGTCAACTGTCATGAGGCATAAGCTATGACCATATTAGTTTTCATGATAAAAAATGCCAACCCCTTATTGGATTCATCACTATAGATCGCAAAACATTATCCACTACAAGGTAGTGTGAGCACAAGTGCACTGGCTAACTATCTTTTTAGCTCTTTGAAATTCTCTTCACATTCCTCCGTCCAAACAAGCTTAACTAATTTCCAAGTCAATTTGGTGAGTGGGTTAGATAATCTTGAAAATGTTTTCACAAAATGTCGATAATACCCACCTAAACTAGGAAGAAATTGGATTTTAGTTACTATTGTTGGTCTCGACCATCTTTCAATGACCTCCATTTTTGATGTATCCTTAGATATCCCCTCTTTTGAGATTATGTGACCTAAAAATGAATCTTTTTGAAGCCAAAAATCACACTTGGTAAATTTTCCATAAATATTCTCCTTTCTCAGGGTCGTCAATAAAATTCTCAAGTGATCTTCATGTTCTTACTTTCTCTTTGAATAGACAAGAATATAGTATATAAAGACTACCAGAAACTAACCAAGATAGTCTCTAAAGACTCTATTCATTAGATCCATGAAGATATAAGGGGAATTAGTAAGACCAAAATGCATCACAATAAATTCGTAGTGTCCATACATTGAACGGAATTCTGTCTTTTGTATGTCCTCCTTTTTGACCCTTAATTGATGTTATCTTATAGGAAGATCAATCTGGGAAATGTATTGAGCTCCACGTAGTTTGTCAAATAAGCATCAATGCACAGGAGATGATTTGTTTTTCTTGATAGTGGTCCTGTTAAGTTCATGATAATAAATGCAAACTCTCATTGATCCATCTTTCTTCTTAACAAATAGAACATGTGCTCCCCAAGGTGATGCACTAGGGTGTATGAATCCCTTGTCAGGATTCTCTTGGAGTTTTTTCTTTAATTCCTACAACTAAAATGGGGCCATTCTATAAGGTGTATTTGAAATGGGCATAACACTCGGTATGAGTTTTATTGAAAACTCAACTTCACGATTTGGTGGAAGACCTGGAAATTACTCTAGAAATTCATAATCAAACTTTTGTACAATGGGAATATTCTTAATCATGTGTTTCTGTCCAACCATTTGAGATAATTAACCTTCGTTTATTGGAATCATGACCCATAAAATGGAATAATTTTCCAATGGAAGGTTATATTCATCCATGCATCTATAAATGATCATAGATTGATCAGGAATATGAAATGTGACTTCCCTTATTTGGAAATTGACATGAGATCCATATAATAAAATCTTATCCATGCCAATAATCACATCAAATTCTACTATAGGGATGATCACAAGATTTGCAGGAAGCACTTTCCCACAATCTTCAATCAGAGAAGAATTGTAAACTATTGATGTGACTGTTGTTCCATTAGGAGTTGTCACAGCTAACTCAATATCTAATTGCTGAGGTAATATGGTGATAACATTAGAAAATTATTCAGAAATAAAAGAGTGGGTGGTTCCAGAATCAAATATAATATTTTCTACTTTAGAGTGGATGGTAAGTGTACCTTTCACCACTTTATTATCATACTCCAAACCACCGATAGTAATTTCATGTGACTTTCCTTTGTCTTTGGCCTTAAGACTTTTTTGACATTTATCATCATCCATAACTCTTGTATTAGAGAATTGATTAGAATAATTCCCCATTTCCTTACACTTGTAACATTGATGTTTAAGAGGCTCATTCTATGTATCCCTTTCTTTGTTCGCTTCATTAGACATATTCTTCCCATTACTTCAACATTAAATTTCTCTATGACCTTATTTTCAACACTTAAAACATTTACTTGTCCCTTTATGAAATTTCCCTCCATGTTTCCTTCCATACATTGATCATAGAGGAAAACTCATCTTCTTTTCAGTGTTGTCTTTAGATTTACCATTGAATTCCATTTTCCTCTTCTTATCAAACCCATATAACTGATGGGTTACTTTAATCTTCATCTCAACCTTGAGGGCACATCGAACAATTTCCTCGTATCTATTGATTCCCCTTATGGCTAATGCGCTTTGAAGACTTGGTTTTAAGCAACTAACGAGTCGATCGATCTTAATCTCTGGTTGGATAATAATCCTAAAAGTGTACCTTGCAAATCTTGTAAAATTTTCTTCGTAGGTACCAATAGATTCATCCTCCTTTTTCTTCAGTTTATGAAAATCCTTCTCCATATTTGTTCTAAGAATAAGAGGGATGCAATTATTGAAAAATATCTTCTTGAACTCATCCCATTCCATGGACTCAATTTCATCCCTTTTCCTAGTATTATTTTCAAGATACCACCATTGATCAACATTACCTTCCAAAATATATATTGATAAGATGAATTTATCATGTTAATAACATTGCAGGACTAAAAATATATTTTCAGTGGTACTGATCCATTTTTCAGCCACTAATGGATCTGAAGAACCGCTGAATAAAGGTGGACACTGTCTCATTAAGGATTCAACAGAATGTTACTATTTCCTTTTCTCGTTTGGAAGGCCTACCTAATTCATAGCTTGAGAAAGTTGTGTGAGCATGGATACAAGATTTTGAATTCCAGCTCCCATAACATTTGGTTGCTCAGGGGGAAAATCATTGCATTGGATGTCACTTTCAGAATTAACACTGCTCCTTCGGGTTCCTTCCATTGACTAAAACCAAGAAGCATAGTGTGAGAAACACTAATAATAACAGTAAAACCAAATAATCATGAATAAAATTTCACACTTTAGGTCTTCTCATACGTTATTCATGGCCATTTCTAAAACACTAATATGGTGTCCAATGCTTAGACATATCCTTAGAGTTCTTACATAGGATTTCACATCCGAGTTCCCAAAGGTTGACTATATCATTCCTCTAATACCAATTATAACGACCCGTACTTTACATACATTATTATTACTTCAGAATGGAAGAATATTTATTAAAAAAATAACAGAAACATGATAGGACTGTATAGGTAAATTTTCTTTAGAAGATGGAAAACATAAACAACTGGTTCATAAATCCTCTACATTGTATCCTGTTTGTTTCATCATATCTAGAGTATCTTTTGGAATATCCCACTTAATACCTTTCTTCCTTACCTGGGGAAAAGAAAACATACAAAGGGTGATCTCAATTTCTCATTAAGTGAAAACAAAGGAAATATCAATCATATCATATTCATAAGAACATAACATTTTGAAAATCTTATCCTGCAAAAGAGATCAAAATATCATGACATGCGATAAGTCATAATAGTTAAATGTAATCCCAATAATCATAACGCATGACAAGAAACTTTGTGGAATAAACACATAATCATATAAAATAATTTCATATCAGTAAACACTCATTTCCAAGGCCATTTTAGTTGACAAAGTCCATTACTAAACCGAGTTCACTCCTCGTTCTAGTCCTGTATCACTGAACCAGATTAACTTTTCATTCTATCCTTGTCTATCTCATGAGATATAAATCTTTAACCAATGCATTAGAGGGAGATATAGGTCCCACCCATCTCATAATGAAACCATTCTTATGTGTGCCAGAAAATCATAAATCATACATCATAGCATAACCCATGTAATAAAAATGGGATTCTTAAACATCATGCCATCATAACATAATCCATATAACATAAACGAATTCATAAAAATAATTCCATCATAAAATAATAAAATAAATGAAATAATAGGCATAGAAACATAACCCTGTGTCATCTAAGATGGAAAATAATTTTGATAAAACACTTGAACTCAGTTCATGAGGAAAATATCCTTTCTTCTTCAAAATCATTTTCTTTTATGAAAATGACATAAAATTTTAAAAGAAATGAATTTTTGTTGAAAATAATAATTAAATATTTAATTAGAATAATCATATAAATAAGGAGTTATAAAACCATAAAAATCCATTCATGTCGTATAAGTTAAAAAAATATTCTCGTTGTACTTTTACCGGAAAAGTCAAACAGTACCTCTTATGGTAAACAAAAGAAATATTACTTCCATACATTGTGTTAAAAGTAAAAATGTGTAAAAATGACATTAAGCATACATGGAATAATAGTAAACATTTTATTAAAACATTTTTAGAAAACAGGGACTTGGATGAAAAACATAACCCCAATAAATACTTACGAATAAACAATCTCAGATAAGAACGAGATTGGAATAATTACCTTTTACCTTAGGTTTGATATGCTTCGTGTGTATACGAAGCTCATATAAAATTATTTAAATAATGTAATGAATCTATTAATGAATCATAATTATTTTTATGATAACATTTATGATCATATTTTAATCCATTTGTTAGTAACATTTCATTGTTACTCGTTGTTTGGGTATTAACTACTTCATTTTAATACGTTTGTTTTGTCAGATAAGTTCAATTTCCTATTTTTAGGTAAGAGTTATATCATTTACAGAATGGTATTAGTATAATATATATCATATTTATTCCTTCAATTCATTTATATAATCATTGTTTAATGAAGATCATGTATAACGAATCTCATCGCACCATGGAGACGGTAAGCCGTACATACGCACGAGCGACGATATCATTCCCATAATTATTGAATGGTATTGGAGTGGATGATAGAATATCATAGAATTAGTATCATGTTATAATTACAATATATATTTATTCTTTACACCATTATACCCATCCAAGTAAGGTGGTTGTGGAAAACAGATTACACCACGGTGTGGAGATGGTATTCGGTACATAAGCACTCACGCTGATTTCGTTTTCTGTAGGATTAATATAAGGTGAAATGGGGTTGTTTCATATTTATAATAACATATAATTATAAGAGTGATAATAATGTTATTAATTTATATTGAAACAAAAAAAATAATAGGAAGTAAAAGAAGAAATAAATTTGAAAGAATCTGTAAAGGATATTACCTCTTCTTTGAGGCCCCTCTTCTAAACCCTCATCTTAGGGCACTAAAGATGGTATTTGAAGAAGACCAGAACCTCTAGTATGTTAATATGTAAGTGGATAATATAAATGGTCATGTTTTTGCCGAGATTGAAGGCTCAATATTTTTTAATGATGAGAGGGAGGAGGTGCCCTTTTATAAGAGAGGAGAGGGGCACTTTTGGAACCCTCTAAAATATTAATTTATAATAAACCCCAACCCCCCATAAAAAATCCAAAATGACTCAAATAATAATATGAGATGAGATAGGATTTTAATCCCCTTATCCAAAATTGTTTTGACATGTTGGGAATTTATTTTAAACCTTATCAACTTGATTTATCCTTATTTAATCTATTTAATGTTTTTGTGGTAATAATATTCTAAATTTTAAATTTTTATAAATGATTACTTATGTGTTGTGAATTGTACATAATTGGATATTTTATGACATTTTTTACCATATAAATTTCAATTTATAATTTTTAAATATATTTGTCATTTTAAACAATTTAATAATATGTTATTTTTATAAAATAACAATAGTGTCAATTTTGAAACTACTAATTTATTTGATTTTAAATAAAATCCAAATAGAGGATATATTGGAAAAAAATATTTAATATATTTATAACATTTCATATTTATCTAAAAAATTTGTGGATCACATTAAATAGTTCATATAATATTTATTTTAATATTTTTAAAACCATTTATTTGATATTTCAATATCAAAGAAAATAATTTCAACATCACTATTGTGTCATCATTAATGATAATTATTTAATCCCTAAACATTCTAGATAAATTAGTATGATTTATATAATTTTATTATATTTCTACAGACTCATAATGTTTGATGTTTTATGATGATTATCACCAAATTAAAATTATTACACTTATAAGGTATAAGAGAGTAACATGTTTTCACTTTATTTGGTTTTAATTATAATTACATCATTTTCATGGTGAAAAGTCCATAAAATGAATATATTCTGACCATTAGGTGATATGAGTCAACTTCTATTTATCCAAACGAATTTTGGCATGTGTTAGGATAAATTTATAATATTATTTTTACCCTTAATTGTCTGATTTAACATTAACTGCGGTAAATAAAATTTACCGTAGTTAGTATTTATAATGCCCTAATTTAAAAAGTATCATATTAACATAATTTAGAACTACTAATTCCAAATATGGAATCCATTTTTCAATACAAAAAAGTTTCAGAAATTAATTTAAATATTAATCCCATTGTTGAGAAAATGAGTTTTAATATTTAAAACATTGCAAAAGATTGAAAAGTTTATACCAATGAATTCAATGTTAAATTAAAGCTAATGAAAAAAATTATGTTAAATGGTAAAAATATATTCTATTTATAAGTTAAAACCATTAAACTTTTTAATTTAACAATATAAATTTTCTTGATGAAAAAAGTTGTTTTTAAGATAAATTTAGCATATATTTACTATCCCTCAAAAAATGAAAGTTATCAGAAAAGAATCTGAAATTTATCCAATATTAATTTTTATATCATTATTCAAAAGAAGAAGTTTATTTTTTAAAATTTACTTCATAAACATTTCAAAAATTATATTTAAAATGTGTGCGCCATCAAAATGTAAAAAAACTGCATTTTTTTAAAAAAATTATTCTTTTATCCAAAAAATTGTTTTTTCTCAAATAATTTGTAAGATTAATTATAATGTTATATAAAATTCAAAATGTGGTTAATAATATTTATAATTTCTAGTTTATATAATATTTTAATAACATATCGTCGTTTAGTGAAACTTCGTATTGCATACAATGCAAGCTATCGAGGAAGGTTGCTCTTCTGTGTAATGCAAGCCAAGCTAGTGTTGCGTGTAGTGAAAAATTCCTTTGGTGTTTCATATAACATAAGACATAAAAAATATATCTCATTAATCTCAAGGTGTTACATTCTACCCCCTTAAAATGAATTTATCCTTCTAAATTTTTCACTTCGTAACAAATAGATGAGGATATCTCTCCCTCATCAAATCCTTAAGTTCCCATGTAGCTTCTTCTAAATTGTGGTTCCTCCATTAAAGATCAACCAAGCGAGTGGTCTTGATTAATAGAACTTTTTTTCTACAATCTCGAATCTCTATCGGCTATTCTTCATAAAAAATATCTTTCTCCAGAGGTACAACTTCTGAGCATAGTACATGTGAAGGATCGGGTATGTACTTTCTCAGGAGAGATACATGGAACACATCATGAACTTGAGAGAGATTTGGTGGGAGTTCAAATTGCTAAGATACCTTCCCAACATAATTCATTATTTCAAAAGGACTAATATACCTGGGAATCAACTTTTCCTTCTTTCCAAATCTCATTATTCTCTTCCAGGGATATATTCATAAGAACAATTTATCACTCACTTCAAACTCTATGTCTTTTCATCGATTATTGGCATATCTTTTTTATTGACTCTGATATACTCATATGTGTTGTTTAATAGATCTGACCTTTTCTAAGATCTCATCAAAAATATCTGGTCATAATAGCTTTCTTTCCTGAACTTCAACCCAGCAAGTTGGAGTTCTGTATTTCTTTACATGGAGAGTGTCATAAAAATCCATCTAAATACTAGATTGAAAGATATTATTAAAAGAAAATTCCACAAAAATTTGGTATTGATCCCAAACACCTTTGAAATATAGAGAGAAAGATATTATCATGTCTTCAAAAGTTTTCATTGTCCTCTTAGACTGACCGTCTATCTGAGGATGATAAACAATGTTGAAATATAACTCTATATCTAGAGCATGCTGAACAATTTTCCTCAGATCCCAATTAGATATAATGGAAAGTGGTACTCCATGAAATCTTACCTCTTCCTTTACATATATCCTAGAAATCCGGTCAAGGGATAAATCTTCTCTAATAGCAATGAAGTGTGCCGACTTCGTAAGACAATCAACTATAACCCAGATATCATTATTACCTTTTGATGTTTTGGGAAGTCCGATGAAAAAGTCCATAGTGATGTTTTCCCATTTCCAATCTAGAACGGGTAATGGTTGTAACATCCCCTTAGAATTTTGTCTCTTAGCTTTAACTTGCTGACAAACCAAGCATCGACAAATATATTCCGCGCTATCATTTTTCATGCCATCCCACCAAAAGTAATCTTTTAGGTCCCTGTACATCTTCGTACTTGTATGATGAATAGAGAATCAAGAACTATGAGTCTCATCCAGAAGATCCTTCTATAATTATTGTATGGGAAGAATACAAACATGGTTCCTAAATTTTATTATCCCACCACAATCAAGGTTGAATCCAAGAACATTTCTCACCATCTCTTGAAGCCCATCATCCACCTTCTGTGCCCCTTTAATATTCACTTGTATAGATTATTGAACATTCATTTGATAACGATAAGATATATCCCATTTCATTAAAATTCCAAGATCCATCCTATATAAATCCATAAATATTTGATCCTTTGTGATCCTCATAATGGATAAGCTAACATGGTCTTGTCAACTTAATGTGTCTTCCACCTTGTTTGCTTTCCTAGTGTGGTAATGAATTGAGAAGTTGTAATCCTTAATCATCTCCAACCATCTTCATTGGTGCATATTAAACTCCTTTTGTGTAACAATATACTTAAAACTTCTATTATCAGTATAAATATCACACCTTTCACCATATAGATAATGCCTCCAAATCTTTGATTCAAATATTACCGCAGTTAACTCCAAATCATGCGTTGGGTAATTTTGCTCATGTTTTTTCAACAGTCGTGAGGCATAAGCTATCACCATATCATATTTCAAGAGAAAACACCCCAACCCCTTCTTGGATGCATCAATGTAGATCAAAAATCGTTCTCCACTACAAGGTAGTGTGAGCAGAGGTGCACTGGCAAACCCTCTTTTTAGCTCTATGAAATTCTCTTCACATTACTCTGTCCAAACAAACTTAACTCCTTTCCATGTCAATTTGGTATGTGGGTTAGATAATCTTGAAAAATCATTCACAGAACATCAATAATACCCATATAAACCAGGAAAACTGTGGATTTCAGTTATTGTTGTTGGTCTCGACCATCATTCAATAACCCCCATTTTTTGGTGGATCCACAGATATTCCCTCTTTTGAGATTATGTGATCCAAAAATGAATGTTTTTGAAGCCAAAATCCTCACTTGGTAAATTTGTCATATAGATTCTATTTTCTTAGGGTATTCAATACTATTCTCTAGTTATCTTCATGTTCTTCCGTGCTCTTTGACTAGACAGGAATATAATCTATAAAGACTACCACAAACTGATCAAGATAGTCTCTAAAGACTCTATTCATTAGATCCATGAAGATAGAAGGGGAATTAATAATAAAAAAAGCATCATTATAAATTCATAGGGTCCATACCTTGTATGAAATGCTATCATTGGTATATCCCCATTTTTGACACTTAGTTGATGGTATCTTGAATGAAGATCAATCATGGAAAATTATTGAGTTCCACGTAGTTGGTCAAATAACTCATCAATGCGTGGGAGAGGATATTTTTTTCTGGCTAGTGATCTTGTTAAGTTCATGATAATAATTTCGAAGTCTCATTGATCCATATATCTTCTTAACAAATAGAACTGGTGCTCCCCAAGGTGATACACTAGGTCTTATGAATCCGTTATCAAGATTCTCTTGGAGTTTCTTCTTTGATTCATTCAACTCAATTGGTTCCATTCTAAAAGGTGTCATTAAAATGGGAATAGCAACTAGTATGAGTTCTATTGAAAAATCAACTTCACAATATGGTGGAAAACATAGAAATTACTCTGGAAAAACATCATCAAACATCCGTACAATGGGAATATTCTTAATCATGTGTTTCTATCCAAACCTTTGAGATACATAACCCTCATTTATTGGAATCAAGACCCATAAGATGGAATTAATTTCCACTGGAGGGTTATATTCATCCTTGCATCGATAAATGATCATAGATTGATCAAGAATATGAAATGTGACTTCCGTTCTTTGGAAATTTATAAGATCTCCATATAAAGAAAGCCAATCCAAGCCATGAATCACATAAAATTCCACTATAGTAAGGGTCACAAGATTTGGAGGAAGCACTTTACCACAAACTTCAATCAGAAAAGAATTGTAAACTTTTTATGGGACTTTTGTGCCTTTAGGAGTTGTCATAGCTAACTCAATATCTTATTGCTGAGGTAATATGGCGATAACCTTTGAAAATTATTTAGAAATAATAGAGTGGGTGGATCCAAAATAAAACAAAAAAATTTCTTCTTTAGAGTGGATGGTAAGTGTACCTTTCACCACTTCATTGTCACACTCCAAATCCCCGATAGTAATTGCATGTGAATTTCCTTTGTCTTTGGACTTAAGAGTTTATTGACGTCAATCATCATCCATAACCCTTGGATTAGGGTATTGATTAGCATAATTCCCCATTTCCTTGCACAGGTTACATTGAAGTGTTGGAAGTGCATTATCTGTATCCCTTTTGTTATTTACATCGTTAGACATCCCTTCCCATTACATCGACATTCAATTTCCTGATGACCTTCTTTTCCACACTTAAAACATTTACATGTCCCATTATGACAATTCCCTCCATGTTTTTTCCACACTTTGAGCATAAAGGAAAAATCATCTTATTTTCAGTGTGGTCTTTAGATTTTCCTTTAAATTCCATTTTCATCTTCTTATCAAACCCATATAACCGATGGGTTACTCTAATCTCCATATCAACCTTGAGAGCATACTGAACAATTTCCTCATAGCTACTGAAGTCCCTTATGGATAATTCCCGTTGGAGACTTGGTTTTAATCCACTAAAAAATCGATCGATCTTACTCTTATGTTGGATAATAATCCCATAAGCGTACCTTGTATGTGTTTTAAAATTTACAATGTAGGTACTAAGAAATTCATCCTCCCTTTCCTTTAGTTTAAGAAACTCTTTATCCATCTTTTTTTGAAGAATATGATGGAAGTACTTAATTGAAAATAAGTTCTTGAACTTATCGCATTGAATGGACTCAATTTCATCCTTTTTCCTTGTATTCTTGAAAATATTCAACCATTTATCAGCTTAACCTTCCAAACTATATACTTCTAAGAATAATTTATCATGTTAAGAAAATTTCAGGACTGAAAATATCTTTTCAGTGGTACTTATCCATTATTTATCCACTAATGGACTAGAAGAACTGCTGAATGAAGGTGGAGGCTACCTCGTGAAGGATTCAACCGAATATTTCTCTTTCCTTTGATCATTTGGAAGGCATGCCTGATTCATAGCTTGAGAATGTTGTGTGAGAATGGCTATATGATTTTTCATTCCAACTCCCATAATGTTTGGTTGCTGAGGGGTACAATCACTGCATTTCCCATCACATTCAGAATTAACACGGTTCCTTTGGGTTCCAGCCATTGACAAAAACCACGAAGCACAGTGTGAGAAACTTTAATCATAATTGGAAAACCACATAATCAACAATAAAATTTCACATTATAGTACTTATCATAGGTTATTCATGGCCATTTCTAAAACACTAAGATTGTATCCTATGCTTAGAAATATCCTTAGGGTACTTACTACAGCTTTCACATCCTAGTTTCCAAAGGTTGACTATACCATTCCTATGATACTAACTATAACGAAACATACTTTACATACATTTTTATTTATTCAGAATTGAATCATATTTGTTACAACATATAATAGAACCATGATAGGACCATATGGGTATAGTGTCTTTAGAAACTGGTATACATAAACAACTGGTTCATAAATCTTCTATATTGTCTTCTGTTTATTTCATTATATCTAGTGTCTCTTTTTCCATAGCCCACTTAATACCCTTAGTCATCACCTGAGGAAAAGAAAAAACACAAAGTGTGATATCAAATTCTCATTAAGGGAAATCAAAGGAAATATCAATCATATCATATTCATATGAACATAACATTTTGAAAATCTCATCCTACAAAAGAGATCATAATATCATGACATGGGATAAGACATAGTAGTGAAATATAATCCAAATAATCCTAACATAAGACATGAAACATTGTTCCAGGCACACATAATCCTTGAAAATCATTTCATATTAGTCATGAACCTTTTCCAAGACCATCATAGTAGACAAAGTTAATTACTGAATCGCGTTCACTCCTCGTTCCAGTCCTGTATCACTGAACCATATTAACTTGCAATTCAATCCATGTCTATCTCATTAGATATAAATATTTACCCAATGCATTGTAGGGAGATATAGGTCCCTCCCATCTCATAATGAAACCATTCTTATGTGTTCCACAAAATCCTAAATCATACATCATAGCATAACCCACGTAATAAAAATGGGATTAAACATCATGCCATCATAACATAATACATATAATATAAAGGCCATCATAAAAATAATTCAATCATAACATAATCAAATTAGTGTAATAATATGGATATAAACCTAACCCTATATCATCTGAGATGGAAAATAATTTCTATAAAACACTTGAACTCAGTTCTTGAGGAAAATATCCTTTCTTCTTCAAAATAATTTTCTTTTCTCAAAATGACACACAATTTTAAAAGAAATTAATTTTTGTTGAAAAGAATAATGAAATCTTGCATAAGAATCCTCGTGGAAATAATGCGTTCTAAAACCATAAGAATACATTCATGCTGTATAAGTTAGAAAAACATTCTCCTCATACTTTTACCGGAAATCTCAAAGAGTGCCTCGTATGGTAAACAAACGAAATATTCCTTCCATACCTTTTGGTAAAGTCAAAAAGGGTAAAAATAAATTTAAACATACATGGAAGAATAGTAAACATTTGATGAAAACATTTTGAGAAAACATGGACATGGATGGTAAACATAACCCCAGTAAATACATACGAATAAAATATCTCAGATAAGAACGAGATTAGAATAATTATCCCTTACCTTATGTCTGATATGATTTGTGTGTATCTGAACCTTCTATATAATGATTTAATTAATTTTACAGATCTATTAATGAATAATAATTATTTTTATGATAACATTAATGATCATATCTTCGTTCGTTTGTTAGTAACATTTCATTTTTACTCGTTGTTTGGGCATTAACTTCTTTATTTTTATACGTATGTTTTGTTGGGTAAGTTCATATTACAATTTTTGGGTTATAGTTATATAATTTAAATAATCTTATTAATATAATATATATGTCAAATTTATTCATTCCAAAAGTTTATATAATAATGGTTTAATGAATATCATGTAGAACGAATCTCATTGCATCGTGGAGATGGTAAGCCGTACGTACGTACCAACAACCATATAGTTCCCATAATTATTGAATTGTATTGGAGTGGATGATATAATTTTCCGAATTATTATCATGTTATAATAACCATCTATAGGTATTATTTACACCATTATAAACATCTATGTAAGGTGGTCATGGAAGACAGATTAGACCATGATGTGGAGATGGTATTCCGTACGTACGCACGTGCGGTGATTTCATTTTCTGTAGGATGGATAGAAAGTGAAATGGGGTTGTTTCATATTTATAATAACATATCAGTATATGAGTGATAATTTTTTTATTACTCTATAATGAAATAATTAAATAATAGGATGTAGAAGAAGAAATAAATTTGAAATAATCGGCAATGGATATTACCTCTTCTTTGACGTGCCTCTTCTAAACCTCCTCTTAGGGAGTTAAAGTTGGTGTTTGTAGAAGAAAAAGACCTCTAGTATGTTTCTATAGAGGTGTATAAGATAAATTGATAGGTTTTGGTCAAGATTTAAGGCTCAAAAGTTTGTGAAGTGGATAGGGAGGAGGTTCCCTTTTTATAATAGAGGAGAGGGTCACTTTTGAAAATCTCTAAAATATTAATTTATAATAAACCCAAACCCCACTTAAAAACTTCAAAAATGACTCCAATTAAAATATGAGATGAGATAGGGTTGTAATCGAATCAACCAATAAAATTTAGAAATTTTAGTCATTTATTTTAAACCTTAGAAACATTATTTATCCTTATTTAATCTATTTAATTTTAATTGTGGTAATAATATTCTAAATTTTAAATTGTTATAAATAATTACTTATGTTTTATGAATTTTCCATAATTGGATAATTTATGACATTGTCTACCATATAAATTACAATTTATAATTTTTAAATATTTTTTTGATTTTAAACAATATAATAATATGTTATGTTTATAAAATAACAATAGTGTCAATTTTGACACTATTCATTTATTTGAATTTAAATAAAATCAACATAGAGGATATATTTGAAAAAAATATTTTATAGATTCATAAACTATCATATTTATCTAGAAAAATTGTGGAGCACATTAAATAGTTCATATAATATTTATTTTAATATTTTTAAACCATTTATTTTTTATTTCAATCAATAAAATAATTTCTACATCACTATTGTATCATCATTAATGATAATTGTTTAATCCCTAAAAATTATAAATAAATTCACACGATGTAGATAATTTTATTGGATTTCTGGAGACTATTTATGTTTGATGATTTATGAATTTTATCACCAAATTGAAATTATTACACTTATAATATATAAGAGACTGACATGTTGCCACTTTTTTGGTTTTATTAATAATTTCATCATTTTCATGGTCAAAAGTCCATGAAATTAATCTATTCAGAACCTTAGGTGATATGGGTCGACTTCTATTCATCCAATAGAATTTTGGTAGGTGTTATGATAATTTTTTAATATTATTTTTACCCTTAATTGCATGATTTACCATTAACATTGGTAAATAAAATTTACCATAGTTACTATTTATAATGCCCACATATAAAAAGTACCCAATTAACATAATTTAGACCTAATTATTCCAAATATGGAATCCATTTTTCAATACCCAAAAGTTTCAGAAATTAATTTTAAAATTAATCTCATTGTTGAGAAAACATGTTTTAAAATTTAAATCATTGTAAAAGACTGTAATGCTTATACATAGGAATTCAATGTAAAATTAATGCTAATGGAATACATTATATTAAATAGTAAATATATATTCTATTTAAAATTTAAAAAAATTAAATTTTATAATTATCCATATAAATTATCTTGATGAAAAATGTTGTTTTTATGAAAAATTTAGCATATATTTACTATCCATCAAAATATTAATGTTATCAAAAAAAGTACCAAAAATTTATCCAATGTAAATTTTTATATCCTGATTCAAAATAAGAAGTTTATTTTTTCAAATTTTACTCAAAAACGTTTCAAAAATAATATTTAAAATCGGATCACCATCAAAAGGCGGAAAAACTACAGTTTTTGAAAAAAATAATTCTTTTATCCAAAAAATTGTTTTTTTTCTAATATCATATTTAAGATGAATTCTAATGTCATATAAAATTCAAAATTTGTTTAATAATAATTATAATGGCTAGTTTATATAATATTTTAATAACATATCATTGTTCAGTGAAACTCTATGTTGCATACAACGCAAGCTATCGAGGAAGGATTCTCTTGCGTGTAACACAAGAAAAGCCAATGTTGCATGGAGTGAAATCATCCTTTAGTGTTTCATATCAAATGAGACATGAAAAAATATTTCTAACAAAATCTCAGGGTGTTACAATAAATTTTTCTTTGGAACTACATTCCCTCAATGTCCATCCATATAGAGACAAAGATATTTTGATGAAAATTATTTTTTAGTATATTTGATGTATATGTAATGGTATTGGTAAAAATTTAATAATACTTATTTCTTAATAATAATTAAAGGGAAAAAAATTATGGATCAATATACTCATGGATATTTCATTTCCATGATCATATAAATACCAATTCATTTTAGTAATGAATCTTGAATAAAGGGTGTATTTCAACACAATAATGACTTATAAAAATTCAATAATTTGAGTGAATGAAAAATGAATCAAAGGGATTATAATATACTATAAATAGAGGAATATTATTATATGACAGGTTAGTTTAAATAAATTATAATAAAACAATCATAAGTATCAATGAAAAGTAAAGGACTACGTTCCTTCACTTTAGTATGTTAACGACTTATGAAAAGGGAATAATGAGAGGAATGAAATAATGTATCTAGAATAATAAATAAAAAGATTTAGTAATAAAATCAATTAAAATTATATCGTCATTTTACTAGGAAATTTACAATAAATTATAATAAAATATTTGCAATTAAGAAAGGAAGGAGTGATAAAATGGTTGTATACTTTGGAATAATAAGGATTTATGATAATGGTATAATGAGAGGTAATGAGAAATATATCATTGATAGTATGGAAAAATAATGGAAATAAATTATAATTATAGTGATTTTTATTATAAAAAAATAATTACCATCATAGAAGACTAGGAGAGTATTTACAACCCTTACCTTATATAAGCTTCGTAACTTTGAACAAGCCCTTAGAAATGAATTTTTTTTGGATTAAGGATAGAACTATGGTAGATACTACCTGATAGTGCTATAAAGATTTTTAATGATCTTTTTTCCAAGATAAATGTGAGTATTTAGTGGATATTTGTAGGTGTGGTGATTGTAATCTAAGTAATAAATTATTATATATTTATTTTTTTCTATTATACCCCATAGATACGTATTACCTCCATTAATTATCTACTATAATATTTAGTGGAAATATTAGTCCTAGGAACCTTATATTTCATATATTTTGTAATTATTACGTATACATGTTTAAATATTTACCTTATCCCTTTTTTTACCATATTTAATATTTTTTACCCAATTTTACCCCTTCCCATGTTTTAACACCATGATTCCAAATATATGATATATTTAATAAAATACATTCTTTAACTATTTAAAATTTATCTTCTAAATGAATAATTGTGAAAACAGTTCCATTATAATGAATGTTATTCATAATGGATATATTACGGTGAAAATAACTACTCAATTTCCATAACTTCTACCATATCTAAATTGGTTTTCAATTTAATGTTAACATGAAACAATATTTGTAAAAATTATTTAAAATTAAAATTACAAGAGAATTATAAAAACAAATTAGTGTAAAATGTGTTATTTATCCTTTTAAAAATAATTTTTTAATATCATAACATTTTCAATGAATGTTCACTTATTTATAAATACAAGAACACTTTCAATATTAAATTAATTTTTATGTATAAATATAAATTCTTTCTAAAATATAATTTTAGAGTAAAAATATTATATATGATTTAAATAAATATTTTATTTTTTTACAAATAATGAACAAGAAATAACTTATGAAATTATAAATGTATTGTAAAACATATTCTTTTATTTTTAATGTTTATATGTAACAATTATACTAATTATAATGCATGTTCACTACTATTATAACAATTAGATTCAATTTATTAAAAGACCATTAAAATTTCCATATGAAAATAATACTTTTAATATGATAAATGTCAGGGTAATGTTAAACTATGTGATTAAAAAGAACAATGAATTTGGTAAAAAAAATTATAAAACCATTCATTGATTTGATTTTTATTATTAGAAATATATTTTAAAATTTAATTTGATTAAATGATATATAAAAAATAATTGTTAATATAAAATATCTTATTACCAATGGCTTAATTTTTATAAATCAATTATTTTATGAAAAATGATATATAAATTTGAGAATTAAATTTCATAGTGCCTTATAAAATCTTACTTCCCTATGAGATATATTTTCTTACCATTTAAATAATGAATTACTATTTAATTAAATTTCATTATTAATAATTATGCATTTATAATAGTTGAATTAATTATACTAGTTAACTTATTTTACTAATATATGTCATAATCTTAACTAATAGCTATATAGTCAATTACCATGAAATAAACACATATCATAAATACATTTATATGTAGAATTTATGTTTTAACTCTCAAATCATGTCTATTATAATTATTTCAACCATTTTATTCTTCATATAAACAATTTTTCCAAGAATCATAAAATTTATTGGTGATTAAGATATATGTATTACCCAATTTTACATCCACTAATTATGTATAATATTTTTATTTGAATTTTACTTTAACAAAATAATGAAATCATGTTTGTCTTATTTTATTAAATTAGTTATCAATGAAATTATTGTATATGTTTATTTAATTTAAGAAAAATAAATAAATATAACTCCAATTCAAAATTTTAGTTAACTTAATATAAAAATATGGGTTGTTAAATTCTCACACCAAAATAAATTGTGTCTCAATTATTCTTACTAAATAATTAAAACAATTACATTTAATATTTTTGAAAATCTAAATTCTTATTATGGTTTGGTATTATGGTTTTTATCTATGTTCACTTTCCAAAATATTAATCATTAGACTACTTTTGATTACACCAAAATATAAATTATTGTAAATAAGGATGAAAGGCTAACCCTATCTAGAATTTTTTTATCTAAAACAAATGGATCCCCTTCGTATGTTTTTATTTATGAATTCCTCAAAATAACATGACTCTACACTAATACCAGAAGATACGTTTTAGTATTATTCTTAGAGGAATTAAATTAATACCTATAATAGAACTCTATTGTTGGTTATACCTCTAGAGGAGGACTCTTAACACATTCCCTATTAGAAACTATTTCCTCATGATATTATTAGTTAGAGAGTCTTGTTTCACCGAATATTCATATGTTATGATTCAAAACTACCATAAATATTCCAATATCTAAGCAGATCATGTAATATTAAAAATGAGCTTCAATTAATACCTATGAATGTACTCCATATTGGACTATAACCCTCAGTTGGTGTGTAGAAAACTATCCCTAGCGCCAACCCTTTCCTTATGAAACCTTCAAGAAGAGTCAAGATTTTCCCAATGTTCACAAAGAAGAGTTTACAGGGGTTAAATAATATCCTTTTTTATACTAACTTAGACGAATCATATGTGTGAACCTCAATATGAGAAAAAAACATTGAAAAATTATATAACATAAAATTTATCACATATAAATTTTACTATCATTATGAGATAATACATGTTATATAAGAAATAGAGTCATTAAGTTTTTTGAAAACATATTTTAGAGATATTGTGGAATCTATAATCCATATATCTTCTAAAAGATTCTTATTTTCCTAGGGATTTTGAAAATGTATGAAATTTTTTAGCTCATATGTTCAATAAGTGTAACGAAAATCATGGTATATTATTGATGTATATACATCGATAAAGCATGGAATAGTTATAAAAAATGATAAATATAATGATAGACAAGAAACAAAACATTTATAAGAAATTAATGAAAACAAAAAATATCATAAAAATGTGGATATTGACCTCCAATTACAAATATTCCTGCTAATTTAATGGTCTTATAATTGATCTTATAGAAGTTAAACCCACCAATACTATTCTATCATAATCATCCCATACACATAGTATCATTTGAGATTATACATTTCCCAATTAATTAAAGGACCATATACCCATTTCAACCTATCAAATAACATGTATAATATACAATTAAAAAATTTGAAATAAAATAATTCATGATAGGTTAAACATAAATAATTCATAATATATATACTTATTCAAGGTTAATACATGGCTAAGAGATTTGGATTTGAATATAGTTGATCCCTTGTCAAATTATGATAAATTCTTTTTTATGTGAATACACTTCAAACATAATTTGGAAGTATATAGTATTTACATTCAAGAGTATATGATAAAGGAAAATTCTAAAACAATCTTTTTAATGGGTCATTTAAATGGATATGTAGTAAATCATTTACATATATCATTAAATATTGATATGGAAAGGGAATAATAATTTTTGGGTACCAGTGTAGAATATATAATACATGTGATATTTATATGGTAATCCAAATTATTTTTGTTTATTTTACATTGAGTAAATAAAAAATACATGGTAGTTTTAAAAGTTTCTGGTGGTGTGCTAGAAAGAATATTGGATGCACTATCAAAATGATTTTTTTAATAATGGATCTAAGTAAAAGTACCAAGAATATAGTTATATATTAAAATATATGTAATAAGGAATGAATATAGTGATATATACACACCACAATAAAAAAAGTAGCTGATTAAAATAGGATATGTTTAGTAGATATGGGGAGGACCATTTTATTAAAGCATGAAACCATGAATTACTATTTAATAAAGATACCATAATGACTATTTATATATTGAAATGATGTTTCATGTGTGAAAATTTGGGAATTATATTATATGATACAAGATTTTGAATGAAATACAACTTGAATACATTAACGGTATTTAACAACTCATTTCATATCAACATCAAAGGAAGTTATTTGGGTAATTTTATGAGAGATCTAATGAAGGAATTTTTCAAGGATATACACCAAGTAAAAGAAGGTACCATTTTTATAACAAGGATCAAAGGAATTGTTTTGACATATTCGATGTGATTGTCCTTTAGAAAAAAATTATATCAACAAAATCATTGATTAATGATGATAAGATTAAATAAGATCTAGATGAAAGTGTAACGATTAGAACTTTGTGGCACATGTTAGTGCCCAAATCCGATTCGTTATGTAACCTAATGTATGCCTCCCCATACACTAGAGAATTTAAACTAGTAGCGAGGTACTAATATATATCCTAGGGAGACTATACCATATTTATCAAATTAGAAAAATATTTGAAATCAATAAACAATCTCCAAATGATAATAAATAAAACAATGGTAATATCATAATCAATATAGAATAATATTACTTGATAATCCTAAAACATGGAAAATACAATAAACTAAAGCAGTATACATGAAATTCCATAATTAGTGTCATGTATATAATTAAAAACCCAAATAAATATGCACTAAAAATTCCCAATAGGGTCCTTACATCATGTACAGTTTCCTAATCCATTATCTATCCTCAATCCCAACTCAAACATATATAATAGGGTACTTTCTCTTATCATGTCCTGAAAACATGAGGAATAGTTTTGTACTAAAGAGGTAGTATGAGTATGCTATGAGTACAACATAATAGGATGCCATAAAAAATATCTAAAACAATATCCAGTCTATAGAAGTCTGTGTGGTTGTATAAATAATATAGTATGAATAATAATATAATTAGTTTCCACATTCAAATTAGTCTTTAATTTACAACATAAATCCCTAGGTTCAGGATCAATCCTAAATCAACAATACTTTATTTCTCCCATGATGGTGTCTAATCCATCCACAAAAGTGATATCACATTTCATTCAGACATAGGTTTCCATTAATCATTTAATACTGATTTCATACCCACATAATGGGGGACTAGTGAAGTAGTTTGGAACCCCGTGGGTATTTGGAGTGGAAATATAGATCCCACAATGCAGTGATAAAATAATATATATATATATATATATATTTTTATCCTAGAGTGAATGTGTGGTACCATATAGGTATTTGGAGAAATAGTCCCCATCCCACAACTGAGTCACAAATATTACATCTCAGGGTTCCACATTCTCAACCAAAATATCAACCATTTCCATATATCATTGTCAAACCCATTTCATAAATTTGGTTACCAACCATGAATAATTTATAAATCTAAATCTAAATAATATCATCAATCCCCATGGGTTTCCATCAATTTAAAAATCCCATTAATCATTCAATTTTATAATTTCATCATTACTTCAATTTCATAATCCCATTAATGAACCAATTAATTAATTCAATTCGTAATTCAACTTCCCAATGAGTAAATTGTAATTACATAGTGAAATAGACATAGAAAAAATTAAGACTATGGGAATTAACAATTATACAACCTATATCATGGTCATTAACAAATTTTCACCAAACTAAAAATCCAAATTTTATGTGGAAAGATGAATATCATAATAGAAAAGAAGATTTAGGAGTAATAAAAAAGACCACAAACCAAAAGAACATGATCCATTAAAACCTAGATATAAACTATAAACAACAGGGGTAAAATCACCCCTCTTCATTTGAAATTAAAGACATGAAATATATTAGATCAAATGGGAAATATATTACATAACACAAACGAGCCAATCCTTCTATCAGATCTTTGATTTGTTAAGAAATTGGTTTTTGATACCTGAAAATCCAATTTGGGACCTCCATAATCTAATGGAATACTTCTAGCTCAACTAAAGATGAATGGGGAAAAAATTAGTGGGTTTGTGAATTTTAATAAAATAGTCAAGTGTAATTAAAACCCATGTGCATAGTTTTCTAGGTGGAGGCGTACAATTTTCCAACCCATACACCTTAACCATGTACCTCCACTTAAGGGGTGCACAATTTCTCATATGTGAATCATGGTTTGAAAAACTATGAACAACAATGTAATTCTTCTATATTTTATGGTACACAGTGTGGGGAGGTAGGCCGAATGATTTTTCAAAACTGTGTGCCACCTCATGTGGCTCTAAAATGAGTCGCACAATTTCATGGAAAAAACTCCATGATTTTCCCAAAATGCGCTCCAACCATGAAGAGGCCCATTGGCTTCCAAATTTCACCAATTTTACTTAATAAAAACCCAAATTAAAAAATGGAAACCCATCAAATGGGTAAAATTGTACCTAAAAATGATAAAGTGGAATATCTAGAATGGTTAAGATCTTACAATCTCGCCTCATTATAACAACATGCCCGAGAGATGTATTCCTAAGAATATATATGTTTCTGAGGTAAAAATCTTATTCCATTGATCTCACATTTATTATTCTCTCTACCATGTATCCTCTTGGACAAAACCATGTTTCCAAAATACTCACACTATCAGCTCAATAATTCACGACAACACTTTCATACTATGATCCATAACACAAATCAGATTCTCCTAAAAGGATACATCATCCTTAAGATCAACATCATCAATGTCGATCACATAAGAAGGGATAGGGTGATACATTTGATGTTGTGAGTCATGAAAAAATCATTCATAGAACGATATATATATAGAATAGTAAATTGGTACACAAATGGTCTAATTAATTCCAAACTCTCAAAAGTACCAACAAAGATGCACACTAACATTCCTTACATATAAATCCAATGGAGACCTAATCATGGAAGTACCCAACGAAATGCATGATCACCCACTATAAACATTAGCAGTAAACAATGATGACCAAAATACGACTTTTTTGTAATATGAGGCATACCCATATGTTTCTGAATCAAGATGACCTATTTCGATGTCTCTTACATGATGCTTGGTCCCAAAATCAAGGACTCGCCTTCCTCTATCAAACATAGAGGTGATCAGAATAGACTACCATAAAGTTCCTCAAATGGTTCCATGTGAATATTTTCCTGATAACTGATGTTATAGGATGACTAAACAAGTGAAAATTACATCTCAAAAGACTGTCAAAAATCAAGAAGGCACAACTATTTTATATCCTCCAATAACATTATAGTACATTCTATCTGCCCATCTTTCTGCGGGTGGAGTTTCATACTCAGAAACACCTATGTACGAAGAACCTTTTACAAGCCTTTCCAAAAGCATGAAGTGAAACATGAGTCATTATCTGAGACTATTCTCCATGGAACCCCTTTAAAATACAATGTATCATGAATGTACATGTCCCATAGCTGATCCACTATAAAATTATATAGCATAGGCATGAAATGATATACTATTATCGATCGGTCCGAATTCATCCATATATAATTATTATTCTAACACATAACTGTAAGAAACTCCATTATGTACATGTTAATTTCATCAATCATCCATTTTGAAATATTAAACGTTTATATTAATCCACCAGGTTGTTGGTTATCATCCTTCACCAATTGATAAGTGCAGTGTCATGTCATGAACATGACAATCTCTTTTTTCATGATCATTCCCCAATACTATTGATGTAGGTCATGATGATTTTTATTAAAACAATTATATACTAAAATCATAGAGGCATAAAACACATGAATCAACTCTTCTCACATACTCGTAGGCACACCAACATGGTTTCATATAGAGATGATCTCATACTCACAATATTCAAATCCAAAGGGGACTCCCCACCTTCAAGGATTTAACTAAAGGACTGACACTCCATATCCTAATACTCTCTCCCCCTAACCGAGATAATAATTTTGGTGTTGATAGATAATTAATAAAGGGTCAACTACTCTTATCCCTCTTGAATTGCAATTTGAATGTCAGTTCACAAGGTCACCATCTTTTACTCAAAACTAGACTCTTGAACTGTCTGAGTAGGTTTTTTCCTTCTTAAAGTTTCAACAACACTATTTCACATTCTTGGTGTATATTCTAGGTCAATTTCAAAATATTTCATATATTCAACGAAGGTCTACTTTTTTATATTTATGTTTCATTGCAAAAAGATATTCATTAAACTCATGTGATCGATATACACAGTAACTTTTTATCCCAATAGATTTCCCCAACAATTCAAGGCCTAAAACCCCATATCTAAAATAATATTAGTCATAATGTAATTATCCTCATGTGGAATATAATTTAATGAACCATACACTATAATGAAATATCTATTCATCAACACTACTACATGTCTAATATCAGATATATCATAAAACACAGTATAATCGTCCCCCAAATCGGGTAAGATCCAAATTCGTACAGTAATAAAATGCATCTTCAAAACATTGAAATAATTATCAAATCATATAGAACATTAATACATGATCCAATTTTTTGTAAATCCCAAAAGTGGTGAAAGAAAATATTGAAATTATTGGATAAACATCTAATAATAACCCACTAAACATAGAAAGATACTGACATCAAAAATATTCTTTGGATCCTCCCATGAAACCATTGTAGCCACATTCTTTAAGTCCACCAAGGCACCTTCCATAGAGATGATTTGAACTCAAAAATATACTTTATCGATCTAAAATTGACACTTATAAAACATGGAATATAGTCGATTCTCAATCAATGTACATATTATGATGCAAAAATGTTGGGAATGATCTTTATGAGCCATGGAGTACACCAATATTTTATCCCAAGAAACAACCACACACTAATCTATTTATATGTAAAATATTAATTTTATCAAGGCCATAAACATAGTAGGAGTATTTTTTCCACATGAATGAAATCACTATGAACTCATATAGTACATACCTACTTCTAAAAAAATTCCATGGAATATCAAATGGTCTAACTCTCAACGGATGATACCGTGACCGCAATTCAATCTTAGAGAAAATGGAAGCTCCTCTCAACTAGCCAGAGAGATCCTCGATATATAGAGAGGATATTGGTTCTTCACTATCATATTGTTCAACATTCAGAAATCAACACATAAACGAAATGTCATATTATCCTTCTTATCAAACTAGATTGAGGAACCCCTAGGTCATATTCTTATATGGATAAATCTCTTATCCATCAAATCTTACTATTGAGTGTTAAATTCCTAAATCTTTTTTAGAGCCATTCCATATGGTGCAATAGGGACTGGTTCGACTCCAATCATGATCTCTATTGTTAAATCAAAACCCCAATCATGTGGGATCCATTATAAGTCCTCAAAAAATACATCATGGAACTAGACAAATATCGGTGGAAGGACATCATGCCTCACACCCTCATCACAAAATAATTCTTGAAACCTAGGTGGTAATCTCCCCCAATTGCTCATATACTGGCCCTGCACAGTCTTCCTAGATATACCAATCTCCATGATGAACATAATAATTACCCTAGTAGACTTAAATTTCACCCACCTATGGTAACAAACGTGATGGGATCGGTATGATACTATTCATTCCATAAACAAAATCATGTCAAAACCTAACATGTCAAGTATATAATGATACCAATATAAATGATACTCCCCAACCTCAAGCGAAAACCTCATATATAAATTTATGTCACATGACCACATGCCAAGAAATGTGTCAATTATCATAGAAACACTACCAAAATCCCCCTCTAGAATCAAACCATTCAAACATTGTGTATATATAGAATAATGATAGGCTCTTATATCATATAAGGAACAAAAAATAATGGAATATAAATGAATAAAACTTCCTAGTGTCGATGGACCTACCTCTCTATCCACATGTGTATGATGAACTACATGAAACTTTCCTAACCCTATTCCCTATGATGTTTTCTGATTCACATGAGCTAAACAACTTTGTTGATACTGGTTCTCTTTCCCTAAATTAATAAATCCGGTGCCTTAACCACCACATCTAGAAGAACCCCGAATTCTGAACTGATATGGTGTAGAAGAACCCTATCCATCACTATAATTTTTACTGGCTCCACCATCACTACCAATTGGTCAAGGATTTCGGTAATACCTCTACATGTGACCCATATTACTGCAAGATTTTCACTCCATTGGTGGTTGAGGAAATTGAATATGAATGTGTCCAGACCTAACACATTGTTGGCAGTATATTTAGTTACTACTCTAAGTAACGGATCCTTCCACTTGTACATAGTATTTTCCCTTTCATGGGTTGATGTTAACATAGTGACACTTCCTAATTTTAGTAGACATTACTCATGGTTATCCATCGAAAACTTCAAAAATATCACTAGAATCCTCCTTATGTTTCCCATCATAAATTTGGGCCTAATTTAGAACCACAAAAGACTTTTTTATCTTAAAGATGTTAACCTAGGATGTAATCTCATAGTTAATTTCTTATGGAAATCCTTTCTCTATAATATCCTCATCTACTACCAATTTTAGAACAATGTGTTTCTTGTCAAAAAAAGTGTTCATAATTGTCTATCACAAAAATACTTCCTTGGGTCAACCACATAACATAGATGCACTTTCCTAGATAAGTGTATCAGGGTAAAAGTGTTCCAGAAACTACTCCAAAAATTCTTCCCATTATATATTCTCTATATTCTCATACTGAATCTAAATGTCCCACCAATTGTATTCTTGACCACCTAATTTATAATCAGCCGTATTGACACTCTTTTTAGAAGGATTCTCTAAATGGTAAGGATATTCTAGATAGATTCAATCCAAAACTCAGCTACCTCAGGTCCACCCTCTCTGCTGAATGTTGGATGGTGTTATAACTGGAAATCTCATTTAAGGTCAGACATATTTCACACTTCCCACATTGGGTGTCTCTCAATAATCCACATCATGTGAAAAAAGTTCTCATGAAACTACTCTCTGTCACCTTCCCCGGGTCTATCTGAGCCTCAGGTTCCACTCTTGGAGGATCATTTATATCTATATCCTATTGCATTCATATCAATAGGAATCATCATGGAGGAATATTTTTACAATTAGAAACTAACATTTGAAGAAACATAATACATCATTAACACATGTTAATGAGTGGTATTTACCTAAATCTACAGTAGGTCATCCCCCATACCCCACCACATGGTCAAAACCGAGACACCCTCACATCCCTCAATTGTCCCTCATCTCATTCATGGATTAAATTAGGTAAAAGTCTTTCATATTCCATAGTTTCTCTTTTGAAACCAATTTATACAATTTAAATTCAACAATTAGTGTCACATACAATTTTAAATTTCTTATTAGGGATAATTTAATTTAAAAAACTCAAATAAGGAAAATCATTTTCCTCAAGACAACTTATTAAAAACAAATTTTTCATGCATGAATCAAAATGATGCAAGTGACATAAAAAGGTGAGTTCCTAGAATTATTCATGTATTCTTAACTTCTATTCTATACTGGACAATATTTAGAATATCATAAAATAATTACATCACACAACAAGTGTATCACCCATGGAAAAATAGCATCCAATTATAACAACAAACATCAACAAAAAACCCCGCCATAAATATGTGGTTTTCTCCCATACATGGGATAGATTCTCCCAAGCTTGAGCTCATGACCAGGACCGGAATCATCCAAGTCCCATGTCTACCTTTCCCAAATAAAAACAAAACCGAACTGAATATAAGGCTTACCTCTAATACCACATTGTAATGTCCTGACCTAGGTGCCCTAAGCTGGTGCCTCGATCTAGTGGTTTCTGTGACCTTCAGCCCACCTCCACATATATCGAATCCTATTGACTAGCAGTGAGGGTCCAATATATATCATAGGGAGACTGTACCAACTTTATCAAAGCTTCACAAAATTAGAAATCATTAAACAATACCCAAATAGTTATAAACATTAATTAGGATAATACAATAATAAATATAGACTAATATCACATGATGATCCCAAAACATGAAAAAAACTATAAACTAATGAAATAGATATGTTATTCCATAATGAGTTTCATTTTTATATTGAAAATACAAAATAAATGTAGACTAACAACTCCCAAGTGGGACTTGACATCATGTCTAGTTCCCTCATCGCTGCTCTATCCTGAATCCCAACTCATCTTTCTAACATAGGTCTCTTTCAATTATCCTATCCTAAAATCATGAAATATATTTGGTTACTAATCAAATTGTCAGAGTAGGTTGTGGGTAAAACTCAATAGGACACCAATAATGACATCTAAAATAATATCTAGTCTATAATAGTGCATATAGTTGTTTGAATAATAAACTGGTCAGTTTTTATATTCAAATTATTCTTTAAATAACCACATAAATCCCTAGGTTCGTGATGAAACATGAGAAAAAAATACCTTCTATGAACTTTTATAGATTTTGAAACATCCACAAAATGGATGTCACATTTCTTTCCATCATACGTTTCTATTAATCATTTAATTCCAATTTAAAATTCACTTAATGGGGGCATATATCAATAGTCTAGATCACTTGGGTATTTTGAGTAGTAGTCCATCTCCCACAACTCAATGATCACATGAAATACAAACACACACACACATATATATATATATTGGGGGCCTATAGTGGTATTATGGAACACATGGGTATTAGGAGCATCATTTTCTATCGCACAACTAAGTCCCAAATATCACATCTCATTGTTCCACATTCTTAACCCATATTTAAACCATTTATATATATCATTATTCAAACCATTTCATAAATTTATTTATTAACCTTGAATAATTTATAAATAATCATTTCAATCTTATTAGCACACCCCATGGGTTTCAATAAATTAAATAATCCCATTAATTGATCAATTTCATAATCTCTTTATTCCATCAATTTCACAATCCCATTAATCAACCAATTTATTAATATAATTCAAAATGGTATTTCCCAATGTGTAAATTTCAATTGACCAATTACATAAACCCAAATAAAATCAAGTCTATGAGAATTGGAAATTAGAAAACCCACCTCAAGGTTATTGTTGAACTTTCACAAAATCAAAATCCCCAATTTGAAGTTTAAAGATAGAAATAATAACGGTGTGGAACATATAGGACCAATCCATATATCCATGATCCAAAGGAAAAAATATACATTAAAACAATGATATAAACCATTTCCAATAGGGGTGGAACAATTCTTATTCATTGGGAAAGGGAGACAATAAAAGTGTAAATCAAGTAGGTATGATATTCAAAACCATAGTGGAGTTGATCCTTTAATTGGATATTCTATTCATCAAGAAATATAATTTTGAAGCCTGGAAATCCTCTATAATACATAAATAAGGAAATCGTTTTAGGCCAAGTGGGGGATTTGAGATTAAAACCTAGGGGTTTTGGAATTTTAGTAAAAAAAATAATGAGAATTAAAACTCACACACATGGTTTTTTGGGCATAGGTTCATGGTTTTCAAAACTGGACAACTTAACCATGAACTTCTACTTAGGGGTGCATAGATTCTATTAACTATCACACAGTTTGAAAAATGGTGTGACAACCATGTAAATCACCTCTATCATAGGGTGCATGTTTTGGGAGGGGGGCTGCACAATTTGGTTAATCCCTACACCAACCGGTTGAAACCATCTATATATCCAAAATGGGATCTGCTGTTTCTTGGAAAAAATCACACAGCATTCCCTAACCATGATCCAAATGTGAATAGCCACATGGGATTCCAAATTTATCCAATTTCACTCAAAACAACCCCAACAAAAAACCAAACCAAGGCATAAACAAACAAAGGTAATATATTTATTAAAAAAAGAGAATGATATATATCTATAAAGGATAAGATCTTATTGAAAGAGTTTTATAGTAAGGAAATGATTCAAGTTCAGTACTATATCCTTAAAATTCATACGATGACTCTAAAATTTATGATGATGTGGATATACTAGTATATGGTGAAACTAAATACATAAGAATTATTAAACATGTTATGTCGTAAGTAATTATTATAGAATGTTGAATGGATTTTTAAACATAGATAAATTTTTGAAATTTTAGTCAAACAAGATTCATTTTTAAGTCAAACTAAATAATGTTGAGGAAACACTATAACAAGAGGTTTGGACAGTAGTGATGGATTATGATATAAATTAAATTTATAAAAATAGAACTTGGTAATTAATATCACTTCCCAAACAGAATAATGTTACCATAAAAATTAGGTATTTAGAAATAATCTCATAGAAAATTGATAATTAGTAAAAAATAAGGCTGATCTGGTATGTAAGAGAGCTCTAAAATTGTGGATATACTAATTGATGATACTTTTTCTCCAGTAAAAACTTTTGAAATTGTATAATTTTTTTATGATACATTATCAAATGATATAAAGGTGTTCTAAATATTTTTGAAGCCTAATAGTGTTTGTTTATTTAAATAAATTTTGGTAAACTTACGGAAATCATTTATCATGTTAAGTATATCTTCATAAATACATTATTATTTTTTTATGTTTGTTTTTTAAAATAAGAGATTATTCATGATAAAAAAACCTAGAAGAAATTTATCACCAGGTTATCCATAATTATTGTGTAGTGTGCATGTGTTAATATTAGTATCTTTATGATAATTTGAATGGAGACACAGTTGATCAGTCAAAGGATGTAATTTGGTGAACTTGAGTTTCTTATTAAACCACTTAAATAAAAATAAATATATTCCGATATATGTGTCATTAATGTTAATTGAAAATTTTCTGCTGATTCTTTAACATGGGTAATTGAAATAGGTTCCCTTATTATGATGTTTTATACTTTAACACTAATCTAATGTTATGGGATAATTTTTCTTAATAGGTTGTAATTAAATATGATACTAATCAAGAAGAGGGATTTTATTAACCATGACAGTATGTTTCTATCGATATGTTGGATAATGAAATAATGTCATTTAAATAAGTTTTTACATAGATCATGTCAAAGCCTAGTTTATTATATGCGATGTAATTGTATATGATTTAATAATCTTGGGAATTGGGAAAGGGGAACATGTTTTGAATTAGATCACACAAAACCTATAATAACCAAAATATTTCACACATATATATTAAATTAGAAAATAGTAATATTCAATAAAATTCACATATACATGCTTAAAGACCATAAATTTTAGTGTATTTGAACACTAGATACACATTATTCATAGTTCATTAATGTTTTTCAATATATAACATAACAATCATCCCATTTAGTACTATTCATAGACATACACTACATCAACAATTCGTCATAACCTATGGAAAGGAAACATTAGAAAGGGTGACCTAAGAATCTCAGTAAGGGTAAACATTAATGATATCAACCTATTATCATATGAAATCAAAAGATAATCATAATGTTATTAGATTATAAGTATAACTTACAAAGTTCATACCCTATCTATCATGGATAATAAGAATGATACATGCCATAAAACATTATCATTTCAAATGAAATGAACTATAATAGTGAGAAAACATTATAAATAAACTATGAACTATAAGTAAATATCTAATAAGTATTGAAGCATTATAAGTATAGAAACTATTTCATATGACAAGGTTAACATCTGAGACCACAAAATCACAATGGGTCAAGATTCAACACCTCTTTCCAAATTCATAATAGATCAAGCATAATCACATTTTTTCCATAGTGGATCAATGCCATTGACCTATTTTACATAGTGGATTGAGCCCATCTACTTGTTTCCAATAATGGATCAATCAAATCATTATGCTTCCCATAGTGTATTAATCACATCAACATATTTCCCATATCTATCTCATAAGATATAATAATTTACTCAATTCATTTTATAGAGATATAGGTTCTAAAAATAACAGAATCCTTACATTATTATTTGACAAGATCAGAAACAATTCATCATATCATAACCCATTAAAAAATAGGGTATCATAAGCATTTTAACCTGGTATAGACTATAGAAATAAATAGATTTCATAATCATATTTTTATAATAATAATAAAAATTAACCATCCAAATAAAAAAAATTATGGTACCATGGGATCATATAAACAGTAAAATAGAAGCAAAACCAAAGTTATTTGTCATTTATGAATAGAAATTCCATAAAATATCATTCAAATATTCCAGAGGAAAATGTTACTTTCATTTGAAATCACTTATTTAAAATATAAAAAATTCAAAAAAATTAGAGAAAACAAGTCATTGAAGTAACCAAGGAATCTTAAAAATTAATATTCAAATAATTGAGGGGTACCAATGAAAAAAAAAATCATTTAGTACACATTAGAACAAATATTACTTACAAATTTTTAGTAAATAATCAGAACTACCTTGTTTGGAAAATGATGAGTTGATAAATTTTAAAATATTTTATAAAAATTAAAACATGGGTATAGATTAATTTAAAACTTTTTTTAAAATGAAAAAACATTCTGTAATTTATTTATAAAAAATGGTCTTGGGTGAAAATAGGGTTTTTAACAGAGAAAAATAAATTCAGGTTTTCCATATAATATTCTTATATAATCATGAGATCATAAAGGGGGAAAATGTAAGAAAACTAATTTTTTTAATGTAATAACTATATTAGAAAAAACACTAATGAGTTTCTCTAGATATATATTCTAAAATTTCATTATCTAAAACTTAATCATAAACAATACAAATAATTAATGAGATTATAACATAAAACTTTTACCGCTTTGTATCTTTTTAATCATAAAAACGATGAAATATAATACCATAAATGAATATTTGTTAGGTCCACAAGGCTAAATACCGTGAGAGGGGGGGTGAATCAGTGTATGACCAATTTAAAATTAATGCCAGTTCTGATCTTGTTTTTCTGTTCAGAAAAACACTCTTCTCTCAAATTTCATGTTACACAAAGTAAATATAAAGTAATGCATGCACATGACACAACAATTTTACTTGGTTCACCGTAAAGGGCTACGTCCAAGTAGCATACGCCGACAAGTTTTAGGTCATACCAAATTCCACTAATCTTCACTATATGTGGATACAATTTTCAGGCTAGATCACTTCTATGCCTAGGCTTAATGCTTTCCCAAGGGCCACTCCCTATTTCTCTCTCTCTAGGTCACTGCCGATGGAGAGGATCACCTTCTTTCTCTTCCTTCGCTCACTGCTCTTGGAAGGAATCCACTCACAGTTTATAGACCTGTAGGTCTCTTCATTTGCATGAAATAATGCATCTTCCTATGTATGTAGATGATCTATTGAAGTACAACTTTTACCCGTGGATGAATATCTCTTTGCACTGAAGGTATTGGGCATTCCTCCAGCTTCCACGCCGCCTGAAAATCACTGCCGGAACTGAACCTTATTTGGCGTGCAAGTATAACTCGGCGCGCAAGTATCGGCGCATAAGTCACAAAGGGAACGCAAGTCCATCTCATACACATGCACGACACAATCTTCCCCAACTACAAACTTGAATGACTCTCTTCCTTTTATACCCAAACAAATATTGGCGCACAACTGCCAACCGGCGCGCAACTTCTCACACTGGTGTGAAACTTCATCCACTGGCGCGCAACTTCACTTGCGCGACCCACACACCACTTGTGTGGACACCACACCTGCGTGAAGGGAGATTTTATTTCTCAATTTTTTGAACTCAGATTCAGAATGAGGAGGGGTGGTCTAGTATTTATTGGAAAATTGACCACCCTGTGCGACGACGCGCAAGTCAACCATCAGCGGGCAAGTCTTGGCGCTTAGGTCTCTTCCCCTACAAGTCACTTGCGTGAACCACTTCCAAACATGCCCGAACCTCTTTCCTTTTCCATATTTTGATCTTAAGATCTTGGAAAACCATAGGCGTGCAAGTTCTCAAGCTTCCAAGTCATAGGCACGCAAGTATCTTTCTCAGCGCGCAAGTCACCTGCGCTACCTCACCAAAACTTGCACGAACCTTATCCCTTTGCCGTATTTTGATGATAAGATCATGAAAAACATATGGTGTGGCTGTTTCCAAGCGTTCATGTACACGGCGTGAAATTCCCTTTTCCAACAACCAATTTTCTTTATTTGTCGATTTTCAAACCTAAACAATTGGCAAACACTGGAAAACAGCGCCATCTTGTATCTGTTATTTTTGTACCACCTCTAGATCATTCATCTCTTTGTTGATGTACTTGAATCAAACATGGATCATTAATCACAGCTCTTGAAATCGACATTCCATCATGAAATCCTCTTTGTCAACAAATTTGTATGTCATGGTTTGTATTGTCCACAATCACAACGCATATGTTCACTTTGTCAACAAACACAATCACCTCAAAAATGCTTTAATGATACCATGAGGGATTTTTGGCCAACAATATTTATATCACATAATATTCATTTAAATAAGAATAAAATACCTTCATGGAAATGATATACAGACCCCACAAAATAATCAAGTGGCGTACATGGCATGTATCTCACAGATAGTAAAATGAGAAGAAAATAACTTACAACTTTGGTAACATTTGAATCACAAGGCCAAATAAAAAATAACATAAAATAAAACATTAAATCTCAGGAAATTAAATATATTAATGATATAACCTGTCAAAGGGTTAGTATATAGACAACAAAAAATAATTGTTTAGTGAATATGTCATATGTATCTGAAAAAAGAGAGAGACTAGTAATCCTTGACCTAAACTCTAGACTTCTGTTACACACGTTGACACCTATTTTAAAATAAATATATGTTTATAATGAATATATTAATGAACTAAAATCATATTTACCATGTCATATATGATTTAATTAGGAAATATTACAACCTATTTATTATAAATTCCGTTTTAAAATAATGTTCCTAGTAGTAACTTGTTTGTTTTTCATATATATTTTATTTTGGTATTTTTGGTCCCTTTACATTGCTAATGGTTAAATAATTTCCAATATTTTATCCATGATATAAATATCATATATTTTCATTATATATGTATTTAGAGAGATTTATTTTGTTGGGTTAGTCTAGATACTCCTTATTATAACGATCCCAAATCATGTTGGTTGTATTTTTAATTAGTTCTATGTTACATGATAGTAAATCATATTCTGAAAAAATTATAAAAATTTAGTAATATTTTGATATAAAATCAGTTGGAAATATATAATACAAGTCATATTGAGATACAATCATGATTTTATACCTTTTATTGGAGCTACAACTAATCATTTATACCATGATTATCATATGGTGCTACTTTCAAATACTCTTACCACCTATATCTACTACCGTCACTCGATGCTACCACCTAGGAAAAGTTATCATTGCTTTTACAGTTGAACAATGATACTCCTTGTATAATCTACCACATGATTTATTTACCAATACCTTTATATCATTTCTACATTCAATGTAACTTCTTCTCATAGATGTTATCGCTAGTGATCTACCATCAAAGGATTATACATTCAGTTCAAGATGTCTTCATTAAGGATTCTACTTCCACTAGAACTCCCATGTCTATACAGAGATAATTTCAAAATTAATTATCCAAAATATATTTTATTAATTTAATGTTATATAGAATCATGTGGATTTAATGATGATTATTCTTAAACAACTCCACCTAAAACATAAATAAAATGTAATTCTTTCTAGATTTGCTGCTCAATATGAGGATTTAAATTGTGTTATTATTATTTTACAATTAATCGGATCCTATAAAATACTATATATTTAGAATTGAAATTGTTTATGTGGGCATGGGGAATACATGAAATACTAAAAATGATACAATGAAAAAAGAGATGAAAATGAAAAAAATGATTTTTCATAATGTCTATGATACTCTATTTTATTACACTTTCTATGAAAACCATATGGTAGATTCTCATGAAGATTTCCAGATACAACTGACTGACAAAGACCAATTGAATTGAGTTTCACAACATTTTCATATCTCTAATACTTTTCTATTTATATTTATGCTTTACTTTTGAGATGAGTTTAGCATTACTCTATATATTCATAAAACACAATCTCATATACCAATCTATAGGGTGTTTTAAAAATTCTATATATTTTATTAATCATTATTCCCATGAAGAACTATGGTAGAGCTTGGCTTTCACCTATGATTATTTTTTATCCCATGTATTCCTGTGCAAGAGGCATTGTTCCTGAATAGTATTGTGTTCTATTATTTCCAAAACCCATTCCAGGTTATGGATCAATTTATTTTATAAAAAACATATTCAATGTATGTGATAACTATGTAAGGGGATTGTGTCTTAGCTTGAGATGAAACCCCTTATTATTATTTTTTGTGATTTATATGTTTTTTCTTTGTTTTAAATCAAATGTTTTTAAAATTTATAAAATTATTAAACAAAACATAACACTAATAGTTAAATAAAATAGAGTTTTATATACTATGTTTGATACTATTAGACTAGTTCAAAAAGTTAGAGTATTTTCAAGTTATATTTTAACTAATATTTGATTGATCTATTTAGAAACATTTCCTAAGATCAAATTATAATATCTTACTATGTATTAATAACTAATAATTTTTATTATATTGGAAGATTTAGGTTCTGAAATGTTTTTACTTAGAAATTTTATTGGAAATTAAATTCACCTTCTCTTTAGATTCCACTTTGACTAACATTTTTAATTTGAGTCTTTTCAAAAATATCTTTTAACTATGATATAGTTGTTTTTAATGACCATAACGTTTTGTTATATCTAAATTTAATTCTTTATATATCAGAATAGAAAGATAAGAAACTACCCCTAATCACCTAACATATTTTCATGTAACTAAATTTATTCAAGTAATATTGAAATGATAATTCATATTGAGGGAATGGGGTTTGATATTTAGATTGTTATTGAGGAGAATTATACATTATATAAATATCCTAGAATATATTTTAGTGATTCCAGTAATACTTTATATGATTGTAATGGTAAAGATATTAATTACTTATTTTTTTACCTTAGGAGATAAATAATTCAATAGAATATCTAATTTCACTTGTACTTTTGAAATTTGGGATACACTAGCTATTTACCATAAAGTAACTAGCAATGTTAAAGAGTTATTCTTAAATACTTAAACTATTAAATATGGTACATTTAAGATGAAACCTAATGAGAATATTTATCATACATTTATAAACCTCAATGATATTATAAAAAAATGAATTCACTTTGGAAGACCACTGATAGTAAAGATCATGTAATGAAACTTCTCAGATTTTTACCACACACATGACGAGGAACCTCAATTTCCATAAAATAATCATGTGACATAAGTAAAGTACTTGTGAAATAGATTACTAGAAAGATCACGATGTATGAGGAAGAACTCAAAGTTAACAAATGAGAAGTTTATGAACCAAAGAAAATTACAATATCCTTCAAGACTTATGAATCAAATCAAAAAAGAATAAAATAATGTTGAAAGTTCTACTAATGGGGAATCATCATTAGAAAATAATAATGAAATGAAACATTTATCTGTAGTATTTAATATGTTCAATAGGAAGATAAATTTCTTCAATAAACTCAATTATAAATGTATCTATGATAAAGGAAATTAGGTAAATAGTGTAAAAGGATGATTCCAAAAATTAAATAACATTCAAGGAGTGCTAAAGAAAAGGTCACATCAAAGAATATTGTGATATGATAAAATACTAAAAAAGTATGAGGAAAAAATAAAAGAGAAATAAAAACCATTTTAAATCATCCAGGGGTACCTCAGTGGATAGCTTAAGTGATTTAGAATCATGTATGTTTAGATAGAAATGATAGATCCAATATTTATTTCATGAAAATGACTTCTGACATATCAAATATTTTCCTGAATTACCTTCCCATATTTACATCCATTCAGAGAATGAAAATAGTGAAGGAAATATATCTAGTGAGGATTTATTTTAATGCTTTAATATAATAGAAATGACATTCAATGAACCGGAAGATAAATATAAATATTTAAATAATAAGCATCCTTTTTCCGCTCATTTTAAATCTAATAATTCTAGAGAAAAATAGTACAATTCCCAATTATTAATGGAACATAAGGAGCTTAAGATCTCAAATGAAAAAATTAATATAGATTTTGAAATGTTTCTTAATGGTTGATAAATACTGACTCAAATTAATAGTAATAAATCTGGTTTGAAATACACTAAAATAATTAGTTACCAACCTATATATAGTTGAATTAATAAAAATAAATTTATACCATGTTATTGTTATGCGAAATCTAAAAATTCTTATTATTTAGTAGAACAAAAAAGTTTTTACTTCTAAATGTTTAAGTATTTCTTATAATAAAGCATATAAATAGTTATCTATTCCTTAATCTATTATTAATAATATTTTTGGATTGAAGAAAATATGGGTACCAAAATCATTTATGGGTTATATACCTTTTTATGAAATCTTATTAAATAATTTCAATAACAAATTAATCTATAAGGGAATTGGGTGTTCCAAAAATATGATTAGTGTAACATCCCAAGTAAGTAATGAATAATAGATATTCTTATCTATGTCTATTTATGAATTAGATAGTGTTTTAGAGGCTTAAAACGAGAAAAAATCCAATCTTAAGCATGGAATACTCTAATATTTTTAAAAGATTGTTTTACCGCCTTTTGATGGCGAACCATTTTTAAATATAACTTTTGAAAATTTTATAAGACATATTTGTCAAAATAAACTTATTCTTTATGATTGGGACATTGAAATTTACTTTGGATAAATTTCTGGTATTTTTCTGAAAATGACCATTTTTTAATGAATAGTGAATAGTGTTGTATTTAAATTCAAATCCTCTTTTTAATCTAATTTATTTATATAGTTAGATTATCTTTTTAATTGGATTTAAAGTGAAATTCTAATATATTGTTACCATTTTATCCAATGGTGGTCATTCGAATTAATATCACTTTGAGTTTAGACCTAAACTAGTGTCAGTCTTTTGATAGATATTGTTTTTAAAAACACGCTATTTGATTTGACAGTGTAATTTAATTATAAAATTAATTAATGAATCATTTATGTTATGAATTTGGGAAAATAGACATCATTTTTGAATACAGAATATTAAATATATCTTAGGGTGAATTTTTGGTATTTTTCTGAAAAACCTAAATTTTTGATGAATATTGAAACCACAAAGTTGTAGTTACAAAAACTGATTTTTTGTTTAAATGGAACATTACCACTTCTGTGATTTGAATTTCAAAAATCAAATATAAATTATTTTCATTATTATGTAAAATTTGGTTCAATGGGATGAAAATAATTTTTGATGAAAAGTAACTTTTATGTTTTACTAATCGCGATTAACGGTATTTAGTGTGATTTAAGGTAAAAATGATATTATAATAAAATTAAAATATCTTGGAACTTGTCCTAACCCTATTGGATGAGTCATGGCTAACCAATAAAACCCATGGGTGGATTTGTGGGACCCCATGGAGCCACTTGGGTTAGATAATGACATTAATGCCTTTTATTTAATGTAAAAGTAAAAATGACACAAACATGTATTGTTTTACTAAAACAATTTTTACATGGGGTTATACAAGTCAGATTTTTGACTATAAATAGTCATTGGTATGATAAAAATATTTCCTTCATAATAGATTTTCTATATTTTTATACATTAATTAAATTAAATTATTTATGACATCATGATGATGCAAGGATTACCTCATTATTTAATGATTTAAATAAAATGAAAAGATAATGTAAAATATAAGACCTACACATGTAAAAAACCTATTGGATGGGTGGATTTATAACTCTTATCACCTTATCCTCGAAATACATCAATGTGGGACCTTTAAAATCCGAAACTCACTTGAAAATAAAGTAACATTTTATACCTTTCCAAGAGTGCCCCTCCTCTCCTCTTATAAAGGGCCCCCACCTCTACCTCCTTGCCCACACCTCTAAATATTTTTGCTCGGCCAAGAACTGATCATTTTGTCTCAAAACATCCCTCTCCTCATCCTAGAAGCCTTACCATAGGCAGGAAGCTCTTGAAGAAACCATTTTGTTTCAAACTAAAGGGAGTTACCCGATTTTAAGGTAATGTCTTCACTTGTTTTCTTTTGTTTTATTTTGCTTCTCCAACCCCCTAAACTCTTTTTATTCATTTCTTTTGTAAAAACTAAAGTATCATAAATATACTAGGATGTTGTTATAAGAAGTATTAGAGCTACACATAGACACACACCTACATCTAATGGTTAAAGAACATACTGATTCTGTGGATGGTGAATTTCTGCCTCAGGAAATGATGATTGTTCAATATTTATTTAACACCTTCAAAGGTGGCCATTAAGATGTTACTATATTTATATATGATATATAATATTTTTATATTTTCCTTAAGCTTCTGTATTTTTCATTTATGTCATACCTTTATGGATTCCATTGTGGGTAAACACGATATCTTCATTTTAGGAAGTGCGGACTACCGCCCCCTCAAAGTGATTTGATTCGTTAATACCATATGTGGTACGTATAAAGGATAGATTTAATGATATTATATATGATTCCATACTGGAATTATAATACTATTTTGTATCATTATGTTTTAATTCCATTAAATATGAAATAGAAATGGAAGTAGCCTTTATACGTACGTACAACTTACCGTCTCCAAGAAAGGTGCATTTCATTTATTTACTCTAAATGTTATGTAATACTATAAATTCATGTATATAATAGATATAATAGATATATATGATATCTATATAATGAATATAATTCTGGATATAATGGATATTTTACCTCATGAACAAACTTGTAATTATAAAGAGTTTATTTTTGACTCAAGTAGCAATGATGGAAAAACCGACCATTTTTAAAATAAATAATTACATAGTGTTAATAACATGGTAATAAGTGATATAAAAGGAATAATGAACTTGAAAAAGGTTCTTAAGAATGTATAAATTAACTCAAGTTTATTATTCAGGAGATTAAAGAACGATCGAGTCAAGTCAGATACGAGGTATGGGACTTCGTCTCAATCTCCTTTCATTGAGGCATATTTTGTTTTATACACAACATTATTTTATATGGTGTATAAACCCTTTTGACGTTTATGTTTATTCAAAACGAATCTTTTCTATATGAATCATTTTACTAAACAACAAAATGGAATGTTTTTGTCATACGAATGCGGCGACAATGAATTCTCTGTCGTCGTGGCCATTATTTGAGTTTCAGCTTCTCCTAAAAGCCAAAACATTTTTTTAAAATAAACACCATGTTTTAACTTTCTTTTATTTTGGTATTGGAAATGGTTTTCACAAAGTTTTTATTATATCAATGTGTGATATTGATATCTTTTGATTGAAATATGGAAATGTTATGTTTCCTTTATGAATGTTTTATGTGATATGATTATGTTATGGTTCTTGGGCATTGTTTATGAAGACAGGTGGTTCTGTGATAAACTAAAGGCGGGTGAGCCCGATATAGCTCTCCAAAGCATTGGGTAACGTGAATGGGTTAAACGTTAAGGCTTCTCTGAAGAGATTTAGGGAATATATTGTGATGTGTATTCCAAACGTAACCATGAGGGTTACTCCCTACATAAAAATGTTATGAATGCCTCAAGTTACCTTTAGATCTTATGATTTATATGATTTATTCATTATTTGATGAGGTATTATAAAATTGTTATGTTTTATGAGTAATGTATGATTTCATACATGGACTAATTTTTTCATTTCGTACTTTTATATCCCTTACTGAGCTTTTTATGCTCATCCCATGTTTTTGAAATGTTTTTCAGAGGTCAAGGGAAAGGTACATGATTTGATGATAGGGTCAAGAAAGTGTCATGAACGAATCCATGTTTTGTTTGAAATATGTTTCCGTTGATGGGAAAAAAATGAATACTATCTTTTATGTAACCACATTGTTTAAATATGGAATGTAATTCGTGATTTATGATTTAATTCTCAAAAAATCTAAACCTAAAGAGATCCTCAATGTGTAATCTTGTAATAACTCAATATTATGTAATGCTTAAGGATGGGGCCTTATAGTTGGTATTAGAGGTCAGTTTAGATAACATTAGGAGTTAGAATTCTATTAAATTATTATCCAAAAATATTTTTTTTATGGTCAAATTGAAATGATATAGCATTGGAAGATTAACATGTTGCTTCATCTAAGACATATTTGTTCAGAATAGTTTTTCACAGAGGAAATAGGGAAGCAGTGCTAGGAAAGCATACAAAAGGAAATAACCTTCCGAATCAGCATCCTGGGATGGTCGGGATTGGAACTGAACAGTTGGTTGCAGTAATATCGCAGTTGACTCAAGTGATAAATGGTGGGGGTATCCATGCACGAGATCAGCCAGATCAACCACAGAAGAATATGTTAGTGGTGGAACATTTCATGAGGTAGCATCCCCCATCTTTCAGAGTATCATCTGACCCATGTGCAAGCTGAAGGGTGGATTAAAGCACTGGATATGATTTTCGATGTCATGGGGTGTTCCGAAAATCTAAAGTTTAGTCTTGCTATTTACCTTTTGGAGGGTGAAGCAGATCAGTGGTGGTCGATGGTTAAATATATCAGAGACGTTGATGAGATTGATGCTCTTGACTGGGATGACTTCAAAGGTATGTTTCTTGAGAAGTATTTTCCTAAGGCTGTTCGACTTAGGATGGAAAAACTATTCATGGAATTGAGGCAAGAGGACGACTCTGTGGATGCTTATGAGGAGAGGTTCACTCGATTGGCAAGGTATGCTCCAAATTTTATCTGAGACCATGATAGTAAAATCAATTGTTTTTACTTAGGATTAAAGCCAAAATATCGATGGGCCTTAGCTTTTCGTGAGTTCAAAAGATATAAAAATCTTGTTCGATGTGCTGAGAAGGTGGAAATAGAGTTTGATGATGATCAATTGTTATATAACAACCAACAGAAAAAAGAGACCGAGGTAGCAGGATAAAGGGATAAATTCATTAAAAAAGTCAGATGGTAGAAAACTAAGTTTCTAGTTTTTGATAAATGTGTTAAAAGGAATGTTGGGAAATGTCTTCTGAATTCTCAAATGTGCTACTGATGTGGTAAGATGGGACATAAGGCTCATGATTGCACTGAAAAAGATCAGGGTGATGGTGAGACCAAATTTTATTTACAGTTTGTGAAATTTTTTAAGTGCAATAAGATGGGTCACTTTGCAAATGAGTGTCCGACAAAGAGAATGAGTGATGGGAAGCAGTTAGACTACAATCATAAAGGGGTGGTGAAATCTTTTTCAACTAATTCAGCAGATGTTGGGCCATCAAATGATGTGGTATCTGATACTTTGTTTATTTTTTCAGATTATGCCAGTGTGTTGTTTGATTCGAGGTCTACACATTCTTTCATCTCTGAAATACTTTCTTGTAAAATGGGAATTCCATCTCAATAAATGACTCTTGAACATGTGGTAAAAACACATGGGGGAAATGTTGAGGCAAAAAGAATTTATATGAATATTCCTATCCTTATCCGTGGAATGAACCTACTTGCAAATCTTATTGTTTTACGTATTGTAGATTTTTATGTTATCATGGGTATGGATTGGCTCTCTATATACCAGGATCAAATTGAATGTAGAGCTAAAGAAGTTTATTTTCAGAAATAATTTCAGTTTGTGTACAAGAATGAACCCTTACAGTTGATAACATATCAAGAGGCCTAGAAACTTATAAAAGATGGAAATGAATGTTACCTTTCACATATTGTTGAAAGAAAGGGAACTGTTCAGATTAATGATGTCCTAGTGGTAAATGAGTATCCTGATGTTTTTCTGGATGAGTTTCCTAGAATAATTCCAGATCAGGAAGTTGAATTTACTGTTGACATAGTTCCTGATGCTAATCCAATTTCAAAACCCCTTTATCGAATGGATCAAATTGAACTTTTAGAGTTGAAGGAGAAATTTCAAGATTTATTAGAGAAAGGCTTCATTCGACCTAGAATATCACCATGGGGTGCTTTTGTTTTATTTGTTAAAAAGAAATATGTTTCTACGAGACTTTGCATTGATTGTAGATCCTTGAATAACAACACTGTTTAAAACAAATTTCCTTTACCTCATATCGATGATTTGTTTGATTAGCTCCAGGGAGCTCAGTTTTTCTCAAAGATTGACCTGATATTGGGGTAGCATCAGTTGAAGGTAAAGGAATCAGATATTCTAAAGACCACGTTTTGTACAAGATATGGCCATTATAAATTTGTAGTTATGCCTTTTGGGCTATCCAATGAACCTACTGTATTCATAGACATTATGAATAGTATTCTCCATGAGTTCTTGGATAAGTTTGTGGTTGTTTTCATTGATGATATTTCGGTGTTTTCTAAAATTAAAGAGGAGCATGAAAGTCATTTAAGGCTTATTTTGAAAACCTTAATAGAAAAGAAATTGTATGGGAAATTCAGAAGTGTGAGTCTTGGTTACAAAAAATTTCTTTCCTTGGTCATATTGTTTCTAAATATGGGATAACTGTTGATCTTGCAAAAAAAAGGTTGTTAAAGAATGGCCAAGACCAAAAAATGTAACTGAGATTCGTAGCATCCTTGGTTTGGAAGGCTACTACCGAAGTTTTGTTAGAAAATTTTCACAGTTATCTAGTCCAATTACTAAGCTAACTCGAAAGGGTGTTATGTTTATCTGGACAAAAGAATATGATGATTGTTTTTAGGAACTGAAAAGAAGATTGGTGAATTCTCCAGTTTTGGCACTACCTTCCAGGAATGGGGTATTTGTGATCTACAGTGATGCTTCATTGAAAGGACTTGGTTTTGTCCTAATGCTGAATGATCAGGTAATTGCTTGCGCTTCACATCAGTTGAAAACCCATGAGGTAAATTACCCTACACAATATTTGGAATTAGCCGGTGTTGTTTTCGCTTTAAAATTTTGGAGGCATCATTTGTATGGAGTAAAGTGTGAAATATATACCAATTACAAAAGTTTAACATATATATTCACTCAGAACGAACTGAACATGAGATAGAGGGGTTGGCTAGAATTAATCAAGGATTATGATTGTACAATTCATTACCATCCGGGAAAAGAAAATAAAGTTGTTGATGCTTTGAGTCGAAAAAGTAAAGCTTCATTAACGCTATTGCATTTGGAACGTGATCCTTTGGTTAAGGATTTGCTGAACTTTGGCATAAAATTTGTTGGGGCAGGATGTCCTTATATTTTGTTTCAGGTATTAGTGAAATCGTCTCTATTAGAAAGAATTAATCAAGCACAGAAGCAAGACAACGAGTTACAGAAAAATGTAGAGCCGGTTCAGAGGGGTAAGTTTCCTGAATTCAACATTGATAATGATTGTGTTTTGAGGATTGGGAAGAGATTATGTGTGTATGGTGACTCAAAGTTGAAGAATTATTTGTTATGTGAAGCTCATAGTTCTTCGTTTTCAGTTCATCTAGGCAGTACTAAGATGTATAGAGATCTTTGGGAGTATTACTGGTGGGACGGAATGAAAAGAGATATTGCTGATTTTACTGTGAAGTGTTTGACTTCTAAACTTGTTAAAGCAGAGCTGCAGTTACCGAAAGGGATGATTCAACCTTTACCAGTGCCAGAGTGAAAATGTGAGAATATATCCATGGACTTCATTGTGGGATTGACAAAGACACCTCAAGGTAATAATGAAATCTGGGTTATTGTTGATCGAATGACTAAATATGCTCATTTCCATGATATACAAGTTACTTTTTTCTAGATCAACTTCCCGTTTGTATCATAAAGAGATAATATGGTTACATGGAGTTCCTATCTCCATTTTATCTGAACATGATCTCAGGTTCACTTCTAACTTTTGGAAAGGCCTTCAAAAATCAATAGGTACTAAAATAAATTTTAGTACAACTTTTCATCCCCAATCAGATGGGAAGTCAGAACGAACAATTCAGACTTTGGTGGATATGATACGTGCTTGTTCAATGGATTATCAAGGAAGTTGGGACCAATATATTTCTTTGGTTGAGTTTTCTTATAATAACAGTTTTCATTCCAGTATACAGATGGCACCATTTGAGGCATTATATGGGAAGCGGTGTCGAACTCCATCATTATGGGATGAAGTTGGTGAAAAGAAGTTGGTGGGACTAGAATTTGTAGAAGAGTTATGCGGACAACATGAGGAAGGATCTCTCTTTTGAGGTAGTTGATCATGTTTCTCTCAAATTCTCACAATGGAAAAGTGTGATGTGATTTGGTAAGAAAGGAAAGCCGAGTCCAAGGTTCATTGGACCATATGAAATTCTAGAGAGAGTTGGATCAGTTTCATACCAAGTGGCTTTACCTCCGAGTTTATCTCAGGTACACAATGTTTTTCATGTTTTAATGTTAAGGAAGTACATGCCAGATCCATCTCATGTTTTGAGCCCAGAGGTAATTCATTTGGAAGAGAATCTCTCTTATGAAGAACGACCGGTCTAGATTCATGACCACATGGAGCAAGTGTTATGGAATAAGTTGATTCATCAAGTAATTCTTTTGTGGAAAAACCACATGATTGAAGAGGCAACATGGGAATCTGAAAATGCAATGAGGGATAAAGACCCCCACTTATTCAATTAGTAAATAAATTGCAGGGACACAATTTTCTAAAGGGGGGAAGGATGTAACATCCCATGTAAGTAATAAATAATAGATATTCTTATCTATGTCTATTTATTAATTAGATAGTGTTTTAGAGGCTTAAATGAGAATAAATCCAATCTTAAGCATGGAATACTCTAATATTTCTAAAAGATTGTTTTACCAAATTTTGATGGAGATCCATTTTTTAATCTACCTTTTGACAATTTTATAATCTATATTTGTCAAAATAAACTTATTCTTTATGATTGGGAGAATGAAATTTACTTTGGATAAATTACTGGTATTTTTCGGATAATGTTCTTTTTTTTAATGAATAGTGAAAAGTGTTGTATTTTAATTCAAAACCTCATTTTAATATAATTTATTTATATAGTTAGATTATATTTTTAATTGGTTATAAAGTGAAATTAGAATATATTTTTACCATTTAATCCAATGGTGGTCATTGGATTTAATATCACTCTGAGATTGGACATAAACAAGTGTCAATCTTTTGATAGATATTGTCTCTCAAAAACATTCTATTTGATTTGACAGTGGAATTTAATTATAAAATTCATTAATGAAACTTCTATGTTATGAATTTGGTAAAATAGACATAATTTTTGAATTCAGAATATCAAATATAGCTTTGGGTGAATTTTTGGTATTTTTCTGAAAAACCTTAATTTTTGATAAATAGTGAAACCACAAAGTGGTAGTTACAAAAACTGATTTTTCATTTAAATGGAACATTACCACATCTGTGATTTGAATTTAAAAAATCAAATATAAATGATTTTCATTATTAAGTAAAATTTGGTTCAATGTGATGAAAATAATTTTTGATGAAAAGTAACTTTTATGTTTTATTAATCATGATTAAAGGTAATTAGTGTGATTTAAGGTAACAATTACATTATAATAAAGTTAAAATATATTGACACTTTTCCTAACCCTATTGGATGAGTCATGGCCGACCAAGACAACCCATGGGTCGATTTTGGGGACCCCCTGGAGCCACTTGGGTAAGATAATGACATTAATTCCTTTTATTTAAAGTAAAAGTAAAAATGACACAAGCATGTATTGTTTTACTAAAACAATTTTTTACATGGGGTTATAAATGTCATATTTTTTCTAGAGAATTTAATTGGAATTTTAAAACGATTTCATAGATCATAGTATTTTTTTATAATTTTTAGACATTAAATAAATTAAATTATTTATGACATCATGATGATGCAACGATTATCTCATTATTTAAGGATTTAAATAAAATAAAAAGATAATTTAAACTATAAGACTTACACATGTCAAAAACCTATTGGATGGGTGGATTTCGAAAAATTATCATCTTATCCTAGAAATACATCAATGTGGGACCTTTAAAATCCGAAACTCATTTGAAAATAATGTAACATTTTATACCTTTCCAAGAGTGCCCCTCTCTCCTCTTATAAAAGGCCTCCACCTCTACCTCCATACCCACACCTCTCAAGCTTTTGGCTCGGCCACGCTCTGCTAATTTTGTCTCTCCAAATCCCTATAATCATCCTAGAAGCCTTACCTTAGGCATGAAGCTCTTCAAGAGACCCTTTTGGTTAAAACCAAAGGGAGTTACCCGATTTTAAGGTAATGTCTTCACGTGTGTTCTTTTGTTTTGTTTTGCTTCTCCAACCACCTAAAATACTTTTATTCATTGCTTTGGTAACAAATACAATATCTTCAATATACTAGTATGTTGTTATAAAATGGATTCTAGCTACACCTACACACACCTACATCTAATTGTTAAAGAACATACTTTTTCTGTGGATGGTGAATTTCTGGATCACGAAATGATGATTGTTCAATATTCTTTTAACACCTTAAAATGGGGCCATGAAGATGTCAATATATTTATATATGATATATAATATTTTTATGTTTTCCTTAGATTTTTTATTTTTCATTTATGGCATACTTTTATGGTTTCCATTATGTGTAAACGCGATATCTTCATTTTAGGAAGTGCGGACTACCGCCCCTCAAAGTGATTTGATTTGTTAATACCATATGTGGTATGTATAAAGATAGTTTTAATGATATTATATATGATACCATACTGGAATTATAATACTATTATCTATAATTATGTATTAATTCCATTAAATATGAAATAGAAATAGAAGTAGCATTCATACGTACGTACGACTTACCGTCTCCAAGAACGGTGATTTTCATTTCTTACCTATAAATTTTATTTAATATTATAAATGCATCTATATAATGGATATATATGATATATATGATATATAAATATTGAATATAATTCTGGATATAATGTATATTTTACCCCAGGAACAAACTTGTAATTATAAAGAGTTTATTTTTGACTCAAGTAGCAATGATCAACAAAACGACCATTATTAACTAAAATAATTACACAGTGTTCATAACATGGTAATAAGTGATATAAAATGAGTAATGAACTTGAAAAAGGTTCTTAAGAAAGAAGAAATTAACTCAATTTTATTATTCAGGAGATTAAACAACGATCGAGTCAAGTTAGATACATGGTATAGGACTTTGTCTCAATCTTATTTCGTTGAAGAATATTTTGTTTCATACACAACATTATTTTATATGGTGTATAAAACAATTTGGATTTTATATTTATTCAAAAGGAATATTTTATATATGAAGGGTTTTACTAAAAGACAAAAGGGAATGTTTTTGTCGTATGTATGCGGCGACAATGACTTCTCCACCGTTGTGACCATTATTTGAGTTTCAACTTCCTCTATAAGCCATAAATATTATTAAATAAATAATACGTTTAAACTTTCTTTAATTTTGGTATTGAAAATATTTTTCACAATGCTTTTATTATATCAATTTGTGGTATTGATATCTTGTGATTGAAATATGGAAATGTTATGTTTCCTCTATGAATCTTTTATGTGATATGATTATGTTATGGTTCTTGGGAATTGTTTAAGAAGATGGGTGGTTCTGTGATAAACTAAGGGCAGGTGATCCCGATATGGCTCTCCAATGCATTGGGTAATGTGAAGGGGTTAAACGTTAAGGTTTTTCCAAAAAGATTTAGGGAATATACCGTGATGGGTATTCCAAACGTAACCATGAGGGTTACTCCCTACGTAGAAATGTTATGAATGCCTCAAGTTACCTTTAGGTATTATGATTTATATGATTTATTCATGATATGATGAGGTATGTTAAAATTATTATGTTTTATAAGTAAAGTATGATTTCAGACCTGGAATAATGTTTTCATTTCATACTTTTTTATCTCTTAGTGAGATTTTTATGCTCATCCCAAGTTATTGAAATGTTTTTATGAGGTCAAGGGAATGTTACATGATGTGATGATATGGTCAAAAAAGTGTCATGAAAGAATCCATGTTTTTTTTAAAAATGTTTCTGTTGATGGGAAAAAAATTAATACTATCATTTATGTAACCACTTTGTTTAAATGTGGAATGTAATGCATGATTTATGATATAATTATCTAAATCTCTAAACCAGAAAAGATCCTCATTGTGTAATCTTGTAATAACTAAATATTATGTAATGATTAAGGTTGGGGCCTTATAATTAGATACTACTAAAGCTTCCAAAATATGATCCAACTTTTTTTGTAAATGTCACCTTCTTTGATTATGCTAAAAGGAAGTTAATTTGGCTGAGTCAAATTGGTAACCCTAATATTTATTTAATTTATTAATTTTTTTTATAAATGGATTAAAGTATAATATTATTAAAATATCTTATTTGTGTGATGATAGTTACCATGTTATGTTTGAAAATAATGCTTTAATATTTTTTAATTCCAAACCTGATTTTTTTAATACTATTAGAAATTATAATGTTTATTCTATTGATTTATACTATATATTTTTATAAATAAGATTATTATTTGAGTTCCTTTTATAATAAATATTTTCATTGGAATTGGATACTAGGTTACTGTAATATTCATTCTCTTAGATAGTTAACTAGCGAAGGTTTCTCTGATGATTTTCCTAAACTAGAATTCCCAAAAAAAAATCTATTATCCATATCAAATAGGAAACTAGCAAAAAATATATTTCCAATTAATAAAATAATATTCATGTTCTCAATAATTTTATTTGGTTCACATAGATGTTTTTGGACCCTATAGAGTTTATAGTTTTTCATAAAAACATTGTACTTATTCTATAGTTGATGATTATTAATGATATACATGGGTATTTTTCAATTCATATAAAAGTGAAACTCGTTCATGTTTTTAAAAATATGACATATATATAGAGAATAAAGTGGATATAGAATTAAAACCTTAAGAAGTGATCATGGTTGTGAGTTTAAATATCATGATTTTGAATCATTATTCATAGAACATGGTTGTAGTCATAAATTTTATGCTCTTATAACCCCACAATAGAATGGTGTAGTAGAAAGACAAAATACAATAATTCAAAATACTACCTAGACTATGATCAATGAGTATGATTTACTTGTATATTTTTGGGAAGATTTTGTAAAAATATCATTCCACATAATTAAAATAGTTTTAATTAGAACTATTTTAATGAATTCCATTTATGAATTATGGAATGTTAGAAATCCAATTGTTAATTACTTTAGAGGTTTTGGATGCAAAGTCTTTATACCCAGTACAAATTTTTTTTAGAAAAGTTTAATTCATGAAGTGATTATTGCATTTTCCTTGGATATTATACAATAATTAAGTCATAAAGGTTGTTTAATAAAATTAATAATATAGTGAAAAAATCTTTACATGTCAAATATGAGATGAAATATTCACATGATCCTTACAACTCTTTAAAAATCCATGAGAATGACATTTATTGTTTAGAATTCAATGCCAAAACTAGTTAAACTTTTTTCAAACGTACAAAAAAGTATTCTAGTTAGGATGAGAAATTTGAAATTTTACATGTAGAATATAATTAAGCACCCAATACTTCTCTCCCAAAATCCATTAGGAGAGTAGTATATCTTCTATTAGATATAGATTTTGGTGAACTAGATAAAGAATAACAAGTAAAAATTATTATAGAAATTTTGTTGAACATAAAGCGTTTTTATCATAAATTTAACCTAAGAACATCACGAAAAAATAGTTAAAAAAATATTAGGAAATGGAAATGAAATAGGAGTTAAATTAGTTTGAATGAAACAGAGTCTAAGAATTAGCTGAAATAAAAATGGACTACCAAACCATTACATCTAAATGGGTGTTTATATAAAAAGGTTTATGAGTTATGAAATATAATTAGAAATAAAGAAATATTGGATACACAATGATATAGTCAAGAGGAAGGAATTGACTATTAAGAAACCTTTGATTTACTAGCAAGACTTGAATCAATTTTAATATTTCTTTCTTATATAGCACATTTGAATTTCAAAATATATGAAATTGATGTCAAGATAGAGTTTTCGAATGGATATATTATTGAGTATGTTTTTTTGAACAAACTCATAGATTTCTAAACTCCAATTTTCCAAATCATTCTTTTAAGTTTGAAAAATAATTATATAGTTTAAAATAAGAACCTATAGGTTGATATGATAGGATCATCTCTTTTCTAATTTCATAACGTATAGTTCATGATACCATATTTATGAAAATAATATCAATATATTTTTTAGTAGTATGAATTTAATTTTATGTTAATATTTTTGGATAATTAATAATTTATTTTTGTGCCAAATTTTTAAAAATGATGAAATATGAATTTTAAATGAGTTTAATGGTTAAATATTAATTATTTCTTATTTCTTAGTTTTCAAAAAAAATAATTATTTTAAATCAAAAGAATTACACCAAATATATTTTGAAACAATTTGTCATGAATATTACAAAACGTCATGATAATCCCAAGGGTAATATTTATAAGATGGATGTTGATAAAACTTTGAAACTGTTTGAGCAAACAACTTACATAAGTGTGATTCAAACCTTACTACACATAACTTCTAACTGATTGTATATAATTTTTAGTGTGTGTGTTCATATTTTTTAGAAAATAAAAAATTATAAACTTACTTTCAGTTAAAATTAATTTTCAATAACTCTTGAATTCAACCAACTTAATATTGTTTTATCCTAATCGAGAATCATTTGATTTAGTGATCAATTCAGATGCCGATTTTAGTGGTCTCAGATTAAATAGAAAAAGAACCTCGAGAACATTAAACTTTTTAGGAAAGTCTCTAATTTCGTGGTGTAGTATGAAATAGAACTCTAGGGAACTATCCACTATTGATTCTTAGTACATAGCTACATACAGTTGTTGTGCATAGATTCTTTAGGTATAAAACACTTTACTAGACTATTGATATAAATTTCAACATGTCCATACAAATTATGATAATACAAGTTCGATATATATATATAAGACTAATTTATCTCGTTATAGGAAAAAACATATTTATATAAACACCAATTTTTGAGAGATGATTTAAAAAAAGGTGATATACTATCTAATTTATAGGTACTAAGCACCAACATGCTGACATATTCACCAAGCCTCTGAACATTAAGTGATTAATCTATATCAAATTTGAACTTGGAATGATATGTTTTGATTAGTCTATTGTGGTTAATGTTATATTAATATTGGAAAATATTATGTAAACCGGTTCTACTGTGGATGATCTACTATTATCTATGTACCGTTAGATATGATACCATTAGTTATGTATTGTTATGTTTTATACGGTGACTCTCTCTACCGTGAGGATCAAAAATTGATATGCGACCATTGTGTGCTACCATATAAATGATACTATAGAATTCTACAGTGACATGATACTGTGGGTATGCTACTATAGGAATAAAATCGATAATACATGATTATTTTTATTTACCGTTTCAGTATATTCTGAGAACTACCATTTGTAATTACATTCCCATGTGCTACCATTCCTTATTCATACTGTTACTGACATAGAATTAAACAATATTGAATTTTATTATAGATATTATATTTTTAAAAAATATTTTATCATATTTTGAAATCCCTAAATGATATATTTCACAAAATACGAGTTTGGGGATCTTTTTATTGTGTGTTCCCCTTTTAAACCTCCCCTTCTCTCTCAAACTTCTGTGGTTTCTTCCTTTATCCCTCAAATTTTTTTGAAATTGGTTTGTGTAAAATTTCAACCTATTTTTTCTAATGAGACACATCCTTTAAAGATGAAAGGAAAATAATATAATAATATATTAATTCCAAATAATCTAAATTTTGTGTTTCATGTTGTCATTGTTGAAATGAAAATTTATTCTTCCTTTTCGTTATTAAGAAATTCACTCATTCGGAAAGTATTCTAGAACCAATGATGGGTTAAATTGTTCATAAAGAATTATTGACCATTATATCTGAGGATGGTTCATGAGTTCTAATTTTTTGAAGAGTATATGTTCAAATAAAATAAATATTTTATTAAGATAATTATGTATGGAAAAAGGATTTTATTTTCATTGAATTAGTTCTTGAATGGTCCTCACAAATTTATATATGAGGACTATCAATGTTCATTTCCCAATAGTGAATATTTTGTGATAAAGTATGTTATTTTAGAGATAAATGGGAATTAAACGATTTGAATAACAACATCAGTGGACTTGGTAGAATAATTACATTTATTTTTTAATTTTATACCACACATGATATGTCACAGGAAGGGGTACTTTAGCATTTTGAGGTATCAAGATATATTTTAACTATTTCTAATGAAAATATGAGATATTATTAACAATTATAGATATCTAATGGTTCATATGATAATTAGGTAATAAGCCTCCTATAGGTAAAACTCCTTGTATTATCCTAAAATGATATCAGACGTGTTAGAAGCCAATTTTCTTAAACCTAAAGGTGGAGAAAATATAACTAATTGTTGTTGGTTTTTCTTATATCAATAAACCTGTAAAAATATGGTGGTAAAAAGGAACCCTTTTTTGAGAAAATGGGAATAGGATAATGATAAGATGTATGATATATTCAACCGAATAACACACCCTACTAGACCAAGAGATGTTGTTGACCCTGTAGTAAATCTATTTGATGTGGATGTATATTTCTCTAATGATGATGTTGAAGCTGTGGATAATGCAATATTAGAGTCCATATCATTTTAAGTAGGGAGTGTCCATGTGTTACTCAGAAGATCTAATATGAAATATGGATCTTGAAGCCCACATCTATCTCTGTCAATAAAAAATACTACTTAAAGAAGTTGATGAATTTGGAGAAACTGAAGTGTTAAATGAATCTCAGTTAGAGAAGACTTATTATAAGTATCCAAAAGAAGTATTTGAGGTTTCATATGGATATGATGATGTTAATGATGGATATAATGAAAAATATACCAACACTTATTAGATTGTTTCTAAATTAAATGATTGTACTAGTGAAGTAAAGTGAAATTCTACTCAGCATGTGTCACTTAGACAATAATCTGGTCATAGAGAGACCCAGTTGCATAATAAAAGCTGAATATGAGTCTCCATATAAGTAGGAGTAATATCCTAGATATAAGTTGTTTGGAATATCTTATCCTAATTATAATAGTGATGATATTGATACTTGTAGAGATAATGATCAGTTTATTCTACCATATCATAGTGGACCAACCATCTTAGTTATTTAGAGAGATCCTAATGGATCTTTGATGTAAATAATAGATTTGGCATATAATTTTGAATTTATTACTTCTAGAGACCATGGTTATAAAACTTCACATCAAAAGGATTCCTCTTATAGAAAGGATATGATTTCATTGCATACTCTTCCTCATACTCCTCCTCTTAGTTATTTGAATAAAGAGAATTTTGATGCCTTCTGGGAGATATTTTTGTTATACATTAGTGGGATGATTATATTTTCACCTCTATAGGAAAACTAAATCAGTGAAACTAGTAATAGTAATTTATTCTATTTAGTCATCTTTCACATATAAAAAATATTATTATGAAAATTCAAGAAGTAGAAATTTGGAAAAATAGATTTTCTAATCAAATTGATGAAGTTTGATCCACCAAGAAGGAAATGAAAGGAAGCTTTTTTGGGAGATAAATATCTATTCTAGGAACATTGGGGTCACTGTCTACTAATGAATCATATAATTCTAATTATCCACATCTTACCCCTTCCATGATTTATGTTTATTTGATCAAAACCATAGTAAGAGAAGATTTATGGTCTACTAAGGGAGCTTCTACTTCCTCTAATCAAATATAACTTCATTAAATAAAATAAATTGGGGATCATATTTATAAATTGGATAGAGAATGCTTTAATGTGGGTTTGAGTGATAGAGGAACTATCACTAAGTCTGTTAAATATTACTTTTGAGGGATTTATAAAAACAATGAGCTCAATTCTCAATTTATTTTCCTCGATGTTAAGTTAATACTTCCTCCTATAACATGGTAATTCAAGGATAAAGTAAACCAATTAAAAAATTTTCCTTATTTCTCATGTTTTTTCTGGATGAAAATTTGGTTTTTTAGGAAATAGAGAACGATGGATGGGTTACAAGCAATTTAATAAATCCTTTGAAGCCTTTTTTGTAAACTTTTTAGACTCAAATTGTATTTCATTTAGTCCTTCCCATGACAGATTCCTTTTCTATACCTCTTTAATTCTCTACCATAGTGGTTCATTCTTTTGCTCGTACATCTATTGAAGAAACCACACACATACGTCCAATTTTCATCAATGAAATTCCACCTTTAGACTCTCCTACCACTCCTACCTCCTTCTATATTCCCCATATTCATGGATAAAGGAAGGATAAGTAGACCCTACCTTTATAATTGAGAAGTAATTCCCTTATATTCATACATGGATTTGGAAGGCACTGACTTTTTTTATCCTTCTTATGATCTATAATGTACCATTTGATGATTAATTCAAATCCTATTTTTTCTTCATTTTTTTGTTATTTTTTTATATTATTAATTCTTTTTACGTTGTTAATAATTCCAAAAGGGGGATTAATAACTTGAAGGGTATTTTATATTAGTAATACAATGGAATATCTCCCATGTAGATGTATGGATTAAATGTATATCTATTCATCATATTGATTAATAGATATAAGTTGGATATATTCTTTTCACCAATTACTCATATGTTAAATAATTTTATATATTTATCAATTCCATGATTTGTGATCATCAAAAAGGTGGGTACTCTTGGTTAGTCTAACACCTCCTTATTTTTATGATCCTGAATCATTTTATATATTTATAATGTGTTTAATGTTGTATGATAGTAAATAATATTTTCGATAAATTGTGAAATTTTATATAAGTGTTGATCTAATGTTTTTTGAAAAGATCTACCACTATTGATGTTGAACTATCATCAAGATGTTCTATCATTGAGTGATGATACCATCGAGAATTGCTAGGAAGACTATTAGATGGAGCCACGGTCAAACACTCCTGCCACCAAAATCTTTGACCATCACTCAATGCTACTATATATGAAAAGATAATGCTACTAATACAGTAAAATTGTACTACTAACGGGATGATCTACTAACTAATCTTTCTATGGTCATGGTGTTCTACAACTAAAACCATAGTGTTTCCACTATTAGAGCACCTAAAACTCAAATATGAAACCACCAGTGATCTATAGTCGAAGGATGCTACCATATGTTAAATATGTTTTCATCAGTTCATCTTGTACCGGTGAACCAACCATGGTTAGGTATAATTAATTTCAATATTATTTCTCCAATAGTTAGTTTATTAATTTAATTTTGGTTTGAAACAAATGGATTTAATAATTCTTATTGTAAAACAAATTCCTAGAATAATTAAATACAATGTTTTTCTTCCCATATATGATTCTCAATATGATGATCTAAATTAATTTTTTATTATTTTGAAATGGATAATTGCATCTTCAGAAGTACTATATATTCAAAGAATCACCCTAAGGAATTCTGTTGAAGTGTGTGTGGGTATAGTGAAAATTTGAAAGAGTGAAAACGATACATTGATAAAAGAATTGAAAATGAAAAATTGGTTTTTATAATGTCTATGATATTTTGTTTTATATAGATCTTTATATAAACCGTGTGGAATATTTTTACCCTAATTTATAAAGACACATAATAAACCAATCCCTTTAAGATTGAGGTGCACTATGTTTTTTTATGTCTTATATTTTAATCTTCATATTTAGGATTTACTTTTTAGTTTTTTTATAATTACATTGTATATTCATAAAATAATGACTCTCACACCAAATTGGAGAGTTCTTTACACTCTGTATCTATTTTATTTATTTCTATTCCTATGAATATTTGTGGAAGAATTTGGGTGTGACATTTGATTTTTCTTTATCACATATATAACTATAGAATTTTATTTGTGTCTTTAAAGGATTGTGTGTTATTGTTTTTAAATCCCATTCATGGTATTGGATCAATGAATAATATAACAAACTTATTGAAAGTAATTAACTTCCATGTGGAGGGGATTATGTCTCATCTTGAGATGAAACCCCTAGTTAAATTCACCTGTTTTTATATATTTTTTTCTTTGATTTAAAGGAATTCAGTTTAAATTTCCTAAACAATTATAATAAAAAATAACTTTGGTAGTTAAATAAAATATGATTTTTATGTAATATAAAAGATACTAGAAGATCAGTTTCTAAATTTATAGTATTTTAAATTTTAATTTTAATTGAGTTGTGATCGAGCTTTTGAGAGACATTTACAAAGACAAAATTATATAATCATACTATTACTCTTAACTGGGAATTTTTATTAATTCAAGAGATTTCAAATTTTTATTTTATTATATTTAAATTTAATTGGAAACTCAATCTCTTCCCTGTTGAGTTGTCTACTCAACCAACACATTAGTGTTAGATATATAAAATGAATTACATTGTTTATAAAGATGGTAGGCCATACATATGCTTGGATATTGTTTCCATTTTATCTATAGATGAAATAAAAGAATGTAAATAATATATTAACTTTATAGAATAATATTTTTTTCAAATATATCACATTTTTTCATTAAACCTATACCTATTAGCTTATATTTAAATCATGATTGGAGAGAGAATCACATCACTTCACGAGGTGGTAGTCTATTGTACACATTAGTGCCATTATGATATTCTAATAGAATTAAAAGTAATATGGTTTATGTGATATTATAAATAAATAAGTATAGTTATGTTATATTTATTAAAAAACTATGTTAAATTCATCATTATGTCCAATTTTTAAAAGTGATGATAGAAAACGAATTACAATAGTTTATGAGGCGGTAGTCTATCATACACACAATTGAAAATTTCATTTCCCACAAGAAAAAAAATATGAGATGGATATAGGTTATTATAAAAAATATAACAACATAATAGTTTATGTAATATAATGGATTTAATATTTTGTAATTATTATAAAAGAAATTATGGTGGTGTGAGATTTATTAAAAATAAAGAGTTTAGTGGGCAAAATTAACTTCTCTTATAAAAACGGCCTTTTGATATCTTATTAAGGACCCTAGTAATTGTTTTTGGAATAAAATAATTTCTATAATGTTGAAAATGATGTTTCAGAGAGATTTTAGTTAGTTTTTTTTTGTATCCAAATGGCTTATGAGGTGTGAATAATTGAGGGGAGAAGGCCCCCTTTTATAATTGATAAAGAGTGACATTTTTGTAAATACCCGAAAATATTCAACAATGGGTAGTTACATTCATTCCAAGTGACACTAAATTTGATATATAAATTAGTTTAGGGATTATATGGTTAATAAAAATATACAAAAAATACACTTTCTTTTTAATTTTAGGCCTTAATTTCAATGTTTACTCGCTTTTACAAGTGATTTTTTTATAAGCTACTCGTTTTTATTTACCTTAGTAATTAACACTTTAAAAATAAAATTAAAATGATACCTTTTAGATATTTTGTCCCCACTAATTATAAATATTAAATGAAATTTATTAAATACATATTTTATGTATGTTCAAAATTAATTCTAACACATGCGTATGTAACGTGAAAACCCATGTTTTAACCTTGATAGTAGTAATTAATTTATTGATTATATTATTCCAATATTTTTGAATAAAAAATAATGTTAAATTATTATATAATATAAATTTTTCTTATTCCAAATATTTAATTCATTTTATCAAATTAAATTCACAAAAAATTCATAATTTAATTTATTATAAAACCAGCATATGCGATGAAAAAGTGATTTTCTGAAGAGAACATTTTCACAAGTATAAAAAGTTATCACATAAAAAGGAATTATTAAATTGATTACAATTATCTACATTGGATTATATATAATTTAATTTAACTAATTTTACTTTTCTTCCATTTTAATATATCAATTATCTTTTTAAATATTTTAAATGTAAGGGTTGTTTTCAATAAAAATCTGTATTTTTAACTATTTATCGAAAAATAAATATTTTTAAAAAATTAATACTAATTAACTCCAAGATAATTTTGAAAAGGTGATTTAAAAAATATAAACAATTTTTTTAAAATAAATTTTCAAAATTATTCAAACTATTATTTTAAAATAATTGGGGAAAACAAGAGGAAACAAATATTGTGAGAAAATAGTTTTTACGAACAAAAATTGTTTTATTTTTATCTCATTACTAGAAAAATTATTATATTAATGATAAAAAAATATGATTAAATAAATTAATTATAAATTTATTTAATGTTATTAACAAAATTTATTAATTTAATTTATTTAGATAAAAACAACATGTCTGCATTTTAACTATTGTTTCAGAAAAACATTTCATTTAAATTCATATTATTTTTTAATTTTAATTTCTAATCAATTGATCAAAAATAAATTTATTCTCTTACATTTTAAACCATTTAGTTTTCATAATTTATTTATTCCTATTCATACATTCTAATTTAACATCTATGTTATAGAAATTATGTTTAATTAATCATATAAATAGTATATTGTGATTTGCTAAAACTCATGGTTGCATGTAATATAAGTTTTAAAAGAAAGTAAATATATTTTTCAAATATATATTTCATAAAATATATGTGTGTTACAAAACCACATTTTTATTTTGAGTATTTATTATTTGTTTCTATTCCTCTTTAGAAATAGTTCCCCGGTTTTCACCATCTAAGACATTATCTAGTATCTTTTTCCTTATTTTTTCAATATTTACTATTGAAGAGTGTCATTAACATCATTAAAACCCATATTTAGTATGAATAATAATTTTAATGTTCTATCAATTCCTAGGATCTCTTACACAAAAACATACAATGAAATTTGAAACTCTTCCCCAAAGCATCATTATCGATGGAAAAGGAAGTATAGACCAATTTTTGGGATAAAAGAGTGCTCTGATAGGTTTAAATATATTTTAAATTTAATTTTTTCAAATTTGGGTTACCGTCCAAGAACCCTATTATTGGTTTTAAATTATAATATAAAAATAAAAAATAGATAAAATAAATGTTGGAATATTTTATAGTTTTAAGATATATGTGCAATATATTAAATTAATTTAAGAATTATTTGAAACTGTGAAACCAAATAGGTCACTGGTAATTATACTTTTTGGATTTATTTATCTTTTTGTTTTTTCATGGTGTTTCTTGTTTCCAGGGGTTAGAAATACATTTTTTAAGATAGAACAAGTTGTGCGATTAACAAATGTTTTTTATAACCATGTGGATAATTGTGTGAGGGTTATATGGGATGTGAAAGCAGAGATTTTTTTGGTTTGATGAATGTTTTTAGAATAGTCTACCACCTAGGAGTAACCATGCGGGTTGGATTTGGGAGAGACAATAGACCAACAAGGTTGGTGCCTAGTTTTCCTACCCATGCAGCCATACTGTGCAGCCTGTCTAGGAAACTTAAAAATTGATAGTTTTCAATTTTTTCCAATTTTTTATATACCTCCATTAGACCTTTATTTCTTCCTCCCATCATTCAAAGCCCCTCTACCTTTTTTCTGGAGCTTCCCATTTCCTTTGGTTGTGGATTTCTCTTGATTTCTTGGTGATTTGATTGAGGTAAGTCCAAATCCATTATGTTTTCTTCATCATCCCCCTTCTTTTGGGATTTTCATGTTGTAATAGTGGGTCCCCTAAACCTAAATAAATAGTTCTTTTTGATAACCATATAATGCATGCAATGGGTTATACATTATGTGTTATTACCATAACAGTTCTGATATTTCTATGTTCACTATTTATATGGCAATGTACATAAATTATTTTTCATATTAAAGGTTATAGTAGTTCCCAATATATAATGAGAACCTCAAGATACATTGAAATAAATTTTTTTCAAACATTCTATGGACTAGAAACATTATTATGACTTGATAATGATGATATCTGAGTATTAGTGTTTAAAGGATCATAAACACTGACACTTCCTCTCATGGTTTTTTCACTTTTTGTAATCTAGTTGGTGAGATTATGAGGACAAACCAACTAATCGGAACACCACAACCTTCATGTGTCATTGGTTATTCCTATCTATTAATATGTGTATTCTATGCTGTATTCAGATCATTTTCAAATTGTTTCATTTGATCACATAATTTTATTCATGGAAAAAACCACGACATTGATGTTGTACTAATGTAGCTTATGTTGACTGTGTCATTGGTGGCATGACATTTATTGAATGATCAAGATAAAAATTTTCACTCCAGAGTTGAGAAAGTGATATTGCAATCCCAATTGACTAGGATGGTGGCACCTTAACAAAATATTTGACCATGGTAGAAGAAGGTAATTTATTTTTTCAATGTAAACAAATAATAAACCAAGGAACAAATTATGACACAAGTGTGCATCATTATTTATAAGATATATTGATTCAAATAGGATATATTTAATAGTGTCTGTTCATATTAAGGTTGTCCTTATTATGATTATACCTTATCTATTTAGGGGCCTTGATGGGTTTCTAGGCTCCGCTCTTGGTATGTAAATTGTATTCATTTAAATCAGGAAAAGGGATTACATGATCACATGAAATAATGTATTAAATAGTCATCCCTATTCTAAAAAATAGGTATATTCGACATGGTGGGCCCCACCATGGGGTCTAAAAGTTTTTCAAGTTTCATTGATCATTGAAGAATAAAAACAATCATTATTATTTGAGTATAGAATAATTGGGTTGAATTGTTTAACCAATATTCAAATGGTCTTAACTGAATATGTGAAATAATATTATATGAACTAATATTATTTAAATATTAAATATTAATTTAATATAAGAAGCAATTATAAGTCGAGTTAATAACATGGGTTTATCATGTAATATAGTCATCATATATTGAAAGAAATAGATAAAATACAAATGATGTTTTTGATGTCATTTGTTGTCAAATAGTTTCATTTATTACTTATTTTGAGGGTGTTAAATATACAAGGGCCAAGGAACCCAATATGGGTACTGTTGAAATCCACTATACATGTAGAGGGGAGGTAATTTATATATTACAAGTCATTCTAATGGTTTGACTATTTTTCTCTCATACCTCATCCTAGAAAGTTAAAATATCCATATAAGTAAATGATCCAATAATGCCTTCATGGATTGAAGGCACAAGATCAAGGTGATCATTGCGACATCGAAGGGATCATCAGAACTCTACACAAGCACCTTGTATTCGGCGATTATTGTACAAGTATATTCATAAGTATTGTGTGGATTGTGGGGGCCACTCCAAATTTTAGAGCAATTAGTTGTGGATGTCTTTTCATGTGAGTGTGGTCACCAGCAATTTCCCCTTTGGGAGAAACCAATTTATGCGACTATGGAAGATGTCTTCATTGGTGGGAAGCATGTTGGATGATTAGCCGATGACAGGGAGATAATTTATGGGTAGATTAGCTACACAAACAAATCGAAGAAAATAGTTTTTATTTATCTATAAAATGGTATTTGAATCCCATGATCTGATTGATTTAATCTATGTGATCCTCTATGTTTTTTAGTGGATAGAAATAGAGAAATAGGCCATGTATCCCTTTGATGTACGTCTCTGACTGAACCATTGTAAAATTTGTGTGTTCATATTTTTTTATCTGTTTTTTTGTTTTTTGTTGTCATAAACCTCAATTTCACCCTATAAAGTGGTATCAAAAGGAGAAAGAGTGAGGGAGATAGAAAAGATGGAGCGATAGTGAGTTTTCCATTGACTGGAAAATTGAAAGTGGTTAGAAAATTTATCTGAGGCAGTATCTGAGATGAGGACGATGAGGTGATTATAGTAGTGTAAGTGGCGTTGAAAATGGATTTGAAACGAGCCCTATAGAACTGGTCAAAGTTTTGGTCAAACCATGGATGAACATTAACCACATACCGGAGAACCCAATATTTTTCCTACCGTGGGGAAAATTTCGGGTGAGATTCTACATGTTTCTCTAGTGTGCCATGTCAGTGCCACATCATCACCACATACACAAGAGATATAAACCATTGAATTTGTTTTGGAAATATTTCAGCCAATCAGTCTCCATTTTGGTGATCTAGGAGTTGATTCCCACTATTTCAACTATTCTGGAATAATCTGTATGGTTAGATTTTCAGAATTTACAATCTATAAAGTTATTTTTGAAGGGCACAACATCCATGATGGTAGTCATGTTTTGGGACATCTCCAATGGATGGTGGCAGAGCACTGCCAAAATTTTACATCAATATGATTTATGGTCTGAACAATTCCAACTTGTGGAAATGAAAAGTGAAAGATATTATTTTGTAGTAGGGAATGATCAGACTATTGATCAATGAAAATCCAGAGATAATCAGTGACAAAGATTGGGAAGAGCTCAACATGTGGGTCGCAACATAATTCAACTATGTCTGGAGAACAATTTAAATTAATCAGTGTTGTATGATACCTCGCCGAAAGAGATATGAATGAATTTTTAGTGGTGATATAAGGAAAATAGCTCAACAACAAATTATTCTTAAAGAAGAAACTATATCAGTTGTGGATGGATGAGGTAAAAAATTTGTTGGATCACACAAACAAATTCAACAATATCCTGACGCAATTATTGGGGATTAGTTTGAAGGTTATAGAGGATAATATGTACTCTCAAACAATTTCATTAGATGTACCTGTGACAAAACTTCTCATGGATAAGGAAACATTGAAGCTGGATGAGGTGATGGCATCACATCAAGATTCAAATGAATTATATATACTTGTGATGCATTTGGGTAAGTAAATCATGGTGATATGAGATTCTCGTCTTGGGAGGAGCACATTTTGAAATTCATGAGGTAAGGAATGGTGACGAAAATTGAGAGGATGTGATCCTAGAGAAATCACATGTTTCTTGTTCAAGAAAAAAGGTCACTATAAAACTGATTGTGGGTTGTGAAAACAATATGTTGTTGGGAAATATAATGATAAATAAAAGTTTCCAAACATCATAGAATTATTGTAAGATGATGAAGTTTATGTGATAATGGGAATCTCACACTCAATTGAGAGACATTATTGGAGATAAGTGAAATATCATTATAATAAAAGATATGGTAAAATTATGTTGGAGAGTCAATTTCATAAAATTATGAATGAGTGAGCTCAAAATCCGAAGAAAGACTCATTGGTCTTGGATTTGGGGAGATCAAAAAACACATGCACAACCAATGGTTCATTTCATACCATTCAGCAGGTGTGAGATTCAATGAGACTTTGTGATGGGTCAATATAGGAGGTTTGAGGAGTCGAGATGGTGAATTTGAAGACACCTGATGGAGAAGTATGTAAACTGGATGATGTAAAATTCATTCCGAGGATGATATAGAACTTGATATCAATAAGTAGGCTTGATTAAAAAGGGTATATGATTTCTATAGTAGGTTGAGTGTTCGAAGTCTCGTGTGGGGATATAGAGATTCTTATAGGGAAAGAGTCCCATGGGGTGTATCATTTGATGGGGACCACATGTAGCTTGAGATCAATTTATGATAGTCAGAGTTACACATCATCTAGTGAGAAGAATCATGTTTGATTTTTTGATGACATTTTTTATGCTTGTAAGGACACTGAAGGTGTAACTTCAACCCCAAATTGGTCATGAGGGGGCTATTTGTGGGGGTCACTCCCAAATTGGTATAATTCATCCAAAGATGTGACTTATCAGAGTATTATTGGTATCAATATCTCATTTGACAGAAACCAACCTATGTGGCTACATAAAAAGTTTCAATTGGGGGGAAGAATGGTGTTTGAGCAGTTGACAAGGGGATGATAATACAAGGGTAGATGAGCTACCAAAACCAATCAGAGAAAATGGGTTTTGTTCATATATAAAACATTATTTTAATCCCATGAAATGGGTGATGTAATCTTTGTGATCCTCCATGTTTTATCTATAGTGAAATAGATAAACAGACCGCTTCTCCCATGGATGTAGTTTATCCAACCGAACCACATTAAAATTTATGTGTTCATTTGTTTTCAGCTATTTTTGTGTGTTTTTTTGACATAGACATCCACTGTACCCATACATGAATGATCTATAAGGGTTCAAACTAAAATCTATCATGAAATTGTCATTAGTGATGATTTTTTGTCGAGCACACATCGATTCAAATGAGTAATTCATTATATTCTAATTTGCTTCCTCTAATAATTAATGTAAGATCCGTAGACCATTACTGGGACATGGATCACTAAAGAAAAAGATGTTTTGTCTCTCTATTGATGAGAAAAATTTAAATATTCATCCCACCAGTATCTATTATGTGTCATGGGAACAGATATTGGTGTCAAAGAAATCAGTTAAATTTTCTAAACCAATGAAAATTTAATTTTCCTTAAATTAAGAAGAGCTATTTATTTTGGTCTCAATGGTTCTAACCATGCTATGATACAATATTGGAGAGATAAGTTATGACCATCCAAATTTTTTTAATATTGATTATTTTCTATTTGTTTTCAGATTTTAAAAATATAAAATATACTTCATATACATTTTATAATATACCTAATACCACTTCTGGCGAAGATCTACTCGGATTCTATCCACTAAAATTGAACCAACCAGTGAGAAGTTATTCCCAAAAAAATTGAAATTATTCAAATAGAAAATGTTTTTAATTATGTATATTAAATAATAATTATGAACAAAAATAGAATGGTAGTGAAGTATTTTTGTTACGTGTGTGGAGGTTAAAAAAATACTTAGACCAATAGGTTTAGGAATCCATGAACATAGGAAAAAAATTAATCAAATAATGAATGGGTACTGTTTATGATGATGAGAAAGTCCAAAAAGAGAAAAAATTAAGGGCGTGGTTTTCCAAATTTTATTTTTTCAAAAAAATATAAAAAAATGTCAGGTTCTCAGTCTCCCCCATCGCTTATATTCCAACCCCATGCCACCCCAACTATAGAGAACTGCTCCCTATCTACATAGTGTAATTCCTTGATGAGATTTCCTCAAGACTCCGAACATCATGCTATACCTTCTACTTTTTAAGATCACCTACTCTAACTGACCAGAATAGTTGAGACCTCACACACTGCTCATTGATGTTTCTTGTTGCACCATCCATGTCTAGTGACCACCCTCAAGTGTCCAGATGTCGCATCCTATATATGAAGTTGTCATTTCAGGGTGTCATTACATTACTAATCTACTTTCCTTGTCATTGTACTCATATACCATCAGGATTACATCCATACAGGGAATTCCCAAGCAATATTATTTCCCAATTCATGTTTTCAGAAAAATTCCCTTTTAAAAAAACAGCATAAAAATCATAAATTTAGCTAATAAAATTCAGATCTTCAAAATCTGAGCATGAAATAAATGTAAATTTCTAATAATAATTCTTATTGTAAATAATAATAATAATAATAATAATAATAAATATAAATTCGAAGAAAAATATTTCTATGTATAGAGTAGGGATCAAATATCCCAGGTTGAAGTCGTACCGGGGGAGAGGAAGTGGACATGAAACTCTCTGTCATCGATCAAAGTAATGGTAACTAGAAGGAGGAAGTGGGGGGTATAGAACTGAAAAGGATATAAATATACATGAGACAAAAATAATAATATATTGGGTTTTAAAGGAACTTGAATCTAAATTCATGAAAAAACACATATTTGATCTATAAAATACGCCACAAAATGTTGGAATTGGAAAAAAATCTAAAGAGTCTTGGAAAATACATCCTATGAACACAACCAAAACCCTAACAAAATCCAAATAATTTCATAGATAATAGTGTCAAGATCCCAAGGATGATGAAATTTGTATGATTTAGAATATGAAAACCCCCATGGGTTTATCAGATCAGACAATCAAAAAAATTCAAATAAACTAAAAAACTAGTTTTCCTAGTGTCTGAAAAACCATCCTAACATAATCATTTCTCATGTGGCTAATAAATTTACTAAACTACCAGATCCAAGATCAAATATGAATCAAATGGATAGAAACTAAAAAAATAATGAAAAAAATATTGAAGGGAATGAGAGTCGAATAAACCTCCAGGTGGATGGAGAGTACATCAGCAACGTGGGTAGGGTATACTGGGGAGAACAGGAGTGTGTGAGGGCATCATTATAGAGAAACGAAAAGTGTTGTCAGGGTGAGATCACGAGTGTGTATGGTCCTTATGGTGAGACCAGTTTTGGCGTATTCTCAACACTATAGAGAAGAAAAATTAGGGTGGGTGGAGTGGTGGGGTTTGTATGATTTAGTTCCCCCTATTGGAGCATTGACGAAGCCCATGGGCTCATGAGGCTTTCTAATGGGTCGGACCTGCATCCATGTGTGCTCTATGTGGTACAACACCATTATCCAGTTTGGATAATCCTATCATTAGTGTGGGATGTCAATGCTAGTCATTGAATCCAGTGCACCACCCCGATCAGCAATACCTCCTACGCGATATCCCTTTCCACCAGGATCTAGCCCTATTGTTATGGACCTGGTCTCTATCACCTTCTATGCATGTATCCCTTTAGGGTAACTGGATATCTCATCTAGTACCTTCCATAGTCTTGGTCCCATGTCCAAAGAACCCCCCCCTAATGTCAAACATCATCCCCTGCCATATTCTCCAGGACATATCGAGTGACCGAGGGTAATGTAGCTCCTTTCCGACATGAAATGGGTATTATTGGGTCTTCTCAAACCTAAAAAACATTACATGGGGACTTTTAGTCCTGAAACAAAATTGTGTGCGGTCTGTCTAACATGAAATGGCCATACATTAAATTTTGGGGCCCAGTAAAATATTTTACATATCTAAAATTAGTTAATTATTTTTTAATTTTAAAAATATAATTTTAATTTCTAATAAATATTAATTTAGTTTTTTCTAAAATTAAAAAAATTAATATACTTAATTTTTGGAATAGAAGTTAAAATAATCATTGACTAACCTAAAATAAATTATTTTAATTTAAAAATAATTCGTTTAATTTATTTAAATTTCCTAACACCAAAAATTATTGCATTTTAATTTCCATTTCAATTTTATTTTACATGGATGCTGATATTGGGCAGTGATCGACTAGGCATGTCGAGATTTTTTTTTCATTAATTATTTATTACATGATGTGAATTGTTTGTAATATTCAATTCTGTTTTCTAACGGTCTTTACTTCTTATTTTTCATTAAAATATATAAAAGTGTATGTGAGTCCATCAATTTATCTTCATGTATTTTGTGCTTCCTATGACTCCCTCACCTATACGTAATTATATTTGTATGATGATGATTCAAGACATGTACCACACTAAGATGAGGCAGTATACCTGATAATAAATGAAAACACTGGACTTGGGTTTTAGTTGCATCATGATTCAATTCTTTTCTCATGTATGATAACCCTAGGTCTTGGTTGATCTATTGAGTTTAAATGGTACAACTAATATTAGATTCTCAATATCAGTCAGTTAATTTATTTTCTTTATGCATAGTTTACTATTTTATGCAGTAGCCTGTTTCTAGGAAATATATAATATAATATACTAAAAAAAATACATAAGGAGGTGATGAATATTTGTTTCTAACAATGAATTTTCTCTTGGGAGAGAGGAAATATGGTATGACTATATTTCATAGAAATGGATTAAATTCATCAAAAATATTAAATACCCATTAAGAATTATAATGTCAAAAACATCCCCCGCCATTTGAACTTGAACACTTGTAGGTGTATGGGGTGATCATCATCCTTAGTTGAGGGTGCCTCCAACTGCTGTAGAGTTCTTATGAGAATGATGGGTCAACATAACAAACAGTTTTAGAAAATAATTATCCATAGCTAGATTGGTGCATCTTTTGAGTCATGTATTGAGTTAATAATGATTATGATTTTAAAAGATGAAACTGTTGGAACCAAGGATGTTTATTGATAATAATTGAGTTTGTGTTTGTGTTTGTAGTTAATATGCACATGGATGACAAGGGATTTTGAAAAAAATGAGGTCATATGGTTGAGCCTGAAAAATGTATTGAAGGTGGCGTAGTTTCCTAATGTTTTTCAAAAACATTTGGCCTCATAATTTGAGAGTTTGTCAATAGTACGTGGTAAAGGATCATAGTATGGGGTGAAGGAGTGAAGTATGTGGTGAAGGTGAATGGTATATGGTGGAGGTAGAGAGAAATATACACAGAGCAATGCATGGAACCGAAAAATATTTTAAAGTAATGGTATTTCGTGAAGGAATGCAATACATTGTATGATGATGGTTGAAATGAAAAATGGTTTTCAGCGACAGTACATGGTGAAGGCATGCGATACAAAGAATGATAAAGGTTGGTGGGATTACTGTTCTTCACGAAATAATATTGGTATGCGGTGGAGGCTAACTGTATGCAGATGGCGTGAATATTCTCCCACATTGAAATTTTGGGTAAATTGGTTTAAATTTTTTTTCGGAGTTACGTGCCTATTTAAGGAAAAGTAATCCCCATTGTTAAAAAAATGAAGTGATTGGAGATTAAAATTTAGGGGGGAATTATGAAGAATTCCAAAGTGGTTCGTAGGGGATAATATAGTATGCTGAGAGAATCATCTGCGTAAGGAAAAAATGTCGTAGAAAAGTGTGTGGATCACATAGGAAACTCTCACTGTACGCAGCGGAGAAAGGCAGTATGCAGAGTAGGACAATACGCGGAGGTGTGGAGTAGTACGCAGAGTAGGGCAGAACACAATATACCAAATTTCACAGAAGAGGAGGATGAAATGTGGAAATAACATCAGTAGGTAGAAACAACAACGGTATGTGAAAACAACAGCAGTACACAGAACACCCAAGGAAGCATGAAAAATTGACCAATCCATTTTGAAAAATTAATTTTCATAACATATCAGTGAACAGGAAAAATAAATTAAATTCATGGGTTATATAGAGACATTATAAGTCCATAAATTTTCATTTGAGGATACATGATCTAATTCTAAACCATTGATGATACCATCAAGTCGTTAAATTATGTGAAGACTCTTCCAACATAATGGTCAAGTGTGAGTTAGCGAAAGTGATCCAAGGGACGTAGTGTTCTATCCCTAAAATCTTGTAAAGGAAGTGCTCCTAGAACAGAGTGACTGTGATAAACTATTGTAATCCACAAATTCTGAATATTAGCAGTTTTAGGTACAACTGATACACTATCGATGTATGATCCTTGGGCGTAGCCCTTAGTGGTGAACCAAGTAAAATTGTCATGTCATTACTTTTCATGCAATTTTTTATAATACTTTCTTCCACATCAGATATGTTTAACAAGTTCCTACTAATGTGGGGAAATGATCCATACGTTTAAAAGAAAATTTTGACGCACTTATTCACTCCTCCTCTCTCAGGGCATTCCGAGGACCTTCAAAAAATTCACTCAACATATCAAGAAGATGCATGCTAATGTGGTTGGTCAGTCTAGTTCCTACATTGAACTCTCCATGTAGTGGAATAGCTACATTTTTTATATGATGAGGATATTTTTCAAGGATCCCTTCCATTAGAATACTCAGGGGATATGGTGTTCTCAGTCTAATAGTGATGGATAATGGAGTTCGATAAAATTGTGTTATACATTTATTGATTTAAGAAATTAGTGATGTCTAATTGGTAATCAAGATAAATGTAATAATATTTTAGATTTCTTTTTCAAAAAATAGAATGTAATACCGCAATTAGACATAAATTAATATTGGATAAAGGTGAAATTTGTATCAATAAAAGTTTCCAATGAGTAGTATATGCACCTACACAAAGTTTTGTGACATATTAAATTCAAGGTGTTAGAGTCCCCAATATATGTTAAGCATCCACATGAAGTGAGGGTGATAATAATTCATATGTGAGACTCATGTATGACACATTTGATCGTTATTTAAAAATTATTTCATCAATGTCCTATGTTTTTTTTGATACAACATTAGGAAGTTTATTATTTCACTTGTTTTGTCATCTCCATGATGATTACAAGGAGATATATAAGTGAGATATTAATGAGTGATGATTTCACTGGCTATGTGTAAATTGAAAGGCAGATCAGGATCTTTCAAGTCATCCATTTTTTACATCATTTTCAAAAATTTAACCTAGTTTTGTTTATGATTTCATAATAGAGGTATAGAGAAAATTCATTATTAAATTTTAGGTAAAGGTTCACCTTGTAAATAAGTACTTAACGAAAGTATAATATTTAGTTATTATAAAGAAAAAGTTGAAATACATGGTGAAAAAGGGACAATAGAAAATGTGATTCCCAAGGCACCTTTATAAAATCCTTATATTGAAAGGGGAAGAATTTATATAGGAGGTTATTTGATTCATATGTCACATGATAAATTTATGGAAGTTTAAATGAAATGAACAAAATAGTAGAATCTAGTAGTAACTACCTCTTCTAGTATATTCATCAATGTATGTGATATTTCTATCAAAATATTTGGGTATTAAATAAAACATTCCTATCACATTTTTTTGAAACACAATAAACAAGTAAGTATAGAAACATTACAAGATGTAATCTTTGTTCTCTATGTGGTTGATATAGGGTGGTTCGTAAGTCTGTCATGAGAAGAACAAAACATATAATTTCAAATATTAACTGTTATAATTGAAATTTTATTCAGTATTACCAAAACATTAATCAAATGTGTCTATTATAAAAAAGGATTAATTATTCCAATTTTGGAATAATTGTATCTTGTGGTGTTTAATACTCAAACAATAGTTCAATAATGCTTTAATAATTAAAAATACCTAATGAATATAAAATTTAAGTCTTATATACCCAATTTTGGAAGGATAATACTATTTCAATCAAAAGTAAGTTATTGTCAATGATATACCCTGTAGGGAATTTAGTCTCTATTGAGATAAAGTCCTTCAGTATTATCAATTAATATATTTGTTTAGATTGGAAAAGGGAAAATCTAAAATTATGTAATCCACAAAGCATTCAGAATTATTTTAGCTAAAGAGAATGAAATTTTCCAAAGTAAATATAGTAGTAATAATACTACATGAGATTAATTTAAATGTTTTACACAATGGGAAATTGAATTATAGAATAGTGGTGGTTAGAATATATGTGTGGATTTATTCTAGAGTTTTGAACAGTATCTTGACCAAACATCATCGATCATTATAATGTAGCGCAGAGTACTTTCAAAATGTACATTACCTATAAATATCAAAGCTATGATGCCAATAATTAGGTTTGATGATAAGTATTAGATGTAAACATTGATCAAGAAAATTTAGCATGGAGTATTTATGAAATGAAAATTTCGTTATAGACATCATAATCATGATGTACGCAGAAGGAGTATCAATTTTGAAACATATACGTATTATAGATACTTCCATTATTTTTGAGACATGATTCAAAAATAGAAATGTTATCCCATAACCATATTCAAAGATACAATGAAAAACTAATTTACTCTGAGTTTCAATTTTATATAAATCCATTATGTTATAAGAACATGTATTTAGATACATAGTATTTGATAAATATATAGTGAAACTTTCATCAAGAAAAACCCAATGTGCATCTATGGTAATTAACCTTTTATTTTCGAATGATAATATAAAAAACATGTTATAGAAAATATATTGTCAATTTATAGACTATATTTCTATAAAATGGAGAATATTTTTATTTGAGATAGTCAGATAATGATTTAATTGGATTTAGTCAATGCCAAAGATGCACAAACAATCGGAATATGAACATGTTCCACAAGAGCAGGTGAAAATAGTTTGTTACTGATATATTTAATGCATATAAAGGTAAAATCCATGGTAATTATTTTTTATTAATCAAGTACAGTGATATATTAATCATTGGGAATAACATTTCCTAAAATTAATGATAATATTGATGTTATCTAAAATTGACAAGATCAATTAAAATTTAATAATTGATTCCATGTATCAATGTATAGTGGGATTATTATTTTGAATACTCTTTTTTTATTCTAATGAAACTATACATGATTGGTAGTAGCATGATACCAATAAGGATTGATTGGTAACAACAAGTCATTATTCATAAATCTATTGGAATTTTACTTATCATAGTAAAATTCTATTATCGTTGGCATCTGTCATTATATTTCAATACCACTAATCTTGGATGGTGTATATATGACACAACCAAAAAGGCTTAGTGACATCATAAAAAACCAATACGGAGTGAATGTTACTAAAATATAGTTTTGGATTAATGTATACAACATGATCAGTGAATATTAATCAAGAATGAAAATTTTCATGTGTCTTTAAGAGGTTAGTGGGATCTCCAATGTTATCTAAATGAAATAAATTTGATTGCATATGAAAAACAACTATTGGTCTTATAATTATTCAGGACTGGAATGAATGTAAATCTATAGAGACTAACTAAATGTAGAAACCTATGTTCTTGAGATTAGGATCTATATAGGTAGATCAAATAGTTTTTTAAACCTATCCAATATTACATATACTAACAAGTTATTGGAAAATACAATTTAATACAATTCTAGTGATAATTATTACAAATATCAGATAGAATAAATATTTTTAAGTTGACATGTAAGTTACATAGGAATATATTAATATCGTGAGTTGAATTAAAAAATATTCTATGATGTATTAATAACATATCCCATGATATGCAAATGAAATGAAATTTGAAATATATATTCTGTGGTAGGAAAAAATCTATAGCGACTATGTGAACTTCACAGGAAGCCATCATAACTATCCAACTGTAATTGAAGAAGTACAATGGATATATACCTGGTATGTAGATAAGAAAGGATACTAGTTATAAGGGGATGAAAACTAGTCTTCTTATATATCAATATGATATTATATCACTGTCAAGATAAGGTAATGAGTGGTATAAGATCATAAAGGCTATTGGTATACATATCTATAAATAATGAGTTTGCAGAGGCTTTTAAAGTAGCCAAATAAGTAGTATATGATATGAAACAACTTTTTCATTTCCTATAATAACACCTATTAATTAATGTTTTGTCATATTATGGAAATTCTATTACTGGTAGTTGATAAGATTCTATGACTTAAAACTGAATAAAAGGGATATACACATAGGGTTTACATCCATTGGGGAGTGTTAATAAAGGAGGTGAAGTTGCATATATCATAGTGTCCATAAAGTAGAGACATGGTAGTCACCTAACTAAATAAATAACTAGATAAAAATATGATCATATCCTATTAGATCTTAAAAGGATATTTAGAAATTAATCTCAAGTTCATGTTGGAGTGTTATAATAGTGGCTGACCTGGACATAACAATATCATGTATTAATTGAGTTATGCATGATGTATCTATACTGTAATATTGTAGATATTTCAACATAAACTATTTTTACAGTAATTTTAGTAGATTATTTGTAATATCAAAAGGTTATAGTAATTCCCAAGATATAATTAAAACATCATTATAGTGTGGAATTTATCTTATATAAATTTCAAGGGTAATGATACATAATTATGACTATATATAGATGACTTCTGACTATCATGTGTTGGGGGATCATAATCATTGACACTTATTATCCTATATTTTTTACTTAGTGATCTCTAAAATGTGAGACCAAGAGGATAGACCTTCCATGAGAAACACCACATGATTCAGGTGTCATTGTTTGTTCCAATATATGAACATTTTTATTAGTCTTATGACTTGTGATAATTATCAATGTGTGTCATTTTATAAAATACACTGATGAATGGATAAAAGCTTGATTTATAAGTCAGGGTGAGGTGGATTGTTTTGGGTGCTTCAATAGTGGTATGGAATTTGATTAATGATGATGATATAATATGTTACATCTAAGTTGAGGAAGTTATATCTCAGGCCCAGTTGATCAGGATGGTAGTACCTTCTCTAAATCCAACTCCAATAAAGGGGAAGTCAAGTCTGTCTAATAATGTTAACAAATAATTAATAATGTGAAGGATAAATACAGAAGTGTACATCATTCTTTATGAGATACCATGAGACAACCTAATGTGTGTTAATAAGAATGTTTTTTTACTAGGACTACTTCTTATCTCTTTGGGGGCCTTGATAGGCTAATAGACTCCACTCTTGTTATGTGAATAGTATTCACTACTATCTAGATATGGTTTTAAAGCATAAAAAACAATTGAATATTCAAGAGTATACTCTATTATGATGAATAGATATATAAAACATTGTGGGACCCACCACTGGGTCTGAGATTTATTCTAGTTTTATTGAACACCAATGAATAAATAAATTCATTATAATTAAAGTATCTAATATTTGGGTAGAATTTATTAAAAATTATTTACATGGTAATAAGTGAAAACGTTGAATAATATTATACAGATGAATATAATTTTAATATTGATGGTTCAATTAGAATTAACATGAATTATGAGTCGATTTAATGGATCCCATTTATCAGATAATCTCTTTATTATAAATTATAACCATTTCATAAAATATAAATGATGAATATGACACAGTTAGTTCGTTATAACTATTCATTAATTGATTATTTAGTGGATGTTAAAGATATGAGTGTTGAGGAATCCTATCTAGGGTTTTTGGACATCCACAATATAAGTTGGGAGGAGATATTTTATATGGGACAGTTCATTCCAATAGATTTAGAGATCATATATCATCTTGTGCTCTAGTTTACAAAAGGATTCATATGAGTGAATGATCCAAGAATGCATTCAAAGATTGAAGACACCTAATCAAGGTGATCACTGTGATATCAATGAAATCAAAAAAAACTCCACACTAGCACCTGGAATTTGATGCTCATCATATGTTCATATTCTTAATGAATGTGTGGATGATCTAGAAGGGTTTGACCTCAGATCATTCGAGTAATAGTCACTGATGATGAGCTATTGCTGAGTGCACTTCAATCTGAATGAGGTATACATTCAATTTTAATTTTTTTTGCTCAATTAATTAACATGAGATCCTTATACCCCTACCAATTATAGGATCACCAGATATGAAGACGTTTCATTTCTTTAGTGATATTTTTTTTATTAAATGCATGGCAGACAGGCTTCCACTACACAACCTGGAACCTGTAGTTTTTGTATTTTTATGTAAGTGTGGAACCCTATGGGTGATTTTCTCCAAATATAAGGTATAAAATGGAGGGTTTTCGTCTCTTTCTTATATATTAAATATGTGTGGCCTTGTTGTATCTCTTCTAAGTGGTTTTCATTAGAAGATACGATATTTGGACCAAATCTATCGAATGTGTTTCTATTTTATGGGGTTGTATGTGTCATAACTATACATTTCTTACCACATTTGGGTTGTGTTCTTTAAATTAAAAATTTACTAATTTATGGTAAATTTTTATCCTAGGGTTTTTTCTTTATGGCATGATTTGGATTCTTTGGGTTTAAATTGGGCATTTGAAATGTTGTGACTTGTGGGAACACCAAGTGTTTGATAAATTTACCAATTGAATTTTATGAATTTAAATGTTTTTATAAAATGGTTTTAGTAATGGTTTTCCCTTATTGAATGTGTTTTGATAATATGGGCTTCTTTGGTTATGAAAATGTCTTCTGAAGTGGCGTTAATTTATGTGGAACATGTTTTATGATTTTGTGGCATGTAGTTGTATATGGGTGAAACAAGTTGTTAGTGGGGGGATTGTTTGAGGGAATTTGCGAGCCTTCGAAGGGAAGATAATGTCAGATTAAATTTTGGTTTCCAAGGTATCAAGAGAGACTTTGGGTAGGAATACCATGGGAGATTCTATGATTAGTTATCAATAGATAGTGAGAGATCTAAGAGTTATGCTTGGGGAATGATGTTAGATCTTTCATTATTTCTTAGCTAGATCATAGACATGTAAGAATCACTCATGATATGCCTAATGGTTAGACCCCTAGGTGAACATTACTCATGTCTAGTAGGTTTATAATATAGAATAATTTGATTAGTACCATTTTTATGTGATGATATATATGATTCACATTACCATGTATAGGGTTAGTTGATGATTATGTTTTGATTTCCCATTATTATTGGATATGTTAAGCATTTTATTCATTAAGGCCATGTTTATGCGTTTTATTCATTTTGAGAAATGATTATGAAAATGGGTTTTATTGGAATTGTAATACCAAAAGGATTTTATGGGTTTATTTGAAAATTTATTTTTTCAAAGTATTATTAATATAAATTATTGGTTTTCATGAGTAAAATAATTAAATAGATTCTTGGTGTTATCCTATCGAGATATGTTACTCAAACTCTATATGGACCATTGGGTATGTAATGATTTTGTTTTCGGGAAACTACTAAGGGAATGGGCACCATGTACTAGGGTGTCTATTCCTGATTACCTTCACCCTCTATATTGAGGAGTAGATGTGGTCTCATAGGTATTGGAACATACAGAGAAATTTTTGGTATTTTGTTTCTATTGAGATGTTTCTATAGGAATTTTTAGTATTTTTTTATTTTATTTTATTTTTTGTGATTTTTAATTGAGATACCATGTATATGTCATATTATGGAATGTTTTGTTTAGGGTTTACATTATTTTTATGGTATTTTCTTATTCTTTATCACCTGATCTAGATGTTCCTTTTCCTTATTATTATAATTGATGATACTAGTATTGTCATCCTATTTCATTGATGGGTGATACAATTTTACCAGTGGAAAAAAATTACCAAGAGATAGTCGTTTATACCGAGTTCTTGTTTCCAGCTCTGGGAAAATGTGAACATGCTTTATGATGTATAGCGGTTTGGCTCATGTAAAGTGTATGTTAGACCCAATTCAGTTTATTACAAAATATTATTATAGAAATGTTTTTATTTGGGGTTCAATGGAAGACTAGATCTAGGATCATCATGACTTGAATAGTAGGAATGGGGGAGTTCTTATCCATCTCTTCTTCAAGTATAAACTCAAGTTTCTATGGGTTGTTTTGATAAAATTTTAAAATATGTCCTGATAGGTTTTGATCCTAGGGAGATCCCAGGGGTTGTTTTGAGTTTTGATGTAGAAATAAGGAGGTCTATAGGGAGAAAAAATTATGGATTATGGTTATTTGTAACCCTGTATGGCCCATGCATCCTTAACTACCAAATCTAGTGACGCCAACATGGTTGGTTCATGGTTTCCCATATTATACATCCAATTCATGAACAGTGGAAAATGATCTATATTTTTTTATGTTTCTATTCTATTTTAACTTGGATATTCTTGTTAGGATAATGTTTCTTGTGCGTACTCATAATGGCCGTTTCTTTTGGTTTTTTTGATGTGCCAATAGGATGAATTGTGCTTAATGAGGATCTTTTTTTGTGTCTAGTATACTATTCCATCTGAAAAAACCTGATCCAGTCATATATAAGTTGTTTCAGAGAATACCCCATAGGAAAACCCTACAACTAATCCAGACTTAGTGGAGTTGGGGATTCATATAATCCAATCCTTTAGTAACGTAGGTAGTCAAGAGTAGTCTTAGACGATGGACTATTTTTAAGAGTTTACAAGACAAAATCTAATAGTTTTCCAGCAAATAAAAGGTTCCATTGATCTCTAGGAGTGGTTTGATAGAATTGAGTTTATATTTGAGTTCTTTAAGACCCATGACATCTCAAAAGTGGTATTCACCATGTACATTCTAGATGTAATGTGTATGATGTGGTGGGAGTCAATGGTGCTATTGAGTAGACAAAAGGATCTCACATATAACACTTTAATGGTGGATTTAATTTTGTATTTCTACAGGAAGACTTTGAGGGGAGAAAAGGCCCATGATTTTTTTATGTTTGAGTTAGGGTATTATTCATTGACCGAGTATGCCCCATGTTTTACCAAATTATTGTGTGTATCTCTGAATCTTCTCAGAAATAACTATATCAAGGCTCAATGTTTCAAGATATGATTGAGACCATATATCAAATATATGTTCATTATTTTATGTCTTCTAGATTATTCATAGGTGGTTGATAAAGAAGATATATAATATGGAAATTTGAATGGTAATAAAGGATGTAGTGGTTCTCTAGTAATGGACAGAAGCTGGAGTTCTTCAATAATGCCATAAATACTATTGTATAATTGGCTCGATAAAATGAAATATCCAAATACTCAAACACGATTCATCTATATTCCATGATTTCCTAGTATCAGTTTTGGATCCAATAAGTGATATAGATGGGAAACATGATTTTTAAAATAGAAGTTTTAGTGGATCCAGAGAAAGTTCGAGCAGTAATGTCATGGGAGTAGAATAAAAACGTTTTCATGCTCTATTGATCTCTAGGTTTGTCTTTGTATTATATATGTTTTATTCTAGAAATATCTAGGATATCCTCTACCTTGATTTCCTTGACCAGTATAGGGGTGAATTTTTATTAGTATGGGAAATGGAAGAGTGCATTTGAGCAGTTATAGACCCAGTTTAAATCTAGGCCATTTTTTGATTTTCTCAATTATTTATGATCTTATTATGGGTATTGTGACACACCTGGTGTGGTTTGCATTGAGGGAAAATTCTTGATGACTATGTCGTGTCCTATGTCTTAAGGAAGCTACACCCACATGTGTGTAATTATCCAACATACAAAAAAGAACCAGTAGAAGTAATGTATGAATTGAAGACATGGAATTATTACCTCTTGGTGATACTTTTATAGTTTACATATATTATAATATCCTTGAGTACACATTCACCCATAAATGCATGATCCCTGTGTAGAGATATTGGTTAGAGTATCTCTAGTATTTTTATTATGAGTTTGCATATACACAAGGGAAGGGCAATGTGGTTACAGATGAATTGAGAAATAAGATTCTAATTTAGGTAGATTGAGAATATATAGATCAGGGGGATCTAATGAGATTGTTGGTTGATATGAGTCTGTTAGAGTAGGAGGATGTAGATAGAGTGTTCTTGGATAGTGTGTATGTCACACCCTCTCTTATGAATCATATCAGGAGTGAGTAGGTATTTGATCCCTAATTACATAAAATTAGAAATGGTTTAAGTGGAGGGAATTCCTTAGGTTATTGGTCTTAGTTTCCTGATGGTTCTATTATTCATATGAGGTGGATGGTGGTTACTTTGAGCCTAAGATAGGATCAGAGGCATAAGACACTTCATTCTAATTGGTTTATTCAACCTGTGGTATCCAATAAGTTTTATATGATGAGAGGTCAATATTGGTGTCGTGGGATGTGATCTGTAATGGAAGACATTATTTCCAGGTACATGACCTAAAATAGGATCAAATATGAGCATCAAAGAACATTCAGGTTGTTTCATCAAAATATTGTTCTATTGTGAGAGTGAGATGATATCTCTATGGATTTTGTGACTGGGATACCTCATAAAATGAGTAGGAAAAATTCCATATGCATGATTATCAAACTTCTTATGAAATCCACCCTTTCTTAACCCTTCATGGAGTGGATGAAGGTTTAGGACAATAGATGACTATTTTTTGAGAGGTTTTTCATATTCATGGAATGACAATATCAATATTTTCAGGCCAATAATCTCATTTTACTTATTGATTATGGAAGGTTCCCTAAAAAGATTTTAGAACCATGATGAAATTGAGCACTGTGTATCACCTGAAGTTAGCAGTCAGTATTATTAGACCATCTAGAATTTAGAGGATTAATTGAGATCATGTGTGATTTTATTCTAGAGGATCTTGATAAAGGCCCCTATTGTTTTCTGAATTTTCATATAAAAATAGTTACCAAGCCTCAATCAAGATGTTTTCTTTTGAGGCATTATATGGATGGTCATACCAATCCCTATTGTGTTTGGATGAGGTGCATGAGTATTACTTGGTTTGTGTAAGTCTCATCTAGGAGATGAATGAGACAATATGGATCATTCAGAATTGGCTAGTGATAGCTTAGAGTTTATAGAAATCATATTATGAATATTTAAATTATCCATTGGAGTTTCAGTTTGGTAATCAGGAGTTTCTCTAGGCATCAATTTTACTAGGAAATAGTCACATAGAAAAGGTGGAAAATGTGGGGTCGTGTTATTTCTTGTAATTTCATGTTGTGGATAATCTTATAAAGGTAAGATATCTATGAGATTTTCTACCATGAATGACTAAGATTCTTGACGTCTATCATGTTTCCAATTTTAGTAGACACAATCCAAACACTATTCAAGTGTTATAGTGGGAATATATAGAGCTTTAGCCTGATACCACCATCATGGAGTAGCTTCTTCAAATACAAGATCTTTTAAACAAGGTGATCTATGGTATGTTAACCCCATTGGTATGTGTTATATAAAAGCACGGAGGTGATAAGCATGAGATATTGCAGTAAGAAGAATTGCTGATGGATCACCGACCTCACCAATTTTCTTCATTGGATGCTTGAGGAATTTTGGGGAAGAAAGTGACATTATTGGGTGTTTGTGACACCCATCAGCTCACTGGTTTGTCTACTATTAGGTTTTATTTATCTTATGATTTATTATTGGAATTTTTAGGTCTTTGAGGGAAATAATGTGGTTTTATAGTTTACATACCAACGAGAAAGATTACTTAATGGATTTTCTAACCACGTGGCTAATTGTGTGAGGGAATTTAAAGAGGTGATTGTGGAATTTTTCATTTTTTGAGCATGCTTTTTCAAACAATAAAACATCTAGGGGTAACATTTAATGTTGGATTTTGGGGATATAGTAGAACTGAATGGTTCATTCAAGGTTATCTTTACCATTTAGACTATCTTGGTCACTTAAAAAATATAATTTACCATTTCCCCTTATCGATTTTGTACCTCATTTGGCCCTCATTTCTTCCCCAAATCATGAAAAACTCCTCTCATTTGGTGGTGGAGATTTCTATAACATTTTTTGGTTTATTTATCTTGAGTAATTGGTGACTATATTGAGGTATGTAAAAATGCTTGGGTTTTCTTCTTCTATCGCCCTTATATTTTATTATCCTTCTATTTTTTGGAAGTGTGGAACCCTAGGGTTGATGTTGGATGAATATAGGTTATATAATGGAGAGTTTGATTTGTTTTCATATGGATTTGGGGTGTGAGGCCTTGTTCTTCCTCTTCTAGGTGGTTTTCATTTTAGGAAAGAATATTATAACAAATTTAAGGTAGGTGTTTCTATTTAAATAAATTTACCATAGAATACCTTCAAATATAGAGTCACCTTTTTTTAATTTCAATTTTATTGATTTATGGTTGAGTTTTATCCCATGGTTGTTGTGATTTTCAGATTGATTTGAAAATTTGTTGGTCTAAAGTGATTTTTCCATAGGATGTGGATTCCATGAATAACAATTATTTGATAAAATTTATCAAAGGGATTATATGGATTTAATTGGATTTATAAATGGTTTTATAAATTGTTATACATTTTAAAATGATTTTTTTAATAAAATGGCCATGTTTAATTATGAAAATGTCGTGTTATGTGGCTTTGATTTAGGTGGAATTTGTTTTATAAATTTTGTGGCATGGAATAGAATGTGTTTTAACCAGAGTGTGTGTGAGGGGATTGTTAAAGGGACTATGCAATACTTAGTATGGAAGACCATGAAAGGATCTATTTTGGATTCCAAGGGGCTATAAGAGCCTTTTGGTAGGGATTCTTGAGAGATTTCAAGATTGGTTTTTGAGAGACCGTGAAATCACTTGAAGTGAGGCCCTGGGAATACTGTGAGAGATTCTATTATTTATTAGTTATTGAGAATAAATTTTTAGACTTTATAATGATGGGACTAATGGTTATACTCATAGGTACGCATTAATCACGATAGATTGGTTTATTATCTTGATGAATTTGATTTGTTCCATTTTAGTTGATGATATATATGATTCCCCTTCCCAATAATAGGATTATTTGATTATGATGTTGTGATTTCCCATGATTGTTGGATATCGTATTCTTGTTGTTCTTTGAGGCCCTAGTTTTGTATTTGTTACATATTGTGAAATGATTTTGAAAACATGTTTTATTTGAAATGTAAAAATAAATGTATTTTAAGGGTTTATTTGAACATGTATGTTTACAAAGAGGCTTAGTTATGAAATTTTTTTCAACGTAGTTTGTTATTTTGATTAGGTAAAATCCATAAATCGATTCATAGTGGTTTCCAACTATGTTGTGTTCTTTGAAACCTTCATGGGTATTAGGGGACGTGTATATTTTTGTTTTGGAGGACACATGTAAGGGAAAGGGAAAAATGTACCCAGGTGGATCCTCTTTATTACCTTCATCCAGTGTATGGAGGATGAGATTTGATCTCATAGATATTGGATCATGTAGAGTTGGTTTGATATTTTTTATCTGTTATGATGTTTGTACAATACCTTTCTGTTTTTGGGCCACTTTATTATTAGTTTCTATCTATCGACATGAAAAACCATGTATATGTCCTTTTATGAAATTTTTTTTTGGTTATACATCAATATTTATGGTATATACATAGTCTTTATTACATGCTCTAGATGTTTCTCTTTTATGATGTCTTTGATGATATTGGTGTGGTTATCCCATTTCATGGATGGGTCATGCTTGTTTACCATTGCAATTTTTTCCCAAGAGATAGTTGGTTATGAGAATTTCTTGTATCCAAACCATTGAAATTAGGTATATAATTTTGGAAATGTGGTAGGATGGATTGGGGGACATGTAGGGTCATCCTGGGTTGGTTCATTAAAGAATCATTAATAGAATGTCAAGTTTTTGGATAATTCTTCTTAATGGTAATTCCAAGTAGTGTGTTTTTGTTCAACCCCTATATGAAATATCCCATATTGTCATGAACCAACCCAGTTAGACCTTTAACCAGTCACCTGATCTAGTCTGTGATAGGGCCCAAAGGGCATCCCCAATCCCCACATGCTAGAAACAAGTGTTAGGCATCAAAAAAATCAGTTGGGAATGATTTAGACATGAAAATAAAAGAGGAATATAATAAAATAAACATGAAAATATAGGTAAAAAAAGAAAATAAAATAATGATAACCATCTAGGAATACATCCAAGTGACCCCATGGGTCTCCAAAAAACATTGAACCACACATTCTCCAAGCACGATCCAAGACAAAAACCCTAAACTAAAAAGTAATGTAGGCATGAGCACCAAGATTCTCATTAGGAATGCCAAAATATAACAATGACCTATGCCCCTTCCTTTAATAAGAAATCCAATCACTACAATTTGAATATAAGATATAATAAAATAATGTCTTTACTTTTTTTCAAGTTCAAGTCAGAAGTTTACATTTTTAAGGAAAATGCTTCCATTTCACAGTATTTTCAAAATAACTTCATAGAAAGAAAATTAGATTAAATTATGGTTTCTCACAAATGACATATATAGTTTAAAACAACTAAAATAAAAATCAGATCACAATAATCATGTCTCAAACATGCACCATGGGAAATCCCTATAAGTAACTAGAACTTTTGGGACCCTAAAGACCTCTAACCTCAGTGAAACATAGATTTGAAACCACGAACCTCGGAAAATGTGGCTATGAAACCATACCCCTTAGTCATTCATATGTTTAGTTAGTGTTGTTTTGTCAATATTGCTAGATGAAACTAGGACCAACCCATGCGGTGTCTTCTATCATACTAGTCCTAGTCCACCCACTTGATACCCAATATTCCCATTATTCTCTATTTCAAGTGGTGGTGAGTTTTCTTTATCAAGTCACACAATGCATAAGCCTCAACACTAGGCACATACTAACACATTCAACATAGAAATGATTTTCTAAAATCAAGTGGGCGTGCATCAACAATGGTTTTTCTTTTTCATAAAACATTATAAAGGTTCATAACAGGCTTAATTACATAAAGAGAACACTTTTATGAAAAACTTCTTGAAAGGCCAAAAACATTTAGAAATACTCATTACTAATTCAAAACCACTTAGGAAATAAATTTTCATGAAACGACACTTAAGAAAAATGGTGTTAGAAATAAATTTCATTTTCTAAATCAATGGAATAATCTTTTATAGAAACCCTAACAAGATTAAATTGATTTATTATATATCATAAATGTAAAATATATTTTTAAAACAAGAAAGAAAATATGAAATTAGAATTAATGGCATAGGCATAGGGGACATTCCTCATAGTATAATCAAGTAATCCACTCTGGATCTTGGTTATTTATAACTCATGTTTGCTACTCCCCCACTACGAATACACACATTCATATATATATGAGGACACCTAGCCCCTATTCACACACCCACATGGCCCCTGCATGTGCATGGGGATCCTTAACTATACACTTATATGCATATGCCCGTATGCACTCACCTACACATGCACGTTTGTACATATACATAGTCACACCTAGCCCCGTACACGTATGAACACTTCCTTGCATGAATATACATTTAACTGGGAACCTATATATATATATACAAATACATAACTATGAACACACATGTGCGAGTGATCATTGACATGGAGACTCGAAACCGCGCCAAAATTTCCATCCCATTACATAACAATTTGATCGAACCTTATAAAATCAAAAGAAAACAATAAATCCCGTGTGAATCCGTCCACCACCATAAGAACCCTTACCTCAAAACATTTAGTTTTTGAAAATGGATTCCCGAGACTACTTTACCTTACAGGCATATAAAACATCATATATATATATATATATACCCTTTGAACCAAGTACATTTTCCTCGTTCCATGAGGGAATATGCACAAAGAGGACATACATATATACATGCTTTCCCATGTATATACATATATGTCTTTTCCACTGATAACCAAAATCCACACCACAATGAACAAAATCCACTACAACAATAATTAGGTGTCTAGAAATTACCAAGGGATCCAAACAAAACCAAATTGAACAATGAAAAATGAGAAACCCCACCCTATATATATTTACCACCACTTGTATAGTTTCTCAAATTCCATTTTTATAACACATAAAAAGACACAATTATGATCGACCAAAACAATGGCGAAACCCCTCATAAAAACACTCATTCATTAAACATTTCTTAACGAAATATTTCCATATTTAAAAACAATTTGAAATTGACAAGTAGAAAATTATGACATGTTTAACATTCCAAATTATGTAATTTTTCTTTAAGAACATACTTCCGTACCTATCCACAAATTATATTCCTTTGAAATCCAGGTTTTCACTTTTCAAACAACCCATAAAACATTTCCATGAAATACCACCCTAAAACCCACACTCAAAACACAACCATTTGTGTGAAAAAATACATAACCAACACATAAGCACACAAACCCCTTAGATTACTCATTTCACATCATTCACACCATTTAATAAACCATTTTCACAACCCAATTCAATTTCTAAATCAAGTTCATCATTCTTTAAACACTTCACAATTAATGCTCAAAAGAGAACAAAAAAGCCAATATACCCAAAGTGGTCCATTTACCATGAAAATTCTTTTTCAACACACTTGTACCTCAACCACCGAAAAAAACATATTTTTCAAAACCTTAAATAATTAATTAAACACCTACAAAAATTTTCATAACAAGATTCATATAAAACTCATATCCATTTAATTTAGAAAATCAATTTCATCAGATACATAAATCATGAATCTTACTAAATTAATCATGTAAATAAACAAATCATCAAAATAATTTTTATCGATAAAAAAATTACATTGGGTGTTGAAAACTCCAAAAAATTAGTTCGAAACTCTAATTGTATATCAATAGCACCATGAGGAATCCAATTTTGACACTAAATCACGAATTAGAAGAAAACAAATCAAAATCGAGCCCTAAAATTAGACAACATACACTCTAGAAAATAAAACACCAAAAAAAGATCCAAAACACTAGGGGAAGGAGAGGAGGAGCTTACCAGGAGGGGAATAATCCATGGAAGAGGGTCACACCAGTCGAGCTGGGGTGTGATGGGTCTAGTTCGAGGCGAACAGATGATCCAGGTGCGATCTGGCCTAGAGGTCGGGGTGACAGTGTGAGTGGCATGATTGTGGGGTCGGGGTGACGACGCAAGTGGGTGATGGCCGACAAGAAGGGAGGCGGGTGGTCCGACACCATTCCAGGGACTAGGGTACTACAAAGGTTTCAGGGGAGGGGGTGTGTCGCGACCTGGTAGAAGGGGGGAGAAGAATCCCTAGCCAAAAACTAATAAAAATAAAAGATAAAATAAAACATTATAATAAATATAATAATAATATTAGTTATAATAATAAATTAAACAAGTGTAATAATAATAAATAAAATAAATTAAGTATCACCACTAATATTAATAATAATAATACTCAATAATAATTATTAATATCCTCACAAAATAATAATATTATTATAATCACTAAAACAAATAAATGTTATGATCAGTAAAACAATTCATTAAATTTTATCACACTCTTCTTATTTTATTTTATTTTTATTTTTTCACTCTAAATTTTTATTTATTCACTAATAGTTCATTTTATTTAACTGCCTTGAACATCAAGAATGCAGTGTAGTGAAGTGGGCGAGGCCACGCAATGACTCATAGAGAGCCACGCAGCTTCGACTGCAGTGTACTGAATGCTATCAAGACCCAAACATGCTTTTTTTTAAAAAAATAACTCATCAATTTTAAGTCGAGCTTCAACTGGAACTTCCTGATTCCCAAAAATTTAATAAAATAATTAATTTAAAAATGGATGGTGTGAAAATTCATCCCACCATAGCACTTTCCGTCCCGAGAAATCCAAATCTAATATTGAACCCCAAAGTAAATAATGATACCCCCTTAAGGTTCAAAGAGGATTCCTACGAAAAACATTTGAAAAGAGGCATACACATCATGCTTAGAGAAAGTGACTTAAATGAATATCTCAAGAAACTTGTAAAAAGACATTTTTGTCACCCTCCCCAAAGAGGTAGAACACCTCTTGTTGATTGATTTAGGAAAGGAACTCTCACACCCACTGAAACAAACTTCACCAGCCAAAACACCTCAAGCACCATTAAACAAAAACCACACGGTTTGACTAGAATGAACTTATAAGATCAAACCACTAACCAAAGAACAATATTATTACCTACTACCAAGAATAATATACTAATAGAACCAAACGGTCAACATGGGGAAGCCAGAAGGAGCTCCCCACCATTAGAAACCTATCAATGCTCGAGACGAGACTACAAAACCAACACTGGGAGGACTGAGTGAACTCCCCGCTATTATGAAAAAGGCCAACATCGATTCATTCTAGAGATATTTGAGCAAGAACCACCAAGGGCATTCCCACCATTTGAAATAATCCGAGATATAGAGCATTAAAAATTTTCTGATAGAGACCAAACACCCCACCACAAGGGTCAGGGAGGGAAGGGCCCAACTAGAGGAGGGTCAAACCACATCCCAAGTAAAACAAAAATTTCCATATCCCTAGATGTGTTCTATTAGAATTTGAGACCGATATACCCAAAAGACTCAATAAGGAACACTAAAATAAATTACATTTGTGGGGACACAACCCCCAGGAATTTAAGGTCACACGACAAACACTCGTCCTCATAGCCACATAAAACCTCATGCTCCCAGATGAGTTATTCTAAATTGAAAAGATGTTGGAAATGATTTAAACTACATTCACCTCCAACACTGTCGACTGATATAATATTGGGTCCCATACACTCATGTGGTTTTTGACCATGAATGAACTTCACTCTAAGGCCTATGGCTGGAGCCCTGATGTTTGAAGCATATCTTGCCTCACAGTCAAGCATTGATAACTCCTGAATAGATCTTCTCCTTTTATAGCCACATGAAACCACCCAACAACCAAGAAAACACCAACAAACACATCACACCACAATATCCAACTACTCTCTAACATTACATCCACCAAAATAGGGGTTTAGATGATACACATGAATTACCTTATCACCTTAATCAAGAATCATAATAAGGAAATATGCATGCCAAACATTCCCCTTTGAATAGAAAAATTAGTACTTCTCGAGAGGAAACACTCCTATGAAAACAAGGATTCCCAAAGGATTATTTTAAATCGTCCCTTTCCCTACAAATTTAACTCACCCTACAAGACAACACAAAAAATGTCCCTTATAGCTGATGAAATTACTACAAATCCCTTCAATTCACTGGTCAACACTGATAAATCTGAACTGATTTCACCATTCCCCACTGGAATTTCATTCATAGATTCCAAGGGAACCTTTAGAAGAAACATTTTCAAATATCATACCCAGTGAGTCAGACAACTCAAAGAGACAAAAACTACCTTAACCTCCACTTACATCACTCATCACACTACGAGAGGATCAAATTAGATGTAAAAAGTAGGGGTGGGTTAAATTCTAGAATTTAGGAAGAGAATCCTTCGATCAAATAGAGGTCCCACCCATGATGAGTTTCCTATGGCCACACATCAATCACATATAAACTCTTTTGGGGGAATAATATAGTCAGGAAAGAAAACCATGGACCCAATCAAACTAGTAAAATGGCTAAGACATACCGCAAGTGAACACTAAACATACAGGGGTAACCAATACAAGGGACTGCTGATGCACTTTTCAAAAGAAACCACTATCTACACTCTTTCACACCAACAAACAAATAATAATTCAAAATCAAGACACAAATTCATCAAAAAGGGATTCTCAGCTCGAAACGCCTAACATCCAACTTTTCCAAAATATTTAAGTTACACTGCACAATCAATGGTTATTTAAACCCAAAACAATCCATTAATAATACATTCTGAAAATAAATTAAGTAGGTGGGTTGTAAAAACACCAATTGTGTCATGTGGGCCTCACCCATGCATGTTCCCATGCCACACCAGCACCCACCTCATGTGTATCTGGGAACTCATCCAATCATGCCATTAAAAATTTCTCTTTCTATATGTACCCATGCAAGCAGTTTCCCATGAGAGCACTAAGGATCAAAATAAGACTCTTCCATTTTTCTTTCAGAACCAAAAAATTTGTCCCACACTTTACAAACCTCGTACATCATTTTCGTTGTAAAGTGCTTCAGTTCATAACATTTTCCAAGACCAAGTAATTTTTTCATAAAAACCATATTTCCATGAATCCACAACAAAAAGACGAGGAATGACATATGAGGAGACTAGTGTCAGTAGGTGATTGGGACATATGGTTAGTGCCTATAATCCAATCCCACCACCACCAAAGAGAGTATTCTTGGATAGCGTCACCAGCTCCGCATGGCTTTCCAGACCCAACGATCTCACTGGGACCACTGAACCTACTCTCTTTTCATTCCCCCTAAGAAATATTAATCAGAAGTTCCAAAAACTCAGTTAATACTCAAATTACTCATGTTACTTGAGTCCCACCATGATGTGTACTGGCCATGAACCATTCTCGTTGCTAGAATATTGAGTTCTGTCACCCTTAACATTGGTCTAACTGACTCTATCCCAAAGTGACACAACTCAAATTAGAAGACATTACTATGATACCAATTTTTCATGAACCAACCCGAGTCAACCCTCAACTGGTACCTGAGCCAGTCTGTGACATGGACTGAATGGCATTCTCGATCGCTAGGGGCAAGAAAATAGTGTTGGGAATCAAAAAACGTAGTTGGGAATGATTTAACTCATAAAATAAAAGACAAATATATTTAAATAAAAAAGACAAAGAAGATAAAAAATAAAAAATAAAATAAAGATAACCAGATAGACATACCTCCAAGTGACCCCATGGGTCGCCACCAAACAAAGAACCACGCTTGCACAAAGAAAAATCCAATACTAAATCCTGAAACTAAAAAGTAAAGTAGGCGCGAGCACAGAGATTCCGAGTAGGAATTCTAAAATATAAAAACATCCTATGCCCCTGCCTTAAATAAGAAATCAAATTATACCAGTTTGAAGATAAGATATATTAATATAATTTTTCCTTCTTTTCAAGTTAAAGTCACAATTCATCATTTTTAAGGAAAATGCTTCTATTTAACAGTATTTTGAAAATAACTTCCTTGAAAAAAAAGGTTATATTATATGATGGATTTTAAAAAATGACACATAAAGTATAAAACAATTGAAATGAAAATCACATCACAAGCCTCATGTTACAAACGAGCACCATGTAAAATCCCTAGTGGTAACTAGCACAAGTGGGACCCTAGAGACCTCGTTCCTTGGTGAAACATGGCTTAGAAACCATGAGCCTAAGAAAAAGGGTCTTAGAAACCATGACCCATAGTCATTATTATGATTATTTAGTGTTGTTACATCACTTCTTCTAGTTTAAACTAGGACAAACCACTACCGTGTCATCAAGCGTACCAGTCCTAGTCCACCTACCTTGATACCTAGGTTTCCCATTGGGATCTATTTCAAGTGGTAGTGAGTTTTCTTTATCAAGAAAAAATATATGTAGATAACACTATAATTATTCAAAACTCATTCAACCTCTTACCGCCATTCTCCCTCCTTAAGCGCATTCCCCATCATTCACGCCACACAATGCATAAGCCTAAAAACTTGGCACATATTAACAGACTCAACATATAATTCATTTTCTAAAACAAAGGGGACGTCCCTCAAGAGAGGTTTTTATTTTTCATATAATATTATTTAGTTGTCAAAAGGGCTAAATTACATAAAGGGAACACTTTTATGACTCACCATATGAATGGAAAAATACCTTTAGAAATACTCATTACCAATTCAAAACCACATAGGAAATCAATTTTAAAGAAAAGTCACTTAAGACCATTGGTGTTAGAAATAAATTTCCATTTCCAAAACAAAGGAATACTCATTTCAAGAAACTGAAACCAGATTTCATAGCATGTGTATATAGCGTAAATGTAAACCATATTTTTAAAACAATGAAGAAAATATGAAATTCAAATTAAAGGCATTGGAATAGGGGACTTACCTCAGAGAGGAATGAAGCCATCCACTTTGGCTCTTGGTGCTTTCTAACTTAGTGCTGCTTCTCCCCCACTAAGCATACACACTTTCACATATATTCAAGGACACCTAACCCCTATGCACACACCTGCATGGCCATTTCATGTGCAAGGGGATCCTTACATATACACTTATATACACATGCCCATCTCCACTCACATACGCATGCACTTTTAAACATATACTTAAGCACACCTATCCCCATACATGTATAAACACATCCATGAATGAATATACATGTAACAGGGGAAACTATATATATTTATACATTCTTATGCACATGTTGGCGAGTCACCATTGACTTATATACTCAAAACTGCACCAAACAATCCATCACACCATATAAAAAATTGAACAAACCATAAAACATCAAAAAAATAGCAGAAATCAAGTGAAAAAAAAACAAGAGGCTTAAAATCCCATACCTAAAAACACACAGCTTTTGATGATGGAAGACCGAGACTACTTCACTATACATGATTATACATCTTCATATATATACATATATATATATATACCCTTTGGCCCAAGTACATATTCCCCACACCATGAGGTAATATGATCAAGGTGGGTATACATATATACATGATTACACATGTATATTAATATATATCTTTTCCGCCGATGACCAAAATACACACCGTGTTGAAGAATACCCTCTACAATAATATAAAATTGTTTAGAAATTACCAAGGGCTCCTAAAAAAATTAATGTGGGCAAAGAAACAAGAGAATCCACACCCTAAATACATTTACCACCACTTGTATAGTTTCTATAATTCCCTTTTTATTACACAAGAAAACACACAATTAAGGCCAACAAAAATAATGTCCCAAAACATTCATAAAATAGCTCATACTTTAAACTATTTTTAAACAAAGATTTCCATGTTTCAAAATAATTTATAATTGACATTTAGAAAAGATCACTATGTTTAGCAGTATAAAGTATGTAATTTTCTTTTAAGAAAATACTTCCATACCTATTCACACTTTTTATGCCTTTGAAAACATGGTTTTCACTTTTCAAACAATCCATAAAACCATTCCATGAAACACCACCCTAAGACACACACACAAAACACAACCATTTCTGTTACAAAATGCAGAACCAACACATAAGCACACAAAACCCTACGATAACACATTTCATATTACATACACCATTTAATAAACCATTTTAAAAACCCAATTTCATTTCTAATACAAGTTTCTCAATCTTTATACACATCACAATTCATACTACAAAGTGCAAAAAAAAAGAAAATATGCACAAAGTGGTTCATTTGCCATCAAAATTATTTTTCAACACACATAAACCTCAAGAACCCATAGAAATATATTTTTCATACCTAAAACAATTAATTAAACATCTCTAAACATTTTCACCACAAGAATCATATAAAACTCATAGCCATTTCCATTGGAAAATCAATTTCATTAGATAAATTGATCATGATGTATAAAAAATTAACCAAGTAAACAAACAATTCACCCAAATAATGTTTATCAATAGAAAAACTTACATTGGGTGGTAAAAACATCATGAAATGGGTGCCAAACACTAATCACACCACAATCTCACCACTAAGAATCCAAATTTGACCCTAAATCAAGAAATCGAACAAAAAAATCAATATTGAACCCTAAAATCGGACGACATACTCACTGGAGCCTAAAACACCACAAACATGAACTAAAACAATAGGTAAAATAGAATAGGATATTTCTTGGAGGTGAATATTCTACATAAGGGGGTCATGTCGGTTGACTAGGGGTGTGATGGGTCCAGTGCGAGGTGAACTTATGATGCCAGTACGAGCTGGTTGGGAGGTTGGGGAGATGGGGCGAGCGGCCTGGCTATGGGGTCGGGGTGATGATGTGAGTATGGTAAGGCTGACCGGAAGGGAGGTGGGTGGTCCATCCGCTGTCAAGGGAGTAAGGTTTTGTAAGGGTTTCGAGGGAGGGGGTGTGCCGCGACCTTTTAAAAGGGGGGAGTAGAAGCCCTAGCTAAAAACTAAAAATAATAACAGAAAAAATAAAACATAAAACAAAATAATAATAATAAGAAATAAAAATAAGAGTAACAATAATATATAAAATAACTTAAGTAACAACACTAATAACAATAATAATATTCACTAATAATTAATAATATCCTCCAATAATAATAATATTATTATCAGTAAAACAATTAAATATTAATATTAGTAAAACAATAGAATATTATTATCAGTAAAACAATTCATTAAATTTTATCACACTCTTCTTATTTTATTAACATTTAATTGTTATTTCCACACTAATAATTCATTTTATTTATCTACCTTGAACATCAGGAAGGCTGTGTAGTGAAGCTAGCGAGGCCACGTGGTGACTCAGGAAAAGCTGTGCAGCATTGACCATGGTGCACTGAACGTTGTCAAGGCTAAAATGTGAATTTTTTTTAAACAAGAACTCCAAAAATTTAAGCCAGGATTCAACCCGAACTACCTAACGCAAAAAATTTTAATAAAATAAATAATTTAAAAATAGAGGTTGTGTCACAAACCCTAAGCTCTAGTTCACCTAACACCTTAAGAATTATAGATATTTTTGTCTTACTAAAATCAATTTAGTTACATAAAATTGGTCAATGTAATGTCATTAAATAATTAACCATTGTATAAGATATAAATGGAAATTAATTAATAAATTAATTAATATTCATGAGAAGAATTGTGTATGTATAAGATACATACAATTTAATTAGCATGAATATAATCATGTATGGTACGAGTGTGACACATAAAATTTCAATGGGGAGAAAAAATAAAAACTATTTATTTAATTTTTAAAGAGTTTGATTATTTCTTATAAGAATCTCATTAATTAGGACCTTAATCAATGAAAGAGGTGGGTCATACTTAAGAGAGAAATAATAATCTAAATTTTGATTGAAAAAATGGTAATAATTATCCAAACCTGAATGTTTGCTGGAACATCACATAGTAATCCAAATTTATTGGAACCTAGAGTCACTGTGTTTAGAATTTTGAATTGATGAATTGGGGAATATTTTGATCCCAAAATTGTTCTATTTTCTATAGTTAAAAATAGTTGCTTACCAAAATATATATTCCTTGAGATATTTTCGTATAAAAATTAATACATGTAACAAATATAGATAATGATCTACTAAAACTATAATATTAGGGGTTAATATTATAAGGGTAATATATTCAATATTACACCTTATTTAATAGTAATATATGAGATAATAATAATTAAACATATTTTATTAGATATTCACATCATAAAAGATGAACATAAATTTATTGATGAGACTAGTCATCAAGAAGGATAAAAATAAATGCTAATAATTTCATCAAATAGTTTCTTAATCCTATAAAAATTCTAAAAAAGAGTAGAAATGTTACATTCTAGAGTAAGCCATAATATAACAAAAATGTCTATCTAACTAACAAGTGGGAAAAATTATTAGGAAAAGTATCAAAACGATAAAAATGTATTATGTAATATACCATTATTTTCACGATTCAAAATATATATAAAGATGAGGATTCACTCAATATGATTTTATGGATAAACAATAAATCAAATATTAATGTGTGTAAAGAACTATATGTTATAGAGATATAAATATTTCTCTCTTAATCATTGGTAATAGATACCATATCTGCATTATATATTTTTTGTATTATCTAACTTCTCATTTAATAGGGGATATTTATTGGGGGATATGTTTAATTAAATGTCACGAATTTAGAAAAAATCATTTCATTATACAGAGGGACAATGATTCTAATTATTTATAGAAGATAATAATTATTTCTATAATAATATTATCATGTTCCATCAATCAAAAAATAATTTTATTACTATATCATTCGTAGATAAGAAATGATTTCTTTTATAATAAAGAACAATTGGTTTTTATTTATATGAATGAAATTTTTTAGGGATCAAATATTTTTTAATGTATTATATATATTAGATCATGATAATCATATCTACGGTGTTAATAATAATAATAACAAAATAAATTATTATAATTCCATTTATCATTGACATTGTATGTTAGGATATATGAATAAGAGTCATGTATAATGACCCTATAATGATATATTATTGGATTCAATTTATCATGAATCATTTCATGGATGTAAATATTATTTATTGAGAAAACGAAAAAATATATTTTTTGGGTAAAGGGAAATAATGTAATTATTAATTAGAACTCATGCATTCTGCTGTATGTTATCCAATAAGAAAAAGTAGCTCAATATGGATTTATTACCTCATTAACATTAATAATTACTTCAGTAGGTATGGTATATGTACCTTATTAAACACAAGTCTGAATCATTTGAAATGATAAATGTTTTTTAAAATGAAGTACACAATCAAATTAGACAAATAATTAAAATACATTGATCTTATCAAGGTGGAGAATATTTTTGTTTATTGGTTGTGATTATATGGTAGAATGTGGTATAATATCACAAATAAATCCACCTATAACACAATAATTAAATGTTTATCTACATGGGGAAATTGAAGTCTATTATATATTGTCCATTCAATGATGAGTTATGTAGACCTTTCAATTTCTTTTTCATGTTGTACTCAATAAATACTTCATTTTCACTAAAATATGTGTTATAAAATGTTATTTTAAATGCACCACATGAGAAACAGTCTTCGATGTATCAAATTTGTTTGGGAATATTTTGGTATATGAGGAATATTTGATATATATTTCTTCAATTTAACTTGAACCTATGTCTTATAAATGTATATTTTTTCTTGGTATCCCAAAAAGATATTGGGATATTATTTCAAAAATATATTAGAACACAATGGTTTTGTTTCTCAATTTGTTTTTGACACAAAAAAATGTGCACCATGTAATTTTCCATGGAATCCATGATATGACCTTCACTCAGATATCATATGTTAAGTCTGTGTATAAAAGTATATCCATACATGAAGAAGAGTAAAAAGGGATCCCCATGTGCCACATGATTTCTCAATCACCATGAAAAGGAGTTTACTTATTTTTTTCCCAATCTTGTGATGTGGTGGGGGGAACCAGCCACCAAAAGTAGTCCATATATTTTATCCATTATTGTTGAAAAGGTTATTAAAACCATACAACCCATTTTTATTGTTTTTTGGTCATTTTTTTCCGTAGAAAACACTTAATATGAGATATCTTATATCCAATTTCGTAGATAAATTTTCAATATTTGATTTGACTAATAATGGAAAAAATAAATTAATGAATCAAAATTTATGACCTTATTTTGATTGGATTCATTTTAGTAATTAGAAAATTGGAAAGTGAAATTTTCTTATAATGAAAATTCAATAATTTTTGAAAGGCCTATCCTTTTGGGGTCAAAGTTAAGACCATTTGTGATCATATACCTCCTTATGTCCATATATTATCATTGTGTTATAGAATTACATTTGTTAAATAGTGAATACCTTCTTTACAACTGCCAAACATCTTCATTGTAGGGTTTTTGTTACGGCTGGATAGTGAAAATCTCTAGTGTTTATATAAAATATCAATGGATGGGTACTAGTTATAGATAATTGTATTTCATCAACATAATAATGTTTAAATATAATTACAATATTGGATAAATTATATAATTATGGTAATAATACATTACTTGGTGGTCGATGAAGAAAGAGACTTGAAATTACTCAGTTAATACAATTACCTCTCCCTTGATATTCCCCTTTAGGTCACACCTTAAACCTTATTTAATTATGTTTTCTAGAGGTAACAGAGCCTATAGAATGTGATAATGTGGTTTAAGGACATGTGTTTTTATATATTAGTTGATATAATATGCTTTTGGTGTGAGGATAACCGGGGTGGTGAAGTGTTCATTTCAAAAAATTATAGAGGTGGCATTTTTTATAAATATTAGTTTCTTGATACATAAAATGGAAGTCATATTCAAGTAAAATGGATCCAAAATGGAAAATAAATGACAATTAATAACGTTTATTCCATGAAATATTCTATATGATCATTTATGGAAATAGTTTTTTTGATATTTTATGACAAAGTCCCTTAATTTTATCATTTTACAACATTTAATCGTTACCAAGGTGACTGAATATTACTCATGGAAAAATATTTTTATAACTAATTATTAAATGTAAATTATGTCATAATTTTAACATTATAATTATAAATTTTAGAAAAATTAAATTATCCAATTTATAGAGATGGTAAAACATTAATTTTAATATATGTGTGTTTGACTCAACAAAAATAATTCTGTGAAAAAGTTCCCTTTTCAGAATAAAAAATAATTTACACCAAAATATTATATAGTATTGATTACCATGAAATTTATTGGTTTATTATTAAAAAATTATATATTTGTGACTTTTAATGAAATATAAATAAAAATGGATCTTTATAAATAATTAATTAAAATAAAATGAGAAAAAATAGTGTTTTTAAAGAATAAAATATTACTTAGAATCTAAAAAATAAGGCACATATATATTAATTCATCATATTATTTTTAAATAAAATATCTTTCTCAATAAAATAAATCTTTGTAAATAATTTTTTTTTCATATATATTTATTATTCATGATTATATCATTGTTATATCATATAAGTTACTATTTTTATAAAAATGGTATTTTCCCTATTCACCTAAAAATTAATTATTTATGAAAAATCCCAAAAAATCATCCTATGATAATTTCTATATTATTAATTATAAAATCACTTTCATTTCATAAAATTTAAAATTATTAAAATGGGAAATAAACTTTTAAACAAAAATGTACATGTAATGAAATTTTTTTTCTAAAAAATTGTCTTTTCAAAATTTAATTGTTCTTATCCATATTTTATATAAATTACTGATGAGTGTTATGGTTTTTTAATAAATCGAAACATATTATTATAATAGTCATTTATTATTGATCAATTCATTTTAAGATAAAAATTTCAAACACTTTAAAAATAGTTCTTTGAAAAATTCCCTCACGATAAATAGTTTTAATCATATTACATTATTTATTTATAATATAAAAATCTGGTTTTTATTAATTAAATTGTGTTGGAATAAATAAAATCATTATTTTAAAATAAAAATAGTACAAAAAGAATTAAAATATATATTTATATTATAAATCAATTTATTTTTAAGGTTTTACTCCTATTGTAATTTTCTTGTTGTTGTTTCACATTGTATTCTCACAATGTATGAATGATTACCTAGAAATATAATAAAGTATATCTTTAATTGAATTAACAAAGAGACAAAGTCCAGGAGGAGTCTTAATTCTCTTAGCATTGATGGGAAGCTCTTTGATTCAGAGAACGGTATTGTTGATGCTGTGATAGATTAGTTTGCAAAGTTGTACTAAGAGGTTGGAAATGACAATTCTGATACAATTATCCAAAGTTTTGACCCTCTATTAAAGATAACCAGAATAAGAGATTTATTGATATCCCTTGTGAAAAGGAGATACTTGATTCCCTATTCTAGCTGAAAATTGATAGTTCTACAGGCCCAGATGACTTTACTAAAAATTCATCATGTTCTACTAGGATGTTTTGCAAACTGATGTTGAAAATGTTGTGAATGAATTTTTTAGATCATCTTACATGCCGTTTGGGATGAATTTGAATTTTATTGACTTGATCCCTAAAATGGAAAAATCCATGGACATTAAATACTTCTGACCTATTGCCATCGGGAATACAATACCAAAGGTCATCAGTAAAATTATGGCTCAGCGGTTGGGTGAAATTTCCAAAGGGCTCATTTCTGGGAATCAGTTTGGACTTATACATGGGAGAAACATCCAAGATTTCCTTTTTACTGCTTCTGAATGTGTAAATGCTATGAAAAGGAAGGTGCATGATGTCAATATGCCTGTTAAGATTGATATTCATAAAGCTATTGACACCATAAGATGGAGATTTCTGTTTACTATTCTAAATATTCATGGCTTCAAACAGAGATTTCTTGATCTAATTGGATCCATTTTATCCAGTGCAAGACTATTTATCTTGGTCAATGTATCTCCTTGAGGCTTTTTTCAATGGTCAAGAGGTATCCGGTAGGGTGACCCCCTTTCTAGTATGTTATTTCTTATTGCTGAAGACTATCTAAGATGGTGCCTCATAGATCTTTCTAATTTTGGATTGTATCAACCAATGTGAATAAGAAGGGAGTTGAGTGCCCCTTAACATTTATTTTATGCTGATGATATTCTGCTATTTAGGAAGGCTTGTGATGCTACCATTACTTGTATTAAAGGAATCTTCTCTCACTATGAAGAGGTTTCTGATCAGGTAATTAATTGGAGAAAGTCCTATGTGCTATTTGGGGATGGAATGAATAATTCAAGGAAAAACAGAACTATGGTGAAGTCAGGGTTAAAATATTTCACTTAGAAAATATTTATATGTGGATCATCAATCAATTATCGGGCTGGAAAGAGAAAAATATGTCCCAAGCTGGGAGAATCTGTCTTGTTAACTCAGTGATTACCTCAATGTTTATTTATTCTTTCCCTCTGTACAAGTGGCCGAGATCGCGGATTAAATAATTAAGTGTCAAAATTAGAAACATTGTTTGGACTGGCTCAATTAATGACAAGAAACTGGTCATAGCTTCCTTGAAAGACATTATTAAGCCACCTCAAATAGGAGGATTGGTCAATAAAGACATTCAGATCTTCAACGACACTCTAATTAAAAAGTTTGTCTTGATGATTTTTTCAATTCCTCATCCCTCAATGGAGTTTCTGGAAATTAGATTTATTGGAAAATTGTAGAATGGATATGCCAACTATATGAGATCCTCTATCTAGTGTACTATTAAGCAGACCTATTCTAATTTGATGACTTTCTCGAAATGGTTAGTCTGCAAGCAGTCCAACATGATTTGCAGGACCACACCTTGTTTGTCATGGCCCATTTGTGCGGATATCATCATTCCACCATATCTTTATCATAAATCCATTGATGATCATGGTGCAGACCCAGTCCTTCATGAAATTCTACCAAGCCATATATGAATGAAAGTCATGCAATATTGCTTCACTGACTATGATGTTCTGGTTGGGACTCCGGATCTGAATGTTATTTTCAGCAGAAGGGAATTCTACAAGTATCATTGTGGTACCTCGATTCACACCCCTAGATGGGTTATGGATTTCATAGAGCCATTTATTCCCCCTGTGCGGTCACATTTCATATGGAAAATTTGGAAAAATAGGATTCTCTTGCAGTTCTTACTACAGTGAAATGGGCTGCATCTTGCCCCGATTTTCCATGTTTGCTTCGAATCAGATGAATCCATCTCTCATGATTTCTTCTCCTACATTTTTTATCACAATATATGGTGCTACATGCATCATATTTTTTAGTTCCTCCTTCATTTTCACTTGGATGAAGAATTAATGCAGACCATTGGCATGTACAATTTTAGTGAGCAAGTTCATGCTCTTCTTTTGGATGCAATTGAGGCTGTTATTGACTACATTTGGAAGTCTAGAAATGACCTGTTGTTAAACAATATTAAGCCACGGTTTCATAGTGGTGTCTTAGTGATGCATCGTACCATTTTCATGGCTTCCAACATCCAAGTAGGATGTATGAGAAATGATGTTTCTGACCTGGTTTTGTAGAGATATCATGGTATTACTGGCAGGATGAAGAAGCCATTAATGGTGAAATACATCTGATGGATTCCACCTCTTCCAAGGTGGATTAAGGTCAACAATGATGGGACCTCCTATAGTGATCCAGGGCCCTCTGGATGCGGTGGTGTTTTTCATACTTCTTGGGGGTTTTTCAAAATCTACTTTTTTCATTTTATTGGAAACAGATATGCTATTGAATCAAAGCTCTGGGCTATAAGGAAAGTGATCAAGTATGCTGCCCACTTTGGTTGGAATGAATTATGGATAGATTCGGACTTGTCTGTTGCATTTCAAATTTAGAAAGAGCGCTCGAGGAATGTGCCATGGAGGATTCTCCTGGTCTGGATTGATTGTCTTCGGCTTCTCTGATCACTCGCCATTGAAGTCACACATGTTTATCGTGAAGCCAATAATGTGGTAGATGCTCTTGTGAAAAGGGAAATTAATGTGGTCACCTCCTTTTTCTATTTTGTGTTGCTTGATTACTATGATCATCTTATTCAGGATAATTATTGTGGTGAGGTTTGTTCTCGTATTTTTAGATTGACTCTGTGATACCTTGTACTGTACTCTTATTTTATTTGATCTCTTCAGGAGCAGGTTCACCTATCTCCTAGCTTTCTTGTTATAATAAATTATATCATGGTTAATTTTTGTTTGATATTGTGTGTGAGAAAAGATATTCGATATGTTATTTGATGAAAATAAAACACATACTAAAATCTTGAGGTGTTATACTGTCACCATGTTAGGAGGGTGAATCAAGGTGTGATATATTTCTTTTGTTAAGTAGGATTTTTTTTCATATGTTGGTTGAAAATAATTATTCATTTCATAGTTAACTACACATCCACCAAAATCAATAAAGAAAAAAATATAATGGAAGAAAGATTTTTTTTGTTGGCTCATCCCTAAGGCTATCCCAAAAAGAATACACATGATAGTGTTTTAGTGTAAAAGAACCCACTAATTTTCAAAAACTAGGTATATAAATTTTTTCATCCAATTTCTTTTCATGCAAGGATCACTACCTTTTAAAAAAAGATTATTGAATATCATATATTCTCCATCAAAATATTTTTTCAGTCTCCAACTTCATTTACTACATTATATGGATGATTTATAAGATTATAAATATTTATCTCTCTTCTATATCAAGTGTAACATCCCCAACCTGGTGGCCACTATCTTGTTCCCCAAGTCTGGTCGCCATAGGAACTCAAGCATCGCACCCCATAAAATAGTTGTTGTCAAATAACAGCACCGGTCTATGGAGAAACATTGAAAAGACTATACCTTCTAATCAGCATAATTCCCTAATTAAAATTATATCAATAGATATAGTAACCAGAAAACAAATAAAATGATAGCCTGAAACAATTCCAACAATTAACCTAGTAGAATATAATAAAACAACTTTTTGAATACACTACATGCAGGTAAATCATACAATCATAAACCAAAATCAAAACCACTAAAAGACCCTGAACATGGAACTGAGTCCAAACCCAGTCCTAATATTCGATGCTGCAACCTATCATCCCACGCACACAAAAAAACCATGTTCGTGTCTCAACCCCATATCAGAAAACAAGTAGAATCTTTTCAGGTACCCAAGTGGAATGGAAACCCAAGCAGGGTGTGAGTACAACTCAATAGGCCACTACCAACCTAGAATAAAGAAATAACCAGTGTATACATTAGTGTATTCAAGGGAACAAGTATAATAAACAAATATAGAAATAAGAAACACGTTTCAACATGAACAATTACCCATTATACCAATTATTATCATGAAACATGTTTCATTTTTAACAATCACTAATTAACCATTTTTATCATATATCCCATGGGTTAGGCATTTACAACTACTACCCTACATCCTGTGATAGTTAATTACTAAGAAAAAGAGAATAATTTATGTTCCATATCTCATTAAGAATAAACATCTCCTAAATAAATACATCACACTTTCCATGGAGCCTTAGTCTAGGTAGTCTCATCAAATGACATTTTTTTGGGTATAGAGGCTTCATCCCCTTCCCTAACTCGTGCATTATAGGGATGGGGTTTAGATCCTCAGTCCAACCTAACCCCTAGGTATAGATCATCAATTACCGTAACCCAAAATACCTACCCATGTACACAATCATTTTTATCCATTTACCAAAATACCATCTCACAAACCATTCAAAACCAATAGAAATAACCTTTACAATTCACATTAGATACAACATGTGAATCATCATCAAGCATTAAATCCTTATTACTTTTACCATTTACTTTTCTGATACCATTTATCCAATTTTCCCTCTTCATACCAAAAACCAATTAGAATATTCATCATTTCACACGGACATACACATTTATTCATTAGAATAACAAAATAAAGATTCTTTTTCACACATTAAATTTATTTCTTTTAAACCATTTCAAATAATTCCAAATTTCAATTATTCTATATCATCAACTAAGAATATTTATCATTTACATCATTAATAATAATGTTAACACACCACCATAATCATTATGGGTTTATCTCAACAAACATTATTTTCATTTAATTACTATGGTCCCATCTGACCTTTTAAAACTACATATTTGAAATAAAAAAAAATTAAATACTCATTTGAAATCATCTTGAAACAACCCTTTAAAACCCAAGATTTCCACTTTGAAAAACCAAAACATTCTATAAGTATTTCATTTCAAATTTTAACAATTAAAAATAAATCATTAGCCATTTTTTCACAAGGAAGAAAATACACCCTCATTTCAAATCAAAATTTCAAATAAATCAATAAGAACCCCTCTTCCAATCATTTTAGTTGAACACCTCCTTTCAAAACATTCCATTATTTGAAACATTAATTAAAACATTGAAAACCGTAGTCGGGTCAAAACCCCTAAACATTTCTTTAAAACATTTTCAAAATCCACTTGGGAACATCAAAAGTATAATGTATAATCAAATCAATATACCACTTTAACCAAGACCACATACCCAATTACAATTTTATAACTTATCACTCTCAAATTTCCCCTACCTCAATGTTCCATTGATTATCTAATTATTTCAAGGCTTCAAAACACCATAAGGTTAGCCCTAGGTTTTTTCTCACATCACAAATGAAACCAATATGATTTATAAAGTATTTCACACCTCAATTTAAGGCTTAAAATATTTTCAGTAATCAAAGAAAAATAATAACAAAAAGGAAACATATTGACACAACCACATACACTTGTAAAATGTCAAGACAATGGGGAAAAACATAAAGACCACCTACCTCATGACCAAATATGATTACTTTCCCAAATTAATACCTTCATTAGAACTCAAAACCCCTTTAAAAACCCAAATTATAATAATCGAGAAAAGTAATAGTATTAGGGATTAGGAAGGACATGAGAGATTCTACAACCCATTTTCCATAAAATAGAGTAAAGATAAGATTTAGACTCATCAAGAGCATTGATTTTAACAAAATGTCACTAAAAATTACCATGAATTAAAGAATAATCACCTATGGAGAAAGATGGGGATTTTGTTTCATCACCCTTATTTTGAGGAGTTGAATGGGATGAAAAATCCGTAATGAAAGAAATAGGATCAGAAGAGAAAATGGTAAAAAATGACTTTTTAAAGGCATCACATTTTATCCACATTGTCAGCCAAACTATGTTCTATCCATGAAGATCCCTTTTTCCAAGAGGGACTAAGCTATCTAGTTCCTATTAGAACTCTAATGGTATGGAAAACCATGTGGCAACCGTGAATAAACCTTTATCTGAAAGGGTCTCCAAGCCACATTGTGTCCTGGGCCTAGCAAATTGTTTGTTCTAACCATATGAAAACCATGTGCTACACATTGATTAACATATTTTCTCTTCCTTTAATGTACCAATACCCCGAGATACCCAAAAGACATCCCTTACACATAATAAAAACATAATTATCTAAAAAGGATGTTTAAAAAAATTATACAAGGAAATGCATTAAAAAATGTCTGAATCTTACAATCTCTCCACCATATTACTACTCAACCTAGATCCATACTTCCAAACATTAATGATCTTCTATGAACAAATTTAGAGCCATAGGGCCAACATATCAACTTTAATTTCCCAACCTTTGTCCCATACACATCCACATTGTCAAAACATTCAGACCTAGTAAATGGTCCTACCAGACGATACCTTCTCCACCATAAACCACAAACCTAAACTAAAATTTCCTCAAGGACATATCAAACTCGATATCATCACAATTAAAATAAACATAATGGAATGTTTTGGGTAACATCACTTATAAAAAATTGAAAAGGATACCCACAAGTCACTACATTACAATGGTAGAGCTAAAAAAATTCAATTGATCTTATCATCTCCACAATTCCTAGACCAGAACACATGGTGCCATCCCACATGGTTTCTAAAAGAATAATGGTGACCCAAAGTAGGTGTCATTGAAGGGATATGAAGAATATAACCAGACTCCCTGATCTTTATTAGTCCACAACCCAAGGCCCAATGGTATCACCCCATTTTTAAACATCTGATGTACACCTAATAATAATTGTCATCTCAATGAACTCAACCACTCAAAACTCGATCAAACAGCCATCACCAACACTGCTTCACCAAGATGAATCCTAACCATGTTTTCCCAACACATACTACCAATCATATCATCTACGGACCACTTTAACTCTATTGTTCTCTCCACTATATAAATCAAATCTCCACAACCATCACCTAGTGTTGTGAACCTCCACCATCAACAACATGTCCAATAGAACCAAAACATAACTTATGCAATATACCCATCATATTTTCCAACTCACCATATAAAACATCAACAGAAACTCCCTCCAACTCTGACACTCATATTTTTCAAAAAGACCACCTTGATTAATCAAACACCAATCATCCCTACCACAGCCAAGGGCAAATTGGTTCTTCCTTCAAACTGATTATCATAATAGAGTGAACGTAACATCTCAACATTGGATGAAGGTGGATTATACCACACTATATTGATTTCCATTTAACCAGCTAAGTTATCTCATCCCTACGGACTCACTATATTAGCTGCCAAATTCTACTATTGTCATGTCGTCCTATATATACATGATTCCTTCTTACCTAAGGTATACCATATAATCTGAACTCACCTACTAAATTTGATTCTTGACCTCAATAGACACATCACCACTATAGAATCTACTACCCCAAAAACTGTTGACAGCAATAAAACACCCACCGACACATCCCATCAAAAATAATCATATCACCTCTAAAACAAATCTAATTCTGAGGCCATAACTTAGATCGATATACCCCTAAATATGAGGCCCACCTCGTCTTTACCAAGGAATCCGATCATTTCCTTACAAACTAATCATTTCGATTTTAATGCCACAAAATTCACTTCATGTTCTTATCCATTCATCCATGACTGATAGAAACTACATCAAAATAGGCTTCTAACATTGCTAAAAATGGTCTTTATCATCACTAGACAAGTGCTATCTACTAGAGTGATATTAAAAGCCCTAGTCTTTTATGATAAAATTTAAAAGCACTGATAAAGGGGAATAATACAATGTGCTGTAACAGCACACCACAAAACAAAAAACACAATGAAATATTCAAAATCATGTACAAATATAGAATTTAAATGTAGTATATTTTACAACACAAATACAAAAAGAACGTTATATTATAGAAATTTCAGACATTGGTTTGTATAATTATGTAAGAAAAATTCTTACATATTCTCAAAAATAGTAGTATTCCTTTGTCTATTGATCATTACCCATGATTGAGAAAAAATAACCGATATAATAATAAAATTCTTATGTTTGTAATAATTTAAAGAAATAAATTAACATAAAGTGTTAATTTTAAACTAAACTTTGAGTCATACGAGAAAATATGTGTATCAGATTGATTTTCTGTTGATTCTTGCACGTCACACCATTTCTTGTTTGTCTTAAAGAGTTATCTTTGTAAAAATTAACTAAATTTGTATAAGATAAAAATTATAAGTATATTAATTTGGTAATAATATATAAAATGATTATAAAAAAATCTTGGCTCATTTTCTCAGTTTTGGAGATGTGAGGCGCATTTTAAAATAAAATGATACTTATATATTAAAAAGGAACAGATAGAGTCATACTGATCATACCAAGCATCGCATTGAGTTGAGATAGATTCTTAATTGTCTCAAATGGATGATGTATCATTTTCCTAAGGTATCCAAATAATAAAAATTCTTTTCTCAATTTTTAGTACTTCGTTTTTTAGTAAAATGTCATCTTAAATTTGAAACATGTACTTTGACTCATATTAGTCACATCATCAGTAATTTTGATGGGATACCAATTCCAACACATCACAAATCACTTATGAATCATTTTACTAAATTATATAGAAAATATGAGCACGTTTTATCATTTTTTAGTGAGTGACACTTTTTAAACTAAAATGACAATTTTAAAATCATAGAAGAAACATTGAGTCATAACAGACACATTGTGTCCCATATAGAGGCACATATGATTCATACATGTCAAAATGGCATATGTAACATTATTATAAAGTATCAAAACAATATGAATTAATTTACTCAGTTTTAAGTTGGGTCGTTGTTCTTTTAACTAAAGTTGATGTTAATTTCAAATAAAAAGATGTACTTGAAGACATATCAGTCACACTATGTGTCAGATTTAGGTGAGAATAACTTCTATATGTTTCAAGTGGGTTATGAATCAATTTCATAAATTTTTAAAACTATCCTAATACATTTTCTCCGGTTTGAGTATATCCCTGATGTTTTTTTACTAAAATAATATTTTAAAATGGAAACAAGAACTTTGATTTATATGAATCATATCATGTATTTTTTTGACATGATAATGATTCCTACACATCAAAAATGAGTTTAGAATTTATGTCCTAATTTATTTAAAAAATACTAGTTTGTTTTCTCAGTTTTCAGGGAGTTACTTTTTTTGAACTAAACTGTCGATTTTAAATTGATAACGAACACATTGAGCCCTAATATGAACATCATATATTAGTTTTAGGTTTAGTTGATTCCTACATGTCAAAAATTACATATGAATCATTTTACAAAATTATCAGAACTATTTGAATAAATTCTCTTAGTTTTGAGTCGGTCAGTTGTCATTTTTAGTAAAATTTATGTCTATTTTTAATAAAAAATATGCACTTGGAGTCACAATGGTCAATCCGTGTGTCATATTATGGTGTGTATAATTACAAAATAACTCAAATGACATATGTATAATTTTTATTAATTATTAACTTAATCTAAATATTTTTTATAGTTTTTATTAAGTCGCTATTTTTTTACAAAAATGTCATTTTAAATCAAGAACATGAACATTGAATCATACCAATCATATCATATGAAGATTTTATGTGAAAAACAATCATGCATGTCAAAAAATTACATATAAAATGATATCCTAAATTATCTATAAAATCCATGAAAAATTTATTTATTTTCAGAGACTGTAAATTTGCGAACTAAATTGTCGATTTTAAACTGTTAACAGACACATTGAGTCATAGTGGTCACACCGTGCATCAAATTGAGGTGAGGCTAATTAATAAAAAAGTCAAATTACATATTGTTCATTTACCTAAAGTATCAAAAAAATCTAAATATGATTTCTCATGTTTGATTATGTCTGTTTACATTTTTACTAAAATTAATATAATAATAATAACTTGGAGTCATACCAGTCACATTGTATGTCAGATTGAGGTGTGGATGATTCCTACATGTCCCAAAGCCTCAAAAAATCCTAACTTATAATGTTAACTTGTTTCCATTGTAATTCTATATCGAACATCAACCACTGCATATTGAATCTATGTTTTTAAAACAAAACCTTTCTCATTGTTGAATTTTAGAATAGAAATGGAAGCTCATGTACCTATTATATCAGGATAAGTCCCCATAGTGGGAGAATGATCTTCCTCTACTCTTCTAGGTTTCAACAAAAATAAATTTTTCTGAGCTAGTAAATTTGAATCAATATGCAGTTTGGTAATTTTGGAAAGAAGAGAAATAAAAATGGAAAACTAGTTAACATTGGTAGAAATAATCTAGTTATCTCATTTCTGGCTTATTTTAGATAGTTAAAAGAAAAATATGACTTCCTAAAATGACCTTGTAAAAAAAATAAATAATTATTCCAAAAAATTAATAAAGGAATTAACATAAAAATAGTATATAAAATGATGATAAAATCTATTAAATAAGTAATAGGAATTCACCTTTTCTTGATAGTAGTATGCATTATTGACACATTTCCTTATTTTCATTATCTTAGTTATAGGCTTGATGTCCAATCCCTCATGATCATGAGTGTCTTAAAACAAACCACCACAACATGGAAAAAATAATCCAGTTGTACAAGAAAACAATTATTATATGATTAATACTAAAAAGAATAAAATTTACATTAATATGAAACAATAAATTAAATATTTGGATAATGATTTTACAATTCGAATATTCTTGACCATAGGTATATGCTGATGGTAAATCAAGAATGTTGATAAAATAAAAACACAAGTAGATAAGTCCAAATAATCAATCAGTAAGTGAGGATGTGAGGAGAAAATAATATACGCTAGATTGAATATTTGAAACATCATCATCAGCTCATCTTCTGAATAGTTAATATTTATTTTTTTGTTTTGTAATCATCCTCTATATCTTATAGGAATTCACTTATGTTTCTTAAAATAATAAAATTATTAGTTATACATATAATGACTAACACTCAGTTTAGTATAAAACACATTAAACAAATGAGGGATAAGTCCCATGTAACAAATTAGAATAATTACTATTCAGGAGATGAAACTGACGAGGTTACCATTTTACTCCATTATATTCTCTAAAAGTTGAAATGCCTCCCATTTGTGAGAATTACATTGATTGTATTTCGAGATTCCTAAGGGTGGGACCAAAATTAAATGTTAAATAATGATTTGTTTTTTGATGGATTAAAGTAAAACATACATAGTGTTTATTAGACGTGTGATTAAAGAAATGATGTTTTTTTTAAATAAGTATTACGTGGTGATTTTTCATTTCAAAGGTGGATATTTTTTTATAATGTTATAGAAAAAATATGAAGTAGTTTTTGATTTGAGGTTGGTAAATTTTTTTCATAATTTTATTTTAAAGAGGAAAATTATTTTTGGTATTGAAAAATTGATCATATTAGACAATGATACAATTAAATACTGACTTAAAATTGGTTTTTTGAGATGTTTTATGATGAAAATGTAAAATATATATGTTTTTTACTAATTAGAATGAGTTTAATGTAAAAATTTAAAATAACGGTGAAACATTAGAGGAAATTAATGTTGAATTGATTAGTATAATGGGTAGAACATAGGTATTAGGTAGACTCAAAATAATAAATCAATGGTGAATAAAATGTAGAGGGATTATAAACATAACGAAATAAAATGAAGGCTAAAATAAATGAATGAAATGTTATTGGGGGTGAGATAGTTTTGATGAAACCTCAAAAGAGTATGTGTTTCCCAAAAACATTATTTCTCCCCATATTGGGCCTAAATCATTTGGAGATAAATAAAATGGATAATAATTTGATAAAATCTACGCATGAGGTGCTTGATCTAAATAAGAATAATGTGATATGGGAAATTGTTCCAAGGATGGAGGAAACAAAATGTTATCAGAACTAAGTGGATGTTCAATGATAAACTCATTGACAATAGAAACAAGGTTGAAAATAAAGTTTTCATAGTGTGAAAGGGGAACTATTAGATGAAGGGAAACTATATTTATGATAAATTTACTTCCATATCCTCGTTGAAAACTAGTTTATTTTTTTCTATTTTAGTGAAAATGTAGTTAAAAGTATACCAAATGTATCTCAAATCTATGTTACTCAATGAAATTATTAACCGGGGAGTATACATTAAAAAATCAGATGGGGTGATTATAGATGAATATGAGAGAAAGATGTGATAGTTAAAGAATTATTTTTATATGATAAAAAATCATTGAGGAATTGGTATTTATTATTAGATCAATAACTTAGAATGCTGGGTTTTTAGTGAGGTAAAGTTGATCAATCCCTCTACATTAAGATGGAAAATTATCAAAAGATGTTGGTACTCATATATGTTGAAGATATAATATTATAGGATCAGAAAAATCACAATGAAATTTCATTGTGGATCATATAAGGTATGGTGTAGAGATATCTATGATTGGTTGAAGAAATTTATTGGTTTATTGGAAAGTCAATGAATTCATATCAAATTAATTTCTCAATCAAACAAGGAAAATTATGTTCCCAAGTGATTTGAAATAGAATATTCCAAACCAATGACAACCCTGACCTCTATATAGATGAATTTTTCAAAATTTGATTATTGCAAAGTGGCATATGTAATGTAATATATGTATTGGGACCCTATTCTACCTCACAACAACTTGAATAATAAAACTAGTGCATGCATAATACAATTATGTCATAAAGGGATGATTAATTAAAAACAAATATATGCACATGAATAATAAACCTAGTGCATGTATGATATGTCAAGATTTAAGATGGCAAATATATCATATATTACAAATAATATTCATGATTTTATATGAATTGTTTACAAATGACAATATTGTTTTAATTATTTGAAACTTACTAAAAATAATAAACATCAAACCATAGTAACATTTGTTTATTATAGAGCTATAAAACAATAACTCTTCTTATTTGAAATGTATACATATATATTGATAAAATCAAATCCACTTAATAATAATAAGAAAAACTTTTTATTATTTTATATTATATATGAATAATAGAAATACATGAATGAATATAAAATATTATTTAAAAATTTAAATGATATGAAGAATATTTGATATACATATATATACAAAATCTAAGTATTTATTCATGATATTGTAATTGTAGTTGAAAAATATATTCCTCTACATAACGAAAAAAAATCACTTTAATAAAATTATCTGAATAAATAACTAATCAAATATCATTATTATAACTCGAATGAAATATTAATTTTATAAGAAAAATTATTAGAAAAAAAATATGATCTATGAAATGAAATTCCATTCCAAAAAATAAATAATGTTAAAATAAATAAAAAAATCATATTTTTCAAGAATTATGATTCAAAAAAGTAAATATCATCTTCCAAATAAATCCTTTGAATAACAATAAATTTCCTTAATTTTAAAATAGGATCATAAAAATAAATTGGACAATATCCCTTTTTGGATTTTAAAATATTTAATCTTCATCTTATATGTAGAAAAACTCACTCTCTCTCACTGATATTTTTGTGAAGCATAATAATAAGATGAAAATAGGATAAGAAGTACCTAGAAGAATGAGGAAGTGTTATCCAAACCATTGAGAAAGACTCCAATTTATAGCCTAATGATAAAAAATGGATTATATTTTATTCATTCATTTATTGTGCAGCTTGACGAGAAAGAAATTATTAGCTCCAATTATATGCATTTTTATTTTTCATTAACTATTAAAAAATAGAAAAAAATAAAAAAAATACATAGATATCATACAAGATATTGATATCTATTGAAAGTGTAAATATTTTCTAGATTGTTTTAATATAAACAATAGTGGATTAATCAAGATGATCAAATCTCATTCAAAAGAAAAAACAATGAATTTTGGGTTGTTTTGTTATAGGATAGTGCAACTAAATTTTTTGGGATACACGAATATGGGATGAAAAGTTTTAGTGGATAACTGGGGGAAATTAGAGATATCTAAAAACATGGATTTTTTTCAATCCGTGGTATCATTTAAGCCATTGATTTATTGAACTGTTGAATCATCTAAGCCTTGGAGTAGTAGGAGAATTGATTCTAGAAAACATTCAAGATCGAATTCAACAACAAGGAGGGTCACTAGTAGGTCTCTTCTATGCAGAGCTTTAGATCTCATAAAATAGTTCGTGATGGTTAGGGTTTTTAAAATAAATTGGGACACTTTTGTCCTTGTTTTTTATCAATGAAAAAAAGTGCTGATAAGTAATTATAATACTTTTTAATTTTTTTTAAAGTGTAATTATTATATATAATTATAAAACATATAATATATTTTTTATAAAATAATAATATTATATTTATTAGAATGTATAATCATTTATTTATTATTATATAAATACATTTTAAAAAATTTATATCATTACATATATTTACATAATTATATATATATAGTAAATATATTCATTATTTAAATAAATTAATTATAATTTTATAATTATTTGTATATAATTATATAAATAATTTTTTTAAAAATATTATTTATTTATTTATAATTTTAAATGTATAAATATATTAAATATACATTTATAAATATATATATTTATAATTATTTTTTACAAATTCCCTTTTATCATTATTAAATAATATTTAATCTTAAATGCATGCATTTTAAAAATGAGTACAATATTGAATGTCTGGATATGTATGATTAATATAAATCATTTAAAAATGGATCTATATTGAAATAAATATGAATACGTATTGAAAATATTAAAACATAGTAAATTAATATATATAAAATAAATAATATAAATTTATTAAATTCCAAAAAAATATTTGTATGGTTGTGTATATATATAAAAATAAATTAATTATGTTTATGCGAAATAAATATAATATTTTTATCCATTTTATATTGAAAAATCAAATTACATTCAATCATGTCCATTACTCGATGCAAATAATCATTATTTTCAATTCATATTAATTTTTCATTAAAGCAATTATTCACTAAATGTATTACTACTAAAAGTAAAGCATAAATAATATTTTTTATTATATAAAACATATTTATATACATTCGTATATATATATAGTATATACTATTTATTAACATTATCAATAATTATGTAATTAATAAAATGTTTAATATTTTTCTCAATTTACTTTTTTTTAATTTTTATTTGTTTATTTTTAATTTTACAAATATCTATATAATTATTCTTTATTATTTTAAATTTATATGTAGTATAATTAATTTTTTTATTTTATCAATAATTATTTAATTAATATATTTTAATAATTATTTTTATAAAATTATTTTTGTTTTTCAATTGTTTAATTATTTTATTTTATTAATTCTTTTATCAATGCTAAATAGCGCTAAAAAGGATTTTATTATAATCTCTAGAACGCCCCAACCCTCGAATCTAAGAACCTGTACATTAATTTATTATAGCAGAATGATTACAAAGAATTAAATCCTAAAGGACCATTCAGTTTAGTTGTCTTGGAAAGCCATATTACATACATGGTACCCATAATATATTGAGAAATCAGAAATACAAATATGACACATAATAAAAATAAATAACCAACATCCTTGAATGTTTATTCAAATACATACTCTTCGTAACATGGGGAAAGAAACATAATAAGGGTGAGATCAAATACTCATTAAGGGTATGTAAAGAATAAGAAATGATGAATTAATAGGATTAAATTAACATGGAATTATAAATAACTCAATCTCATTCCATCTAAATCAAAAAACTGAGAATGAAATGTATCCATATATATGTCAATGTAAAATCTTGTCGATGAATAATAATAGAAAATAAGTTAAAATGTATAATTAGATATGTCACTAAAAAAATTATGGATGGATAATAACTAAATAAAAATAAGGGAAATACTTAATTATGGGAACCCATGTTTCTTAGGTTCACGGTACCATTACCGTCAAGACCTTCCACAAGAAGGTTTAAAAAATTATAGGTAAACCCTATCTATGGACGTAGCCAAATGAATCGTCTCATGAGACTACTGATCCGTCAAGTGTCTATCTATAAATGGGTCCCACGAGTGTCATACTAGTCTAAAACAATCTTCATATATCGAATAATTGATTTAAAAATGTTCCTTATCAAATATCCGTATGCAGTAAGAGATACATACTAATCAATATTTACCCAAATAATAAAATAATTTTCAAAGTATCACCATATGTAAAATGGTATATGTTTTAGGTAATAGTAATATCAATGATAAGTTAATTGGTTAATTAGGGGAAATTCAATGTTTAATGATCATAGGGGATTGAATGTTTCAAGGGGAAAATTAAATCAAGGTAGTGAATTTGAATACTATCCTTAGAAAAATCAATATTAAACCATCCAGAGGAAGAATAATTATGGTATGAGTATAACAAACACCAAGTGGAGTAAAAAAATGTTGTTGTCATTGGTGAATGAAAATAATACAAAAATATCTTTAAAATCATTTTTGAGTAAAATATCATTTTGATTTCAAAACCATTTTCAAAATCCATTTTTGGAAAATCAATTTTTTTAGAAAAAACTCATTAATAATTGAACAATAAAAAATTAAAATGAAGCTTCAATGGAATGGCAGAATAAAAATCTTTACATGTCGTATAACGTAAAAAAGATCATTCCTTTTCCACAGTAAAAAGGTAAGAAAAATTTCTTGTTTGGAAAGATACTAGAGGATTCCTTTGAAAAGAATGGTAAAAGAAAATAATTGTAAAAAAGTCTTTTCCAAATCATTTGAAAAACATTTTTTGAAAACATTTTAATAAAACATGGTTTTTAGAAGAAAATATGTTCTCTGACTAAAGAGTGAAGTGAAGTTAGGTTTTCATTAAAACACATTTATAACAATATGTGTACCAAAAAGTCGAAAAATTGTACTATTACATGAAAATGGTCAAGAATAACCAGATATTAGTGAAATATTTTATTAAACAATTGTTATTTAATTTTCTCTAATGAAAATTCCATTGAAAGACCATCACAGTTGTTGTTGATGAAAATAATCTTTAAAAATTCATAACTGTCCCATACCACATTGAAATATTTTAAAAATAAACCTCATAAATGGAAATAATTAAATTAAAGTTTGATATAACTTTAATATAAAAGGATTAATGATATAACACGTGTTAGTAGATACACCATATAAAAGATATATGTGGTTTATATGAAATTTATCTCACATATGTAAAAAAGGTGTGATGAAAATCCCTTACACTTGAGTAGATATTTAATCATGGGACCCATGAAAGATTAATAGTAAATTGAAACATTTAATATCATTAAATTTAGTGAAATCATGAGATAATTTTTGATAATGGGAAGTATGTATAATGCACAAAAAAAGTGAGTGGTGAATATGGCATTTATCTCACAGGTGAAAAAACCGAGATGAGAAATCTCTTACCTTACATTTCATTTCGGGTGAACGTCCATTAAATTATTTTATAATAAAAATAAGTTACATTTATATTTTATTGATATCATTTTTCATTTTTATCATTACATTACATTCACTTATTACCATGTTTTATTAAACTACTTGAACAATTATGATTACATTGGGTGTTTTGACCAATTCAGGTTTTCTGTCAAAAAAAAAAATTGGCAAGTCATATATGGTCAAAAAGGTCAATAAATAACATCTAAAGAATAATTATAATGAAATTATTATCATATTTATACTTATATTATTCTTTTAAAATAAATCATTAAATATGGTTATGAAAAATGAACCAGTGTTACAGTCATGGAGATGGTAAGTCGTATGTACCCATGAGTAACATTATATTTTTTAAATGGTCATTATGGAAAGAAGGTATGTAGAATTAAATCATTATAGAATGATCATAATATCATTAATACCATATTATTTATTCATATATAGTTATATATAAAATTCTCATGATGTAAAAAAAATCTCATCGTATCAAGGAGGTGATATTCCACACATCCACGACCGACATTATCAGGTTTTAGTGTGTGAAATGATATATAAATATATATATCTAAAAAGGTAATTATACCATTAATATCATATATAAGTTTTTTTATGTCTCATATTTTCAATTGTAATCATCCTTCATACATTACATGGATCGTGTGAACGGATCACATTATTTTGAGGGGCTGGTAGTGCACACATCCTCAAATGTTATAATCATATTAACACAACATGGAAAACATAATAGTATGTCATAAATAAAAATAATATAAGCATTAAGAAATTACTAATTACATATATATAATATATAAACATATTTTCCAACATAATTTCCACCATGAGATGTCATAGGGTAAAATTGAACAATCATCATTTCGTGTGGTAGTAGTTCTCCATACACAGAAACAATACATTCTTTGCCTATTAAATGGAAGTGTGTGTAAGTGTAGACATATCCTATAGCATAAAAAATTTATAATATATTAATGATAGTTTTATTTTCAATTAAACATAGAGTATTTATATTATAGGGGTGTAGAATAGAAATTAAACTAGAGATATTATGAGAAGACGTCACCTCTAGATCAGGTAACTTCTTTTGGTTTAAACCAAAGAGATTCTTCAGATTGATTTCTACCCAAAGGGGGGTCTCTAGAAGGAATGCTGGGATTTTGGGATACTATTTGGGCTTGTATTGGATGATCATAAGTTCTTTTGTAGGTTTAATGAAGTGGAATGTGTTTAATGAATATTTACCACATCAGCATTTATTAAATCAGTTATAAATAACCAACCTATAAAGCTATAAAAATCGATTTATCATGTCGGTTATATTATAATAGATGTAATAAATATACTATCTTGATTAATATCTTATGTTATATAATAAAAAATTTGATAAATCAATAATCTCTCTTTATCACATAATTTATTTTATAACTATGGTGATAAAGCCTATTTTACGATGACTATATAATAATCTACATAAAAAATAGGTTTATCATATTGGTTATAGAATAATTTTTTTGAAATTTAATAAAAATAATATTTATCAGGTCATATAATAAATATATTATGTTATAAATCAATTTAAAATTTAATGATGTCTTGTTTCGAGTTATTCCACTATTTTTCTTTTGGCTGAAGGTGGCTCGGTCTCTCTCACAAGGAAACAATACAATAGATTATTCAATATCATGGACTCAAAAATCATATTAACACATTAGTTAATATTTTTTTTCATTATCACATCTATCTTCTCAACTTTTAACTCTTAATTAAGATTTTCATTCTTCGATTTTTTTCATTCTCTAGTTCCCTAAATCGAATTTTGTGATTTCATTCATCGTATATTTCTCTATTTTTTATTTCCATTCTTATAAATTGATATATGATTCCAAGTCAGTATTCATGATATGTTTTTAGTGATATAAAGGATGAACCAAGAATTATCTCACTTTGGAACCTTTGTAAAACTAGTGTCTAAGTATTAAATATATATACATATTACTATAATTTTATGTCATTTAATTAGGATCATATTATATTCTATATTCAGTGGTGTTTAATGGTATTGTCTATGTGATTCATTAGTTTTTTCCCTTTATGTTCTATTCATAACCTACTTAAATAACATAATATCTAATAGGACAAAATATTATTGGCACTTCTATGTAAAATAGAACTACATTAGACTGTTTAGATGTGGAGATTGACATAATCTAAACGATAGTACTGAGCATATTCTCAAAATTGTTTTTGGAAGATGGTCTTATTTTTTTGTTAATTAAATATATATATATAATTTTCCATGTGGTATTGATCTTTTATATCTGAATATTTAATATTTAAAGTAATCATTTTATTGCATTATATATACCATTAATAACATTCTGATAGAATTTATATTGCAATTTGTAGATATCTTTTAAAATGCAAGTATTTTCTTTCAAAATTATAAAATTTTACTCAATATGGTTTTGCAACTTCTATTATATATAAAGAGACATTCATGTAGTTTATGGAACCCAGTTTACTCACGGTCAAAGTAAACATTACTATCATAACTAAAAGTCATTTTAGAGTATGGTAAAAATATTAATATTTGTGAATTTTCATATAAAGTTATATAAAATAATTTATTTATACATATATAAATATTTAATATAGATACATTGTATTATATATACGGCTAGATAATCTAGTAAAAACTAATATATTCTTTTTGTAATGTCTTATTCATGGATTCTATACTATACAAATGATATATTTTTTATTAATGTAACATGAAATACAATACGGTCAATATTAATTTAATTTATTGGTTTTCTATCTTATTTCTCAAAAACAAAATCATTAAAAAATTTAATTAAAAATATATCAGTTTTATTTTTCAAAATTTTGTTACTTTCAAATTATGGCATATTTCATATTTAGATAAAACTGTCAAATATAACTATATTTTATTTTTAAAATTATTTTCTTCCATATATTTTTATGATATATCATTTATATTTAATCTTATCATCCATTACTGTGTAGAATTTTCAATTACATTTTTAAAAAACCTGTATATTTGTTTTATATTTAAAATATTTGTTACTTTCAAATTATGACATATTTAGAATTAATATAAAATTTTATTATATTAAAAAGATGTATAATTTCGATATTTTTATAGGTAATAATGAGTCAATGTTGGATTATGGCACATAGAATGAGTGATGAATATAAAGAAGGTATCGATGCTTTTTTGGATTTTTCTAAGAAAATGTTTTTTACAATGACACATTTTTCTGTCCACGCCTATAATGTTTAAACATAAATAAGTATAAATGTAAAGACATCAAATATCAATTACTTTATCATGATTTTAATCCAAGATATAGCCTTTGGATTTGGCATTGTGAAACTGGCCATAATTTCAGATATACTGATGATGATGCATTATAAGAGGTTAACTTTGCAGAAATGGTGGAAAGGATTTCAAATATTGAATCAGAACAAATTGAAAAAGAATAGACAATTGAGCATCTATATGGTGACGCTGAAAAACCATTTTAACCTGGTTGTATGGATTTTACAGTTTTATCATCGGTGTTAATATTGATTATCCTAAAGGCAAAGCATGGATAGAATGGATATTTTTATATAGATCTATAATAATTGTTGAAATACATTCTTCCAAAACAAAACAGTCTTCCTTATTCACAATATATGATCAAGAAAATATTATGTTTGATGGGATTAATATACAAGAAATTAATGCATGTGTAAATGACTATGTGATATTTATGAAGCAATATTGATTTCTATTAGAGTTTCCTAAATGTGGGACATCACGTTATAATTTGAATGAAAAATCACAGGATGATGTAGAGATTAAAGAGATCCCTACTAAAGTATTTTGGTATATTTGAATAATTCCTCATTTTAAATGATTATTTTCTAATTAACATGATACAAAAAGGTTTTGATGGCATGTTGGTGAGCAGATATGTGATGAAAAAATACGTCATCCAGCAGATTATCCATAGTGGAAGAATATTGATGATAAGTATCCTAAATTTAGAAATGATGTTAGAAATATCATTCATGGGTTATGGAGTGCACAAATGGATGAATCTATATTGACACCTTAGTAACACACATTGTTTATGGTGTATTCTATTAGTAATTGACAACCTATATTTTAAATTTTGTATGAAGTGTTAAAATGTCATGTTATGTTTAATGATCTCTAGACCAAAGAAAACCATATATTATATTTCTGTTTCCTGTCACCATTAGTGGAATATTTGAAACACTTATGGGAGGATGGTATTAGGGTGTATGATATGGTTGGATGGTATTAGAGTGTATGATTCTTATAAAATTGTATATTATCAACTGCATGCAGTGATTATGTTCACTATAAATGACTTCCCAGTGTTTGAGAATTTTTCTGGATACAGTGTTAAGGGGAAAAACATGTCCAATTTTCAAACAACAGACTTCTTATTGTCAATTTATTCATGGGAGGAAAATAATACACATGGTTCATTGAATGTTTTATCCCATGGATCACTCTTATAGAAAATTAGAAAATGAATTCAAGCGATCACAAGAATTTAATATTGCCTTGAAACTTTTATCCACTGATGAGCATTTTGATAGGGTTTAAATCCATGAGGTGAAATTGGGAAAGGAAAATAATTATTTTAAAGATATACATATTTGGATGAAACTGTCAATATTGTTTTACCTTCCATATTGGAAATATCATAATGTGATACAAAATGTTAATGTCATGACTGTGGAGAAGAATATCTACAAAAATTTGATTGGAACATTATTATATATTAATGGAAATACTAAAGATGCGTTGAATGCATGATTAGAATTAATATTAATGGAAATACGTTTGGAGTAATCACCAAAACTTGATGGAAGAAAAAATTTATTGCCCTGGCTTGTCATACATTTTCCAAGAGGGATAAAATTAGCAATTGTTTGTTTCTTGAGGATATCAAGGTTTCATAGGGTTGTTATTCAAATGTAAAAAAATATATCTTTGAAGAATTTTATGTTGAATGGTATAAAATCTTATGATTTTCATGTCATGATGCAACCACTTCTAATAGATTCATTGGATTGAATATTTCCCATATGTGTCAAAAAGTCTATTATGATCTTGTTTTATTTCTCCAAATCAAATTGTAATAAAGTGGCTGATCTGGATGCTTTAAACGTTTATGAAAACCAATTAATTTATATAATTTTTCAATTAGAAATGTATTTTCCCCATATTTTTTTGATATAATAGTGAATTTAAGGGTTTTTCTGGTTTGATAAATAAATATTTGATGACATGTATATCTATGTTTGATGTATGAATTTGAATGGTATGTAAAGATATTGAGGTGTATGTTAAAATTCCATATTGACATGAATCCTCCATTATTGAAATATATATTTATAAGGATATTGAGGAGTTTTTTCATGAGTTACTTTTATATGGTGGATCACAGTAGTTTGGTCTCTATCTTTCCATGAATGAGGTAATAATGTGGAAAATTGGATTCATGGATTAAAATTCAAATCATTGTTAGTTGAATAGATGAATAAGAAACATTTACACATCTTGAATAACATACCGGATTCTCAATCATATATAACATTTTATATTAATGAGTTAAATCAATTTCATCCAAAGAAGAAAGAAATATATATTTTGAATGAGCATAACAAAACATTTCCCATGGTATAAAAATACCATTCTTGGAAAATCAGATGCATAAGAGGAATTATGATGGTTAGTGGGTGTTCCATGTTTAAATGTGATAACATGGTCCAATTATGACAATAATGGATATACATTCAATATTAAATCTCAAGAAAAAAGAAGTGCAATTCACTATAGTAGTGTATTGGGATTTGTAGAAGCATTTCATTTTTTGAGTTCAAAATAAAAAACCCAATTTCTACATCACCATTATATTATAGAGTCATTGAAGAAATGTGAGAGGTTTATTACATTAAAATTAACGTTCTTGGGTATTACTAAAAATGCATTATTGGTAAAAATAGTGTCATACATGATGAATTTAGAATGAAACTTGTTAATTTCAATTGATTGGAAGACACATGTAATTATTTTAAAATGGAAACACATGAAAAATAAAATTTCTTTGTTCTTGATCAATCCAATATGTAGTGTTCTATTATTTTACATGAAAAAATCAATGTGTTGGTGATGATCAACATGATGAAGATTCTGATTTATGTGAGATCCCCACTTCCATGGAAAGATTAAGAGATAAAAATGATGACCATTTTGTAGACATGGTTTTTTTCCTTTAGGAATGATCAAGAAGAAGGAATTAGAAAAAACAACCCATTAGTTCAATCATATTATTTTAGGTAACATATGTTTATTTCTAGTTTACTTTTATTCATTTTATAAAATGTTATATTGTTTTTTTTCTTTATTAAAACACATATTAAAATTAACTAGTAGAAGTATTTTTTATTTTAGATCAGTTTTGTTTAGTTTACCATGTTTACCATTATGTAACTAATTTATTTAATGATTTTTTTGAATGAAAATTATTTTAATTCTATAAGGTAAAAAAATTATTCTATTGTCCAAAATATTATTGTATTTAAAAAAAATGATTTATTAGGTTGGACCATTTTTAATATTCTTATACCTATTTGGATTTGTTTTCATTCATTTAAATGATATTTCATATATCATTATTGTTGGTAGTATTTTAATTAACTATAAAAAATATGAATAATAAATTTTTATGTTTTAGTTTACTTTTATGTTTCCTAATTTTTGTTTTTTTACATTAGTATTATAATATGTGTATTTTTATATTTTGTGTACTAAATGTTTGTTTCATTGATATGAAAGAAAATGACAGATCAATCAGATAATTAACCAAAAACTTCTGGAGATGAGAATAATGATCATACCTATGGGGAGGCACAATCACATACTTCTTTGATGTTCCTCAATCTTCATTATTTGCTCCAAAAATGAAAAATAAGAGTTTGAGGTCTGGTAAACATAGATTCACACATTTACAAAAATTATATGTTGCTCATAGCTTAGACTAGAGGATAGTTGTAGAACATGATGAGAACGATTTTCCAAGAGGTCCAAATGCCAAAAAGTTCCAGAGTTTTGTATCAATTCAAGGTAAAATAAACGTCATCATTTTTTAAATAATTATAGAAGTAATTTCAAAAAACACACTAGCTTAGTTATAGGAGATGAATTTAGTATGCCCATTTTTTATTGTTTGACTAATCGTGAAATGTTCACTGTATAATATGTTTTCCCTGTTGTTTATCAGATGAAAATTGATATACCTGACACTTTATGAGTCAGGAGGAAATTTTTATAGATTGCTGATAGGAGATGGAGTGATTTCAAATCAACCCTCACATGTGATTTCATTTTTGGGGATAAGAAACCTAACAAACCATGTAATATATATCCTTTTATTGATGAATACACATGATTTTGTTTTCAAAAGTAGTAGACAAGAATCATTATTTCTATGTTCATGGTATACGTTTTGATGTTTTCTTATATTAATGATGTTATTAATGAATTATTATTGCTTTATTATTCTTAATTTATAAGAACCAAGGAGAGCTCAGTAGGAGATCCAATCGAGAATTGTAAACCCTTGTAGTTTATATCGGGGATGGTCTAATTTATTGGAAAAATGAATGATTCATGAACAATTACAAAAAATTATAGTTTAGTAGTCCATATCTAAAGAGGTTTCCCCTCTATCCTCTCTGTCTAGACAAGAAAAACAGAATAGTGCTCAAATGTGAAAAAGGGGAAATATCTTACACAAGAATCTAGGGTTCTAACTGAGAGGATTTTAAGTTGTTTATTTTATTTGATTAAGTTAATTTAATTATCTTTTTTACATTGAATCATTAAATAATTTTTCAAATATTCGAACATGATTATTTTGAGGAGTAGAGAACTTAGGGGGTATTTAAAGCTAAATAGAGAAATGGAATTTTATCTACTATGTTGGAAAATCCCAAACACTTGGGTCATGTACCTGGATACCTGGTGGGTTTATAGATAAGAAAAGTGTTACCATGTTCTTCTGATTCTTCTTTGGAGGGTATATTACAAATAAAATAGTATCTATGGAGGCTTAAGTTTACAATATTAATGAAATGATGGAGGAAAATAACATAGTAATGGTACAATCTATGTTTTAAAACATGAAATGATAATTTTATACTACAGCTCCCGCTCCACCACTTCAAACAACTCCCACTCCACCACCTCCACAAGAATAACCCATTATTTATCCTCCTCATCCAACTATATACCCCATTATTTATCATCCACCTCTACCCGAAGACCCTATTTTTTATCTTATATCCAAAACACTCCTCTAAAAAATTCTATTTATTCTAATTTGTATTTTGATGATCCTCATTGTCATATAGTTGCATATGGGATGATATATGATATAACAGATATAATTAAACATCAACTATAAGTGGTACAATAGCATATGGTCACTGTAAAAGATATTATAAATATATCCACTGGAGTACCATTACTAATAGATTAGGTGAAAATAGTCAGAAAATATATCTTCCACTTCTTCGTTTGACCATCTAGACTTCTGCGACCAATTATCATAGAGTTATGTGTATGTTATATATTTTATATTATTTTTATATTAAATTTGTTTTTCTGAATTTAAAGATAATATATTTATCTATTTATTTACTATAATACTTTAAAGGTAATGAAATACTACATATACAATAAAAAAGACAAATGGATATCATATCGGCTTCAGATTCTAGTAGTCTTGATAGATTGTTATGATATTCAAATTTTATGGTGGGTCATTAAATGTTTCCAATGGATGATCATTTTTTGTACATGTAATTGATGTGGGGATTACAAAACATGATACCATGGAACTTCTTACTGGTGATAAGTTTGGCATCAATGTGGTGAATGTTTTTTCCATAAACTTATTAACACAAATCTTTCCCTGCGTTAAATTTATTAAAACTTTATACTTATTTGTTTTGTATTAGGTATAATTATAAAATTTGTTAGATGAATGAGTAGATAGATATATATTGGTTGATGTACGCATAGTTGATTTCACCTGAAGGTAATAAATTGGTAGAGGCACAAAAATCAGTTTATATTGCAGAAAGATTTCAATAAAATATAATTACGCAGTGTTGGATGTTTCCTTTTGTTGAGAAGTATTAAACATAAATCTCAAAAATTGATATTTTTATTTTAACATAATAATAATAAACATTAAATTTTATTTTATATTAATTACCATTGGATATAAGATGTTTTTTCCCAAGGGAGAAAACACTTTATTGGATATTTTTTGTCCATGTTGATGTGAGGGGAGATTTCAAGCACATGTTGGAAAAGTACGTTTTAATTTCTTAATATCTATTTATATTATAAATAATTTTCAAATTACTTCATTTATATTATTTTATAACATGGGATGGGATTTATTTTGATGATATACAAAGAAAAAGAGTGCTAAGATGAAATATATAAGATTAAAGGTGAATATCCATTTATAATTAATACATTTTGGATTACATAAAAATGATATTTTGAGTTGAAAAAATCAATTAAAATTGTCATAAATAACATGGAATCATCGAATGTGGGTATTATATGTAAATATTTATATATGAAATAAATAAAACTGTAATAGCTAAAACGTTTGACCGGGTATGATTTCCTTATAAATTATTCATTAATATTTCATTTTTTAATCCATTTTACATGTTAACTACATTATTTATTAATTTATAGCTATATGATAACCTTTAACCTTATAGATCAAAATAGATAAAAACACATACAAGTGTAATGTTCAAATTATTTTATAGGTTTGATTGGATTTTAGTAAGTTCTTAGTGAATATTTTAATTTTGAATGTTGTAATTATAAATGTGTATTTGGTAGTGGTTTTGGATGGATTTAGGTTTGTTTTTAAATAAATTTTTTATTATTTAATGTTTTAATTGTGAATGGGTAATTTTTATGTTGGGTTTTTCTTATTTTTGGTTTGTTTGTGCTTTTTTGGTCTAGTTTATGCTGGGGTTTTTGTTGTTTATGGTCCTGTTATACAGTGGAGAGTAAGATTTTAATAAATTATATTTAAAAAAAATTAGTTTTTATGCCGGTTATTTATTAACCATTGTTAAAATGTAAAAAATTGGTTTTCCACATTATTTTTTTATAACCAATATGGTATATAGTTTTTTATCCTGATTATTTAATAATCGACATGAAAATGTATTTTTGGAATCTTTTATTTACTAACTAAGGTGATAAATGCATTGGGATCGGGTTTTTCCACATCAGGTTTTATATAATCGATGTGGTAGGATATTTTTTACGTCAATTAGTTATGTAACTGACGTGAAAAACCTTTACCAAAGCAACATTCACATCGATTACTAAATAACGGACGTGAAAACCTGCAGAATAATATTTTTTAACATCGGTTAATATAACCAACATAAAAAATATGATTTTTTACATCTCATACAATAGTATTCCATTAAAAAAGATGTGAAAAACCTAAAAAACCAACATAAAAAAACCTTTTTTCACATGTGTGGGAGTAGAAGAGGCTTTTATTGTGGAGGGGGAGTGGCACTCTGGTAAATACAAAAAGGTATTCATTAATGGGATGTCTAACATACCTAAATTTCTTCCAAAATTGAAAAATAATTGAGTGAAGGAAAATAATGGTTTATAAAAATCTCATTCACAAAAAAATATGCGCATTTTAATAATTTGGTTCCTTAACTTCAATGATTCCCCAATTTTATCATTTTCGTTTTTATTAAATCATCTATTTTTCAAACAAAATAAGTTTTACCATTAAGATTAAAATGAAGTGATATTTATTGGATAATATAGAGACACTCAATTATTAATACGATATATAATTTATAAAATTAAAATCACATTTTTTTAAATTAATTTTAAAATAAGAACATGTTACGCGCTAAAATACTGGTTGAACCCTGACCATGTAGACAAAACTTTTACAATATATTAGGTTAATATATTAATTATAAAATATTAATTTGTCCACTAATAAAAAATATTTTTCATTAATTAACACTTAAAAATATAATGTATTAATTTATTATTTTAATTAATTTTAAATCAATAAATAAAATTTGTTGTATTGTAAAATAATAAAAATGACAATTTTGATATTATTTATTTAATATTAATTTTAAAATATTAATATAATTTTGGAAGTTAAATATATTTTGTTTAAATATTTTTAACAATATATATTATTATAAATAATTAAATAAAGGCAACAATTAAATCAATTAACATCAATTTTAATATTTATAAGATCATTTATTCTAGTTAATTATTAACTAATTAATCACTACAGTGACATATTTTATTAATTTTATGTAACTAAACCATCTCCAAAAATAATTTATAAATTTTTATGATAAAAATCACCAATATATACTACAAAATAATATTTATAACTAAAAATATGATGTTTTGAACATATCTCAACGTGTTATAAATGTTAAAGTTATGGAAAGTTTCATTTTTTTCCTTTCTTAACCAATTATATTGGGAAATTCCATTTGATAAAATCTCATTAACACATAAATTTAGAACCGATAAAAGATATGGTATAATTATTATCATCAAATGGATTTTGGAAATGTTTCCTGGTCATTATGGTCCTTTATATTAAGGTTTATTTCCTTATTAAGCTTAAATTTACCTTGAACACTATAATAAATTTTAATTACTTTCACCAATATTTTTGGTCAAAACAAAAGTTGATCTAATTAGGCCAAAAATATCATACAGATTACTATTATGTATGTAAAAAATTCTAAATTTAAATCATTTAAGTGGGAAAATTAAGATTAACACTAATCCTACAGACATGGAGAAATAATTTGGTTTTAAACTAGAAAAACATTCAAATGTTTCTTATGTTTTTATATTAATTTCAATGTGAAATTTATTATAATGAAATTAGTTGTATAAATATATGTATAATTGATCTAATGTGACTCTAAAACAAATCTAAAATCTAAAATATAATTAATAATTATTTAAATGAAAGGGATGTTTTTTACTAAATTGTAGTAATAATCATTATTCATAAAAAATTAAGTTTCTCAGAAAAATACAAGAAATTAACTATAATCTAATTTATTAATTACTAATTCAAAAATTATGATTATTTGTAAAAATTAAATTCACAAATGTGTCAAAATTAGGTTTTAAAATAGGTTCTCAAATAAAAGCAGGTATAATTCGGTCTTAGGTGTAACATAATCTAATTTAGTGTTGTGTGTAGCATAATTTTAACATTGTGTATATAAAATTCTAACAAAAAAAATTTATTTCTTATAAAAGCAAAATATCGGAATGTATTATGATGTAACATTCACCATACCATAAATAAATTTCTTCTTTGCAATTTAAACATGATCTTTGTAATTAATGGATTGATATTTGAAAATACTATTGTTGAAAACCCCACATAATAAATAGTGTTAATAACACATAATTTTAATAAGAGAGAAATGAAATTAAAATGATCATGTAACTAGGTCCCCTAGTACGTGATCATAAGTGAGAAATTGAAGCATGGGTATGAATGAAAAATCTAACAACCATGTTCTTATATAGAGTACTGGAGAACATGTTCATCTGAAAGTTGTCGGACACAAAACCATAATCCAGAGATGTAAATATATTCCATTGATATCATAATAAATGATGATTATAGGATATCATTATTTTTCAAAACCCCCTTTTATAATGTTAAGGATTTCTTTCACAATAAAATAATAAAATTAAACATAACTTTATATAAACATAATATTATTCTTTTATTACATCATGATATATTTATAATTAATCACTTAGAATATGATGCATCATATAGTGTATAAATACATTAACCACAAAAATATTATCCAATAATCATCTTAAACTATTCTATAAACTGATAACTTTTCCAACAGATCATGATCCAATCACTTTTGAAGAAGTCTCACTGAATTTCCAAAATGAATTTATCATTATCCTTTAATCAACATGAAGAAGATCTACATTTTCTTATTCCAAACATGTGAATAACTTTATCATGTATCTTCTAGAAATATTGTAATAACTCAAATCACCATTAAACCTTATTTAAAACATGCATTCTCCTTTATTCCATAATTTATACACATGTTATTGGATATATACCTTAAATCAAAAAGTGTTGTAAACTCTGTCAATGATAGAATAGACCACTTATCAACAAGTCATTAATTAATTCCAAGGTACCCAGTACTAGTCCAAATAATACATTTATTCATCATTATCTTAATTTTAGGAACATATTAAGGGTTATCATTCCATTCATCATGTGTTTTCCAAAAAAATTAACTTTCTACTAAATAACTTTTCTTCATCCCATTTAGAATATGATCTCAAATCATTATTGAAAAAGTACTGCAATACAATCCTTACATATTTCATAATTTATATAACCAGTACATCATAGATAAAATATTTAAATGGGGTAATTCTTGACCAATAATATTAACCATTCCTCTTCATTTGTGGAAGTATCGTAACTTCATCACTATCTAATAGCATCATTTGGGGTCTATTCCTTTTATTCTTGGAATATTTATTCGTATAGTTTCTCATATCCATGAAGTTGAATCATTAAACATTGGAAACCATTTTTTACCCTTGTAATCACAAACATGGTTTCCTTTTTTATCAATACCTATATAACCCCCTTTCCATTCCATTTAGTAATGAAGTGTTTCTTCTAGTAATTATCCCATGTTAGAAAATGCTTCTTTCACATTATCTTCTTTGAGTAATTCGATTTTTCATAGTGCTCAGATAGCCCCTAATTGTCTTTGTTTCAATTTAAGGAATCGAATTTGGATATTTATTTATCTAACTCACTATCACAAGATATTATATCTTCATATGATGAGAATGTTAGGGAGACTAATTCCTATTGAAATATTGGACTAAGACCATGAAATTTTGGATCCTTCATATCTTTGCGTCACATACATCAGTGAGGTTCACATTCCTTCATATTGGCCCCATTTATAAAAAATGGAATATATTGGATTAAATAATAACATAATGTATAATTCCACATATGGAATTGCACATAATTTAGGCCCCATTAATCATAGAATCATAAAAATTGGTTACTTTGGGAAAATCATGACTTTTAAATCCTTGATAATGTTAGTTAAAGAAAATGTGAACTATCATAAGCATACCCCCTAGTAGTTTCAAAACCACTGAATAGTAAGGAAAATTGTCTTGTATCGGGTTACCCCGTGTCAGGCCGAAAACAACTTGTCAGATTTGTTACTCATAGGTACATTTGTTCCAGAACCACATCCACTTGTAGTATCCAGACATGGATGTATTTCTAGGAATACCCACATAATATCTAAATTTCCAAATTTCTAGGATGTTCTTCTATAATAATCCTTAATGTCTATATTAGGGTTTTGTTTCTTAATATAGGTCTTCTAAATCTAGTTTCTGAGGTTCTTTCTAAACATCCTCTGATACCAACTATAACACCCCAACCCCAGAACTCAGGAACCAGTGCAATATTTTTTTACATTGGAATGTTTACAAGGAATCAAATATTAAAATACTATTCAGTTTAGTTAACATTGAAAGCTATAATACTTACATGATACACATAATATATTGGGAAATATGAAATACGAACACAATATATAATAAATATAAAAAAACATCATACATTAATTCTTATTAAAAGATTTATTCTTAATAACATTGGGAAAGAAACATAAAAAGTGTGTGTCAAATATTCAATAATGTTAAGTAAAATGGAGAAATAATGAATCAATTTGAAAATTTTGACATGGTTAGGTAAATAAAAGAAACTTATTCCATCTAAACCAATGAACTAAGAATGAAATGTATCTATAAACATGTCAATGGAAAATATCAAGGATGAATAATAATCGAAACTAAGGTAAAATGTATCCATATATATATATATCAATGCAAAATATCAAGGATGAATAATAACAGAATCTAAATGAAGGAAATTCTTAATTATTTGATGATATGTTTCATAGGTACATGGTACCTGTACCGTAAGGACCTTCCAAATGATGTTTTACAATGTTCTTGGTAAAACCTGTCTAAGGGGGATATCCAAATGACTCATCCCATGAGACTACTGTTAAGTCGAGGGGCTGTCTATAATTGGGCCCCACCCATGTCGTAGAAATCCAAGACATTCCTTATATATAAAATAATCTATTTAATAATATGACTTATAAAGTATCTGTATGGAGTAAGAGATACAGATTTATCAATATTTACCCAAATAATAAAATAATTGTCAAAGTATACACCATATGTAAAATGCTATAAGTTTTAGGAAATATTAATATCTATGATATATTAAATGGTTAATATGGTGAAAACTCAATGTTTAATGATCATAAAAGATTGAATATTTCAATGGGAAAAATAAATCGAGGATGTGAATGTGAGTAAAATCCTTTTATAAATCAATAATAAACCATCCCAATGAAAAATAACAATAGTATCAGTACAACAAACCCCAACTGGAGTAAAAAATATTTATTGTCATTGATGAGTGTAAATAATATAAAAAGATCATTAAAAACATTTATGACTAAAATATATTTTTGTTTTTGATAAATCTTTTGAAAATACTTTTATTTGATTATTATTGTTAAAATATTTACATTAATAATTATACATTAAAAAATTCAAATTAATCATCAAAGTAATGTCGTCGGGTAAACACGTACATGCTGTATAAGGTAAAAACAACATTACTTTTTTACGGTAAAAAGGTTAGAAAAATACGTTGATTATAAAGAGACATGAATATTCCTTGGAAAAGATTGATAAAAGTAAAAGAGTAAATATTACATCAAAAATCATTTTAAAAACATTTTTTATTTTTATTAACAAAACATGGTTTTTAGAAGAAAGAGAGTTCTCCGACTAAAGAGAGAAATGATGTCAGGTTATCTTTATGACATTTTTAAAACAATTTGAGTACTAGTGAGTGGAAATTGGTACTAATACTTGAATATGTTCATTAATAACCAAATAATAATTAAATGGTTTATTTAACAATTGTTATATAAATTCCTCGAATATAAATTCCATTGAAAAAACATTAAAGTTGTTGTCAAGGAATAAAATATTTAAGCATTCAAAAGTGTCACATACCACTTTAAACATTTAAAATAATAAACCTCTTGAAGTAATAAAATTAAATGAAAGTTTAAGATAACATGAACATAAAATTATTAGTGACATAAAATAACAAATGGGTCAGAATATAAACCACACAAAAGAAGTATGTGGTGTACATGAAATTTATCTCACAGTTGTAAAAAGGGGAGATGAGAATACCTAACTCCTTCAGAAGAATTTGAATCATGGGATCCATGAAATATTAATAATCAATTGAAACGTTTAATTTCATTAAATTATGAGAAATCATAATATAATATATGAAAATAGTCAGTAGGTATACCACACAAAACAAGTGAGAGTTGAATATGACATTTTTCTCACAGATGTAAAAAACAAGATGAAAAATCCATTTCATTTTGTTTCTTTTTGGGTGAAAGTCCATTAACATCCATTATAATAAAAATAATCCAATTTTTACATTATTTAAAAAAATTCATGTTTATCATTACATTTATTTTACTTATTACCATTTGTATACAACTACTTTAACAATTATGTTTACATCAGGTTTTTTGAGATAAGTTGGGTTTGGTGTCAAAAACAACTTTGGTAGGTCAACTATAGTAAAATGGTTCAATATATAACCTATATATAATAAAAATAATGAAATAATTAACAAATTTATAAACAAACAATACTTTTAAAATAAATCATTAAATTTTGTTAAGAAAAAAGAATAAATTTAACAATCATAGAGATGGTAGTATGTATGTACACATGAGTAACATTCTCATTTTTCAATGATTATTATAGAATCAAGGTATGTTTATTTATATATTTACATAATTTTTATTATATAATTAATAAAATATTATTTATTCGTATATAATTATGTATAAAATTATTCTAATGTAAAAGGAATCACATCATGTCGAGGAGGTGGTAGTGCACAAGTCGATGACCGATATAATAACTTTTTAGTGTCTGAAAATATCATAAATAATGTTATATATATATAAAGGTAATTATGTCATTAATATAATATATATGTTTTTATGTCTCATATGTTAAATTATAATCATCCTTTATATATTCTATAGATTATGTGAATGAATCGTATACCTTTGAGGGGGTAGTAACCCACACATCCTCGAATGATGTTATCGTATCAACAAAACTTCGAAAAGAAGGTATGTTCTAATTTAAAATTATATAATCATAAATTCATTATAAATTAAATATATATCATATATAAATATATTTTTCATTATAATAGTATCCATGAGATGTGGTTGGGAAAAATTGAACAATCATCATTTCGTGAGGTAGTATTTCATCTTACATTGAAACAGTTTGTTTGTTACCCATTAGATTCATGTGTGTGTATGTGTAGGTAGAAAAACATCATAAAAACTTATTATATAAAGGATACTTGTTTTTTAAATAAACATATAATTAGGATATTGGAGTGGGTGGATAATGGAAATTAAACTAGAGATCTTTAGTGAATATATAACGTCTTAATTGGATAACTTCTTTTGGTTTTCACCAATGGGATTATTCAGATTTATTTATACCAAAATGGATGATTCGTAGATTATGGGATGAATTTTTTCTGAGTAATTGTATTGGATGATTCTAATCTTAAGTGTTTTGAGATGTTAAAGGAATTGGGAGGAGAAGATGCTTTTACAGTGTAGGGCAATGAAACTATTTTGTATAACAAAAATAATTTCATTAATGGGAGGTACAACGTACCAAAAGTGACTCCAAAATAGAAATATAATGGATTAAATGAGAATAATGGTCTGAAAAAACATCATACAAAAAAATATTTTCATTTTAATAATTTGGTAACTTAACATCTAAGATTCCCAAATCATTTGATTTTGGTTTTTATTAAAGTATCTATTTTTTTAACGACTGTAATTTAACAATTTAGACTAAAATAAAGTGTGATTTATTGGATAATATATATACAATAAATTATTAATATTATATCCAATTAAAATAAATAAAATCCAATTATTTTTTGATATTAATTTAAAAACAAGCACATGTGACCTGCTAAATCACTGCTTAAACCTGGACTATGTTAAGATGTTTTTACAATATATTGGTAAATATGTTAATTATAAATGACTAATTGGTATATTAGTAGATTATATTAAATATTTATTTGCACCTAAAAATAACTTGGCATAATATATGTTTTTTATTAATTTTAAATAATTCAATAAAATTTCATTTATTGTAAAATAACAAAAATGAAAATTTTGAGAATATTTATTTAATATTAATTTTAAAATATTAATCTAATTTTGGATTCCAAATATATCAGGTTTACTGTTGTGTAACATGATATATTAAGCTGTGAAATAATTAAATACAATATTATAATCAATTAACATTAATTTTAATATATAAAATATCATTTAGTTTAATTAATTACTAAATAAATAATCACTACATTAGCATTTCATAAGCATTTTATATAAATAAACATTATCTAAATATTATTGATAACTTATTATGATAAAAATAACCCTTCTATCTTAATAAAGGATATGTATAATTGAAAATATGATTTTTTTTCTTATCTCAAAGTTTTATAAATTTTAAAGGTTTGAAAAGTTCCCCTTTTTAAATTTCCTTAACATTTTATATAGTTAAATCCCATTTAATAATATCCCAATATCCCATAAATTTTGAACCATGAGATTATATGGGATAATTATTATCATTAAATGTATTTATTTATAATTTTCCAGGTCATTTTGGTTTTTAATATAAAGGTTTTGTCCCTTATTATGCTTAATTTTGTCTTAATTGCCATAATTAATAATAATCACTTTCACTAATCCTTTTGTTAAAAATTATTTAAATTTTATCTACACAAAAATTTTATACGGATTGAAAACTTTTATTTTATTATTTATAAATTAAAATCACATAAATTAGAAAATTATGATTGACACTAATCTTATAGACAAGGAAAAATAATGAGTTTCGCAAGTAGAAAAATTCTCAAATGTTTGTTATGATTTTATATTCAATTTTAAAGTGAAATTGATTATAATGAAATAAATTGTATAAATTGATGTATAATTGATCTAATTTTAATCTAAAAAATATAAAATGTAATTTATAATTAATTTTTATTAAAACAAAAAGGCTATTTTTATATAAATTACAATAATTTTCATTATTCATTAGAAAATGATGTTTCTCAGAAAAATTCAAAAAATTCACCCTAAACTAATTTCGACATTCTAAATTAAAAACTATTTTTTATTTATAAAAATTCATTAAAATCTCAAAATTTTGTTATAAAATAGGTTTTCCAATAAAATCTAGTAGAAGTCGGTCATGCGTGTAACACAAGACAATTCAATGTTTTGTATAGCACAAGTTTAATTTTTATATTATTCATGCATTCATAAAAATTATATTTTTCCAATAGGATAATATTTTAATGTCTTGGGGTATTATAGGACCTAAAAATAATGTCTAGATAATGGGAATTTGTTGTAAACTCTAAACATAATGTCCTGATAAAGGACACCCTTTATCAGTGCTAAAAATTGCGATGACAAAGGTTATAATTTATCTACGATAAATAATGAACTAATAAAGGGTTACATTTATAATCTCTAGAAAAAATGATCTGATAAAATTTACCTTCTATAAGTGCTTATTTTAACTCTGATAAAGGCTAGTGATGTTAAAGACCTGTTTTTAATAGTGATAACACTCCCTACCTTGGGAGCACTGATCTCAATAATTTCATTATGAAATTTTAACCATCGAAACTCAAACTTTGACCACATGGTGAACCTAAAACTTGGCCATGACTATCCATATTTTCCTGAAACAACAAAATTAACATAAACCATTTCCCATTATTTGGTTCTGAGAACATAACCCATTGTATTCATTTTCATCTGTCCCATTTTGAGGACCTCTCTCATAACTAGTCAATGGTGTTCTCCCCACCAAACTAATCCACATGTGCCTCCCCAAAAGAATAACATATATGGTGTCCCATATAAAAATAAAAACATTCAAATTTCTAGGCATAAATACAATGTGTTCTCAACACTGTTGGGACAATGTCGTGATATTGGACATGACTATCACAAGTGAAAAGTACACTATGAATTAATTAATGAACACCACAAAAAATTATCCATCATCGACATCAATCCCCACTATGGGGGTACCTTGACCTAACACAAGTATTAGGCTTCTATGCTCACCATCGTGTCATCCACAATCTACACCACAACGCGAAGTGCACTTTTAAGCAAAACTCACTACCACTTCACGACCCATTATCATGTTGTCGTGACCCAACATTCCCATTGGAATTTCTGATACTTAGCCACTCGAGTCATTTTGGAATGAACACTAAGATCTAATTGAAAACACACCAACCAACACACTAATCCAAAATACAACTATATAAAAACTAACTCATTCTTCCCACTATGATCATACAGAAAAAATTATCGGGGTTTTATCTTGATCCACTTGTTAATCCATCCAAACAACATTATGTACTTCCCAAAACATGCCAGCATCTGGACCACCTCAAGAACCTTATGGTCTCAAACATTCCAATGATCAAACATAGATCCTAACTCTAGATCACACAATTCATACATCACTAGAGATAGGCTCAACATCTTCTCCCTCGTCTAACTATGCCTCTTGGTCTGTCAGCCTCATTGGACTCAAGGAATTATCAATATTCTCATCCAATAAACCAACCATTAGTTCCACATGGAAATTCTCTTAATGAACTTTCATATTTCCATAAAAACATACTACAAACCAAAATCTCTTAAAAACATTCTTATATTGAGACTATGGAAATACTATACAATTATACCACACTAGATGACACCAACCAAGCATCGATTCGTCCTATAAAGAAACCACTCATTCTTCGCATCTTAAAGAACCTTCAACACTAGGAACAACTTTTTTGAAGCTACCTTATATTTGTAAAAAGGCCGAATCATAACCACAAATAGTGTTTCATTTCAAAATCCATTAACATTCACACATATTCCTATAGGATACACCTGCTCTAGGAAGCACTCTCTATGAAAGACATCCAAAGTCCAAAAAGTCTGTTTATGTCACGAACATCCAAAATAACTAACAACCCATCTGAACTCTCTAATAGGTCATAATAAAAAATAAAATTGTACAAACTCCCTAATTTGATTCATTTAAATAAAATGTCATTTTATCAATCTCTAATCCATACACATCAATCATAAACAATCTTTATTCTCATAGGGTTACTCCTTCCCCACTCAAAAAAATTCTATGTCTAACTCACCTCAATAGAAAATTACTCTAGGCCTCACACCATGAATTCCATACACACATATGTAGATTCCATGAGCCAAAAACCCACCCTATGGTCTAAAATACTATTCATATGTCCACAACCCATAAGAGTTACCATATCCACATTACCAAACCATAAATCATCACCCATGGTCATAGACTTATCAAGGGAACCACAATAACATATCTTTTACAATACAATGAATCCCAACAATTCTTCATGACCAAAATATAATATTTCAAAATATGGAACTCTCTCAACCTTAACCACCCATAAAAAGGGACTAATCACAACACTAGGGGTACATATTTCCAATATATCCACCAATTACTTCATGTTTCATCTCCCATCCTAATTAATATTTACTAATTAAAACTAAATGTTTCACATTTCAAAACTTTCTATTTTATAATCCCTAGGATTTACACCTTCAAAATCCATTTTATTAACCCAACATTTCAAAATTCAAACATTTAATCAAATTCACATTTTAAGTCATTTCCATTATGAAATATTTCAAGAAAAAAACTAAAAGGAAAAATTTACTAGATGAAAAGTACACTACCATCATATGAATCCCAAAGTATTATCAATCACATGAAACATATATATGAAATACCAAAACTATGTGCCAAGAATGATGAATTATCTCATACATTCTATCATTCCATATTGGTATAAGATATAAACATCATAAATGAATAACATCACATCCTAGTGCCTTAATCAAGGTGGAAATAAAAAATCAAATGCAAAAGCACAAATAGAATATCAATTACCACACCTAGATACAAAGAATTTTTTTGGTAGATTTTATTGAAAGTACCCAATAATGAGATCGTTACCAAGATATGAAAATATCTTAGTCTCAAATATACCATTCCCCATAAAAAAAGAAAAAACACATGCTCTGATACATCTTTGTAACATCCCTGACCCGGTGGCCACTATCTGGTTCCCCGATCCAAGCCGTTACATGACCTTCAGTATTTCTCCCCATATTATAGAGGTTTCAAACTTGTAGAATGTGTCTGTAGATAAATTTTGAGGATAATATACCTAATTATCAAAGTAAAACCATAATATAAATGATATCAACCTATATAATTACAATTAGAATAAAATAAAAAGAGCTCATGCGAAAATTCCACCACATAACCAAGTAGTAGATACAATAATAACATGATAGACTCACTCCCTGGTGTGAATTAAAAAAATAATAAATCAAAACCAAAATTACTAAAATACCTCAAATAAAGTCCCGAGTCTCAACCCATTCATGTTCTCCCATGATCCCTCCCCTCATCCCATTCTCATCCAAGCCCCAGGTTCCTATATTGAACCTATATCTTAAAACCAGTAGCATATTCTCAGGTACCAAAGTCCCATAGAGGTCTGATAAAGGTATGATTACAACTCAGTAGGCCCCAAAACATTGTGTCTAATGCAATATCCAACGTATACAATAGTGTATGTCAGGGAAAATGTTATGTAAGAAAACATATCAAGAAGGAACTTGTTTCACATTTAAAAATCACCCATTTAACCAACAATTATCATGGAATTGGTTTCTATTTTAACAATTTTTAATTAACAATTTTTATTATTTTTCCCACTGGTTAGGCATTTATATCACGTAAAATATGTCATATGTCAGTCAATTACTGCGAATAAGGGAATAAGTCAAGTTCCCAATCTCACTAAGGGTAAACATATCATAATAAAATACATTACACGTACCTTAGAGCCTCTGTCGAGGTATTCTCATCCATCCAAAGTGATTTTTTTTTATTTTGAAAAACTCTTTTAAGGTAAAAGTGAGAAACAACACAATTCAAGAATAAGGAAAAATTACAGAACTATTGAAGAGAAATTTGTACTTGCTAGATGTATTATCCATAAAATGTTTCCAAGAGATACAGGATACACCTGTGTCTAGAAAACCCTCTAATAAGTCTTCAAAATGAGATGCCATATCGTCCCAAGTTTTCATGTACTCCTCTTGATTAATATTAACTTCATTATATCCCCTTATCATTTTATGTTCTTTCTTGTCAATCCATGCACTCTGGTCTTCATTAGAAGCTACATTAAACAATCTTCCCACCATCTTGTTAGCTTCTTCATCAGAGGCATTAATCACCAAAATTAAGTCCAATATATCTTCATCTGAATGTAACAGCAGCTCAAAGCTTTGCTCATGGGCCACACCGAACACTCACAGGTGAAGGGATACAACACCATGATCTGATGACTCAGCATGGCCACCATAGTTTTTGGAGTCACTTGCATTCATCCCGTCCTTTGAATTTTTTCCAGACATTATTGCCAATGGTATAGGTAATATGAATAGTCCTTTCGCCCTTTACCCTTCATTATTTTCCTCCTACTTGGGCTGGGAGGCCCTCTATTAGGAAGATCATCAATAGTATCACATAGTGAGAGCTCAGCAGACTCATCACTAGACACCCCCTACTCATCAGTCTGAGCTGTATTTAAGTCCTGAACTAGATCATCAATCACCATCCCTTCAAAGTTGTTTCCCAGCTTAATAGCTGGATCCTCCCTCCTTGGACTATAATGGATCGGTAGACCACCCCCTATGTTCTGCTCCTATCATTTTACACCTAATAAATCTACCTCCATTCCAATCATCTAAGATCCACCTCTTTCTTTAGAACTACTTCTTGCATTCACTGCCTATGCATAAGAAGATGTCAAGGGAGTCCTAGATCGTACATGTGATATCGCCACTATCTCAACATCCATAGAATTTCCACTTTCACATAGCACAACCCCTTCTTCATTCACTTCCAGCATCACATCGGAGCCCTCCTGCTGCGAAGTATCATACACCAAAACCTTAAGACTCAGGTCCTTGTGCAAACATTGGAGTACCTCACCCACCAATGGGTTTCCCCTATGACCCACTTTTCACCCCCTTAACACAAATTGGAAACACTAATATATATTTTTTCCAAACACAACCTCACCACCACCCAAACCATTTCCATTTCCCCCCAAACACACATCCTTTTGAGGATAGAACTCCTTCCTCCAACGTCTACAGACATACATAGGGTGTCCTAGTTTTTTTACAAAAGGTCCAGAAGTCGAGCCTTGACTCATAGACCACTAGTTTCTTGTGACGGAACTCTTCCTCCGCTGTAATCAACATGAACTTGGGAGTAATTTTAGAGACATAACTTTCCCCACATATCCAGGGAAAAATTGGGTGACAGAGATATTTGGTTCTAGAATCAGCACAAAAAAATCTTCTGACAAGGTTCCATAATATTCTCAAAATTTCAGGGTTTAGAAATGGTAAGGGAACTTCTGAGAAACTAACCCAAATCACAGCTTTAGAGGAGTCGAGATTCATGTGGAAATAATACAACCCTCGGAAGAGGTAGAAATAAAATCCATTGCAGGTGTGTAGAGTACTGGACCATTCCTTCACCAGATCATCCTCTGATGCGAATCGAATCAGAATGTGCCTGGAGTCAAGAAAACCCACCACTGTGCTATCCTATAATCCCTAGGACCCAAAGATGCATTTATCTTACAAATCCATAGAAGGACGCCTCTACTTGAAATGAAAAATCAGGAAAAGATTTAGAAGCCCAAAGCCTCATTGAACTCAGAGGTTGAGAGTGAATATTTCAGAATTTCATTATGAATAACTGGTACATTATGGAAAAGAGAAACCTAGGGAAAATGGGGAAGAGAGTCAGGGTTAGAGAAAGGTGGGAAGGATGAAGGCACTCCAACAAAGGAATTTGTAGGTCCCTCTACAAGCGGGGGATGAGGTGTAAGCTTAGAAGCCACTACCGTCACTGAAGGGGGAGAACCCTCAGTCAAGTTAGTCTCATCAATTTCAACTTTTAGGGGAATATATCCTCACTCCCTTCCCAAATCCATGCATTATAGGTGTGGGGATTAGAGCCTTAGTCTAACCTGACCCGTGGTCATAGATCCTCTTGTCCAATACACCACACTACCAATCCATGTGCACATTTTTATTTATCCATTTACCATAAATATCATATAATAAAACATACCCAAACAATATAAAAAAATTTAAAAATCACATTACATACAACATGCGAATCATCTCCAAGACTTTAAACCTTATAACATTTAACATTTACACTGCTTATCCCATTTAACATATTTCCATTTTTTATAACATATCCCATTTCGAATATTCATCAATTCACATGGATTAACCCATTTAATAATTTCAATTAAAAAATCTTGGGTATTTTTAAATGTTTAATTTATTTTATTTAATCCTTTTTCACATCACTCAAAACATCCTCTTATTTTATACTGTCAACTATAAAAATTCATCATTTAGTTCATTTCCAAATCTTGTTAATATGCCAACATAATTATTATGGGTTCTATCTCACTAACCCTCACACCCTTTCAATTACTATAGTCCCATTATAAATTTTTAAATTACATCATTGAAATAAAAATAATTCAAATACACATTTCAAATCATCCTGAAACCACCCATTAAAACACGGTTCTTCCTCTAGGAAAAAACAAAACATTCCATAAAGCACTGATTTCAATTTTAAACCTTTCAAAACAATCATTATGAATTTTTTAAAGGAATAGTCCACAAACCCATTTCAAATCAAAAATTAAAATCAATATATAAGAAGCACTATTCAAAATATTTGAGGTGATCACCTTATTTCAAAACATTCCCCTCTTTCAAAAATCAATTTTTTCATTGAAAACCATGGTCTGGTCAATACTGCAAAACACATCTTTAAAAAATTTTCAAAATCACATTTAGGACATAAAAAATATAATGTATAGTCAAATCAATTTAATCCTTTAACCAATCCCACATACATCAATACTATTTTGCAACCCATCGCTCTCACATTTCCATTATCTCAGGATTAACTAGTTCATTTCATGATATCAAGGGTTCATCACACCCAAAGGCCGTCCATAGGTGTAACACCCCATACTTCCATGGTATGTTTCCCTTTGAATAATGCAATAGCTTGTGTTGTACGCAACTTCGATATTTTAACACATCACGACCAATCAAACTAGACATTATGAATAGTAATACCCACTTTTTGAAAATTTTAAATTTTTATCTTTCAAAATGGACTTCATTTTTGGATTTAGTGTATTGAAATTAGCTTAGGGAGAATTTTTTTATTTTTCTGAAAACATTCAATTTTTGATAAATAGTGAAAACCACTAAGTTAATGTTTAAAACCTAATTTTTATTTAAATAATTATTTATTTTATTTAAATTCATTTTAGGTCAAAATAGATACATAATACCTATATATGTTCAATGAAATTTATTGGAGTCGGAATATAATAATTTTAGATATATAAAAATTTTATTGAACTTTTTACCATCTTTTACCCACCTCCTAGGAGCATTTGAAAATTTACATAAGACATAATTTTACCACTTTTGAGTTAGAAAATACAAGAGACACAGTTGATATCAGAATGTATAATTTTGTTTAATAAGATGAAAATAATTTTTGGTGAATACTAACTCTCTACATGTATTTACCACGGTTAAATGTAAATAGGGAAATTATGGGTGAAATGATATTATTATTACCCTAAAACATGTCATAATTATATTAGATAAGTATAATTAGGCCAAAAGAACCATAGGAATAAAATCTGATCCTTTAGGTCTACTTGGATTAGATTAGGACATTTATTATTATTTTATTTAAAGAAGAGTTAAAAGAGTTAAAATCATTGTTTAATAACTAAAACATTTTTAATATAGGGTTATATGTAAGATAATTTCAACAATAAATATTCAATATAATGATAAAACTATTTCCTACATAATGGTATTTTATTTATAATTTTTATACACTATATAATTATATTTAATTATAACACAATGATGATGTGGTAATTACATAATTATTGAAAGTTTAAAATAATTGATATTATAAATATCCAAATAAATATAATTTGAGCCTTTTTATGAATTACACTAATTTTATAGGATAATATGATATATTAGGGTTGGTTTGATGAATTATTTTTTAATTAATAATTCTGTAATGAATTTAGAAAAAATAAAATACCAAATAGTGTCAAAATTGACATAAAAGAGTTTTTAAAACCAATAATATATTATTAATTGATATTATATTCTAAAAAATATAAGGTTCTACCAAAAGACTTATATAATGATAGGTTTATCAATAATGGAAAAATTTGGGTTCTCTGGGAAGTATATAGTATTTTTATTAACCATATAATATAAAAATACAAAGAGACATGGTAAATGTCAAACTATTTAACTAAGAGTTAAACCTGAAATATAAGTTTAATATAGTGCACCAAACCTGTCTAAAACCTCTTGTTTGAGTGGTTTTTAACCCATACCCACATTATCCTTTAATTAATTTATATTGGAGCCTTCATAAACCGAAATTGATTTTATTTTAAAATAATATTTCTAGCTTTTCCTAAGGTTCCCCTCGCCCCTCTTATAAAAGGTAACTCCCCCTTCTCTCTAATTCACACCATCAAAGCCATTCGGATTGGACAATCTCTGCCCAAATACCCTATCAACTATCCTCCCATCATCCTAGAGGCCTTCCTATAGTAATAAAGCCAACCTAATGACCCATTTTGATCAAATCAAAAGGAAGAACTGGAAGAAGAGGTAAATAATTCATCACCTCTTTGATGTTCCTTTCTTCTTCCACTTACTATTTATTTGTAGTTTACATTATAAAATAATAACTCCAGTATCTTATATATACTGTGATGTTATTATAAATATGGTCCATCCATATTCATTATTTTATCCATCCTTTGATTGACATGTCATCATACGTGTGTACGTACGACTTACCGTCTCCACGTCGTGGTGTAATTGTTATTTAATATATTATTATTTGGATGGGTATGATAATGATGCCTAATTGTTGTAAATAATATATATAACATGATAATGATTCTGTATATATGATATACCATCCAATTATATATTATTTTAATATCAATATAATGATATTGTCGCTCGTGCATACGTACGGATTACCGTCTCCACAAATGCGATGAGATTCATTCCCCATCATAATCCATTCAAGAATAATTTTCAATAGATGATTAAAAATAATTTTTAAAGACATAAAATAATTCTGAATGTGAATAAGATACATTCTATCCCTAACAGACATTACTTACGTACCAAAGTATATAAAGGAAAACAAATCAGTTAACACCTGAAACGACGATAATACTAAGATATTATTAACAAAGCAATGTCAAAAGATCCTATATGATATCATATTAGTGCAAATGAGTCTAGAATAATTTAATAAAAATAATTTCACCATATAAACAGGAGGTTAACCTACCCTCAACCAAGGAAATTTATAAGTTAAAGTTTAATTTTACAATCTATTTGTTATCCGAGGTTGTTTTTAAGTAAGTATCAACTCGTATATATTCCAATCAATGTTTTTGAAAAATGTATTTCAAAACATTTATACTATTTACTAGACTATGGGTTAAAGTCATTTATACACTTATTTTACTTTTTATGAAATGTGTTGAATGGAATCTTTACATCATTTTCCTAACAAGGTACTTTATGACCTTTTCGACAAAATTATGGTAAGAATGTTTTTAACTTATACGTTGGGTGTGGATATTTTCCACCGTTATAAAAATGTCAAAGAATCCCTTACAAGATTATAAGAATATTTCAAAAATAAATATTTTCTTTTATAATTCAATGAATTTTAAATGATTTCAAAATAGAAAGAGATATTTCTCTAAAAAATGTTTTGATTTCAGCTATGTCAACATCCTTTGATGGATTTTATGCTAATTGAAATTTATTTATTATGATTCAAAACATCCAAATTGTATTGAAGGTTTTGTGATATTCTTGACTACTGAGATGTTATTTTTACACCATTCATGGTTTATGGATAAAGTGTTGACATTTCATATGCTAGTTTTAATATGAATGTTTGTGTTATGTTTAAACCTTTTCATATAAGGAATGCATTGGACTTAGTATGTGATGAGTGTAGCCTGATATAGATCCTAGATGCATCTGTAGGTCTCATGAGACAAACTAGTGTCTAGGACAAGGCCTTGACAAAATCTTATTGGTATTCTTGGCACAAGGCCTTGAAAATGTGGTTATGAAAGTCTGGCATTATATATTCTATCATTATGAATGTGTCTATTGATATTTCATGTGATTATTCAACTAATAGAATATCCATGTAAATAAGTAAATGGAATTATTTTATTTTATCTTTTCCATATTATGCTGAAGTTCAAGTTTAAAAGGCTTATGTGTTATTCTTTTACATTGACTTAAATGTTTATGCTTATTTATAAAATTATATGATATATTGTTATCCTTACTAAGCATATGAGATCACCCCTTTCTATGTTTTATTTTTTCCATGATGTGAAGAAGTATATTATGACAGGCCTGTGGTGATAGTCTATGGGATCTTAGTGTTTCCTTTGGAAACAATTTTGTTGTGGTTTTCCATTTTATGATGTAATTTAAACCTTATAAATGTATCTAGTAATTCCAAGGCTACTAAACTAATCGGTCTTTCGATACTTCATCTTTTGTGATCATGTGAATGATACGTAATAATACACTAACTCTTGGCTTCTGGGGTTGGGGAGTTAAAATTTTTATTAGAGATAGTTTATTATAAACCTTGGATACTATATTTAGGTAAACTCTGATTAGAGCACATATCCATAAGAAATATTTTGAGGATTAGTATATAATAACTTCCTAAAATTTTGGTATTGTAGTGATTTTTTGAGTTTTCTAAGCAATACATCCATGTATGGATACTAGCAGGTAGAGGTGGATCGGGCACATATGTACCTAGTGGTAAAACCTGAAAGCCCTGCATTGATCTAGACTCAAACGGGAACTGGTTCACGACAATCGGCCTTTCTTCACTATATGGTACGACACTCCTAGGGGATATGCTTAGGATAATTCTCATTTTCATTACAGACCATTATGAAGGGTTTATGAGTATGTACTTCCTTAAGGAAAACATTTTTTTATGATTATGGATTGTATCCATAAACGATTCAATTTATGTTAAGTATTTTTCAAGTTTACAATTATGTATTTAGATTCATAAACTAACTTAGTTTATGCCATTGTTTAGAAATGGCACCTTATGGACGGAATGGAAACCATATCAATGCATGCACTCCATATAGGGATTTCCCTCCTTCTCAAGATAATTATAGAGGAGCTTTTGATACAACTAGTTCTGATCAACTTATTACTGTATTGGGACAACTCACTCAGGTTATGAATAATATCCTTACCTGTATAAAGCACCCTGATCCGCAATATGGAGGATCAATGATAGATTAATTCATGAGGAAACAACCACCAAAATTCAATGGGGGTACAAATCCACTAGTAGTTCAACAATTGATAAATTCTTTAGATAAAATATTCCACGCCTTGGGGAGTAGTGAAAGGGAAAAAGATGTCATGGAATTTTACCGACTCACTAGAGATTACGGATTTCACATCAAGATGTATGGTTTGTCAATAAGTGATAGCTAGAAGGAAACAGCCTGGAGGATTCATGCAACCTCTTCCCATACCTGAGTGGAAATGGGATGATATCATGATGGACATTATCATGGGGAAACCAATAACTCCTAGAAGGAATGATGCAATATGGGTCATTGTTGATCATCTTACCAATCCAACACATTTTATTCCTATAAAAGACGATTAACCACTTGAACGTCTAGGAAGACTATATATTAATGATGTTGTGAGACTATATGGAGTACCCCTACAGATTTCTTCAGATCGTGACCCATGTTTTTTATCAAGATTCTAGAAAAGTCTTCAGAAAGGACGAGATACTGAACTTCATTTCAGCACTACCTACCACCCCCAAATAGATGGACAATCAAAACAGACTATTCAAAACATAGAAGACATGTTAATATCATGCTCATTTTACTTTCATGGTATGTGGGATCAATATTTACCTCTGGTATAATTTTCCTATAAAAATAGCATCCATTCAAGTCTTTAGATGGCACCATATAAAGTGTTATACAGAAACAGATGTCACACACCAACCAGTTGGGATGGTGTTGGTGAAAGAAAACTCGTAGGCCTAGTACATGATGAAGAAATGATGGAAAAGGTGATTTTAATCCAAACCCACATTAAATCATCTCAAAGTATGCAGAAGAGCTATGCCGATAATCGAAGGAAGGACTTTTAATTCCAGGAAGGTGATCATGTTTTCTTAAAGTTATCTCCATGGAAGGATTTTATACGTTTCAGTAAGAAGGGTAAACTGAATCCCAGGTACATCAAGCCTTTAGAAATTCTAGAACAAATACGGGATGTTGCTTACCGTTTGGAAATGCTTCAAAGTCTTTCCAAAGTTCACGATGTATTCCACGTATCACTATTGAGAAAATACACGCCTGACACAATGCATGTACTTACCTATGATGAATTATAACCGGAAACTGATCAATCCTATTGCGGAGATCCTTTCAAGGTTCTTGTTACAAAAGAAAATGTGTTGAGAAACCATATGAATAGTCTGGTAAATGTTATGTATGGAAACCATAAGATGGAAGAGGCAACGTGGGAACCAGAGGAACATATGATAAAGAATCACCTGAATCATTTTATGTAGTAATATTATAGAAATTTAAATCATGAAATTATTTGATGGAGGGGAGAATGTACCACCCCAAGCTTCCATGGAATGTTTCCCATTGAATAATGCAATAGCTTGTGTTGTATGCAATTTTGAAATTCAAACACATCGCCATCAATAAAACTAGCCGTTATGAATAGTAATACCCACTTTTTAATATTTTATAAATTTTATCATTAAAAATGGACTTCATTTTTGGATTCATAATATCTAAATTATCTTAGGGTTAATTTTTGGTATTTTTCTGAAAACATTCAATTTTTTTATGAATTGTGAAAACACTAAGTTATTGTTTAAAACTGAATTTTTATTTAAATAATTATTTATTTTATTTAAATTTATTTTAGGTAAAAATAGATACATAATACTTATATATTATCAATGTAATTCATTGGAGTCAGTTTAAAATAATTATAGATATATAAAATTTTAATTGAACTTTTTACCATCTTTTACCCACCTCCAAGGAGCATTTGAAAATTTACATTAAAATAAAATTTACCACTTATGTGAGTTGAATTCCGAAAATCTAAGAGACACGGTTGATATATAGAAGTTAAATGTGGTTCAATAATAAGAATATATTTTTTTTTGAATAGTAACTATTTACTTTTAATTACCACGGTTAAAAGTAAATAGGGTAATTAAGGATACAGATGATATTATTATTATCCTAACACATGTCATAATTATATTGGATAAGTGTAATTCTACCAAAAATAACTTTAGGAATAAAATATGAAACTTTAGGTCCAATTGGATTAGATTAGGAAATTTGTTATTATTTTATTTAAAGAGGAGTTAAAAGAGTTAAAATCAATGTTTAATAACTAAAACATTTTTAATATAGGGTTATATGTAAGATAAATTAGACTATAAATATTCAGTAGAAAGATAAAATGATTTTACACATAATGGACCTTTATTTATAATTTTTTAACAGTAAATAAATTAATTTATTTATCACACAATGATGATGCAGTAATTACCAAATTAATTAAATATTAAAATGAATGACAATATAAATATCTAAATAAAGTTAATTTGAAACTTTTTATAAATTACAGTAATTTTATATGTTAATATGACAAGTTAGGGTTGGTTGGATTATTTTTTTGAAGTAATAATGCTATTATAAATTTAGCAAAAACAACATAACAAATATTGTCAAAATTGACTTACAAGAGTTTTTAAAACAAATATTATATTATTAATTGATATTCTATTCCTAAAAATATAAGGATCAGCCAAAAGTATTATATAATGATAGGTGTGTCATTAATGAACCACTTGGGGTTTTATTGGATGTATATACTATGTTTATTAACCATATAAAATAAAAATACAAAGAGACATGGTAAATGTCAAACTATTTAACTAAGAGTTAAATATAAAAGATATGGTTAATATAGTGACCCAAACATATATAAAACCTATTGGTTGAGTTGTTTTTGACCCATTACCACCATAGAGTCTAAATAATTCATTTTCTATCCAATATAAAGTGAATATTATTTTATTATAAAATAATATTTCTAGCTTTTCCTACGACACCCCTCACCCCTCTTCGAAAAGGGCACTCCCAGTTTTCTCTAATTCACACCTTCAAAGCCATTTGGATCAACCAAACTCTGACCAAATACCATTTAAACTATCCTCCATTCATCCTAGAGCCCTTAATTGTTTAATAAATCCAACCTATGGAGCCCTTTTGATCAAATTTAAAGGATGAACCAGAAGAAGAGGTAAATATGTCATCACCTCTTTCAAGTTCGTTTCTTCTTCCACTTACTCTTTATTTTTTATTTCAATTCTAAATTAATAACTCTATTATTTTATATATAGTGTGATGTTATTATAAATATGGTACAACCATATTCATTATTCTATCCATCCTTTGAATAACATGTCACCACACATGCGTACGTAGAGCTTACCGTCTCCACAACGTGCTGTAATTGTTATTCAATACATTATTATTTGGATGGGTATAATAATGACGTGTAATTGATGTAAATAATAAATATAAATGATAATTATTATGTATATATGATATACCATCCAATTATATATTATTTTAATATCAAAAAAATGATATTGTCACTCGTGCGTACGTACGGATTACCGTCTCCACGAACGCGATGAAATTCATTCCCCATCATAGTCCATTCAAGACTGATTTTCATTAGATGATAAAAAATACTGTTTAAATACTTAATATCATTATTAATATGAATATTAGTCATCCTATCCATAATAAACAATACTTACATAATAAAGAAAATAATGGAAATTGAATCAGTTAACACCAGAAACGACGATAATACTAATATATTATTAACAAAGAAATGTTAAATGATCATATATGATATCATATTAATGTATATTATTCTAGTATAATTTAATAGTAATTATTTCACCATTATACAGGAGGTTAACCTACTCTCGACCAAGGAAAATTACAAGGTAAGGGTTAATTTCACAATTTCTTTATTATCCGAGGTTGTTTTTACGTAATTATCTACTGGGACATCTTTATCTTCCACATTCATGTTTTTTAAAATGTATTTCAAAATTTTTTTACTATTTACTAGAATATGGTTTAAAGTTATTTATAACCTTATTTTACTTTTTATAAAATGTTTTGAAAGGAATCTTTCCATTTTTTATCAAATAAGGTAATTTATGATCGTTTCAACAAAATTAACGTAAGAATGTTTTTTAACTTATATGGCAGGAGCATCTATTTTCTTCCATTATAACAACATCGAAGCTTACCTTACAAGATAATAAGAATATTTCAAAAATAAATGTTTTCTTTTATAATAATATGAATTTTAAATGATTTCGTAATAGAATGAGATATTTCTCTAAAAAAGGTTTTGATTTCATCTATGTCAGCATACTTTGTTAGATTTTAATCATTTTTGAAATTTATTTATTATGATACAAAGCTTATATATTGTATTGAAGGTTTTGTGATATGTTTTTTTGTAGATCTATTATTTTAGACCATTCATGGTTTATTGATAAAGTATTGACATTTCGTATGATAGTTTTAATACGAATGTTTATTTTATGTTTAAACCTTTTCATATGAGAAATTCATTGGACTTGGTATGTGATGGGTGGAGCCTGCTATAGCTCTTAGATGAATATATAAGTCTCATGAGAAAAACTAGTGCCTTAGAACAGGGCCTCGACAAAATATTATTTGTTGTCTTGGTACAAGGCCTTGACTATGTGGTTATGAAAGTCTGGCATTATGCATTCCATCATTATGAAAGTGGTTAATGATATTGTATGTGATTATTCGACTAGTAGAATATCCATGTGAATAAGTAAATGGAATTATTTGATTTTATCATTGCCTTGTTAAGATGAAGATCATGCTTAAAAGGGGGTTTTTAGTCTTATACATTGCCTTAAATGTTTATTCTTATTTATGAAAGTTTCTACTATATTTTTATCCTTACTGAGAATCTGAGATCACCCCTTTCTATGTTTTATTTTTCCCAGGATGCAAAGAAGTATATTATGACTGGCCTGTAGGGATAGTCTATGGGAACTCAGTTTTTTCTATGGAAACAATGTTATTGTAGGTTTCCATTTTATGATATAATGTAAACCTTATGAATGTATCGAGTACTTCCAAGGATACTAAAATAATCTTTCTTTGAGGACTTTATCTTTGGTGATCAGGCCAATGATACATAATAATGCACCAACTCTAGACTTCTGGGGTCAGGGCATTAAAATCAGTTTTATCTCACATCACCAATGAACCCAACAAGATCCCTATAGGATTTCAGACCTCTATCCAAGGTATAAAACAATTTTCTTAGTCAAGTAAAAATAAACAAAATAAATTAACAAATTGGTACAACCAAATACACATATAAATCATCACGATTATGGGAAAATTATTAAAGACCACCTACATCCTGATCGAAGATGATTCCTATAAAAAATGAATCCCTTGATTCAAACCCAAACACTAGTTAAATCCCAAACATAGAATCATCTAGAAAAGTGATGTTTTTAGTGATTCAAAAAGAGATTAGATATCCAATAATCCACATTCCCTAAAATTGGGTAGGGAGGAGTGTTAGACTCACCTAGAGCATCGATTATCACCAAAAGACACTCTAATTGACCATGAATTGATGGATAATCACCCATGGAGGAAGATGGGGCTACTAGTTCATCATCCGTGTTATAGTGGGTCAAATGAGGTGAAATATTAGTGAAGAAATAAATATCATTTCGAGGGTAAATGGTAAAACACCTCTTTTAAAGGCCACTCGGTTAGCTAAATCATGTTCCAACCATGAAACTCACTCATTATAAGAGGGGTCAAGCCAAATTGTTTCCTAGGAGTACCCACATTGTTTAGAAAACCAAGTGGTAACAATACAATAGCCTTTGTCCAAAATGGTCCCCAAGATGCATAGTCACGTGGTCCTGGTGCGTGGTTTGTTCTAATATTCCAAAAACCATGTTCGGTACACAGTTTGAAAAATTTTCACCTCATTTAATTTACCACATGCATAGTATAATCCCAAATTTTTCATATACCCATGAACCTATTCATTATCTAAAACAAATGACTTTTAAACAATATTTAAACAATTAAACACATTCATGAAATTTCAGGATCTGATATCAAGAATGTGTATGGATTTTTACATCATGAATATAGGAATATGATGCTCTAATACAATCCTAAAATTATAGAATAACCACAAACTATTGGATTTTATGTTCCATAAAATATAAGATTCACTCTATAAACTTAATCGCTCATTAATAATGATTCACATAACTCCCTTGTTGAACTGTTATTTGTGAAAATCATTCATGATTATCTTTATAAAACTCCCTTCATGGGAAAATTTAGGATGCTTCCAGTCTTAAACCACATTACAATACTATGCTTTATGAAGCACTCAAATTTTTTGAATGAATTTTCTTTGTGAATAGTCATATATCATGGGTAATGTTTATTCGTGAAAAAAACATTCTTCACAAATGATTATACTTCATAGAAAAAAATCTAAATACAAACTTATATTTTTTATAATGTTTTACTACAGAGTAAAGATGATTAAACGTCCTTTACTTTTTCATCGATCCATAAAGTCACAATTGATGAACTGGTTACATAAAAAAATAACTAAAAAATATATTTTAAAATTTAACATGAGTCCTATCATAATATACTTGAATCTATATGGAAATATTCAATTTATGTCAATGATATTGTACAATTTAATTTCTCTGAGAAAGAAAATAAAATTGGTACCTTGGTTTAATGACATGATCTTGGTTATATCTTCTCTTCTTCAGCTCATCATAGATCGAATAAACCTAAATAGATACCCTCCTGATAATCAATATTTATAACACATATCAATGAACATTACGCTTCATTTTTCTAGGTTCCATATTGACAAATCAATTTCATTATGATACTCCTATTATCATGGAAATATCACATTATCGATCCCCAAACATGGATCGTAATGATATTGATCATTTCCTCTCTAGAGTCTTTAAAGAATGTTAGAGAGGATAAAAAACAATTAAATAAAGAAAATGGACACCTATAATATTCATGGCTAAAAAATAATCTTATATACTTATGATTAACATTATAAAAGTTTATTTAATCCATTGGATATGTTGATCCTCTTAAACGATTCCAAAATTGTATGATTATTTATGTGAAAAAGTCTTAAATTTCAAGAATATTTCACCACACACTGGGAAAATTATTAAGTTACACAAGATGAACCAAGGTCCATTAGCATGGCTCATTCCACCCATAATTATTTATGAAAATATGAATGTGTAACATTTATTTGAAATATAATACTTTCTCATATTTACTTATAAAACAAAATAACATGTGAATACAATGAAAAATAAATTCAATTCTCATTACTGAGAACTATTATAATATAATTGGATTAAATTGAGATCTCTCACTTATACATCCAATAGTCCTTAAAATTTGTGCCCACTTCATCGTGAACTCATATTTAACCAAATTGTTGGAACCAATGAATACAATTTTTGTGTCACCCTTTAGGCCCTCATCTTGATATAAGTCTATGAAAATCATATACCAATATTAGTATCTAGAAACACATTGTGGCCCGTAAAGAGATAAGGATAATAAATAGCTACAATTACCTCCTATGAACATTCACTATATAATATGATATATTTATCTTTATATATGATCACGTAGGATGCATAATTTGTGTCATCAAACTATATTGTTGATATATATTTCTATGAATTTCATAAAATTAACCTATTGATATACTAACATTACAAAGTATTTATCAAACCGTTTCTTTATAATAAAGGTCTAGAGATATCCACTTCCATTAAATTATAAGGGAAAATAATTTCTTGATTATTCATTTATTTGCTATCATTTATGTGGCACCTACTGTATCAGACCACACCTCAATCATATATCTTCCCAATTTTCATTAATATATCAATGTATATGACATAAGATAGTAATTAATAATAATCTCATGTCAAATACCAATATATATGATACACGATAGTATATCCAATGTCACAAAAACATGTGGAATTCGTATAGGTTACTCAATTATTATATCCTCTTCTCTTAGATATTGTTAAGGTAAAACATCATTAAAACCATTCTCAATGTCTTTTATTCCCTTACCGCTAATAGCCTGTATCATCTGTGTCAAGTCGACGATTTCACTTAGATATAGAAAATTTATTTAATAATATACTCATATAGGTTCATGGTTATCATCATAGATTGGAATATATAAAACATTTTATTTTTAAAAACACAATAATGACATTATTACATTAATGTTACATCGAAGAATGATCATAATGTGATAATAAATTCATTAAAATTACATAATATGAATATATGTGTAATCGAGAAAATTACTTGGTTCAAGGGCACCAAATTCAATAAACTCTCAATTTAGCTAGACAAAACTATTAATTAATCTTTGTCTTATATATATCACATAATTTTTTTCTTCTACTTTTTAGATAAGTCTTTATTCAATGGTTTCCCAATTTTCTACTTGGTGGAAGCTCAAATTAAAATGAATTCTCCTTTATGGAAAAAATCCATCAATAGGTGAAAATTATGAATTGCATGCTTTATTTAATAATGTGATATATGATCTTTTTCCTATAAACAATTCTAAATTATTATCAAAATATAGTGTGATAACATCATTATTACTCAAATCTACATCGAGATCCTATATGAACTTGTATACCCAAACATCATCTTTAACTACATTATAAGTCATAATATATTTCAACTCTGATTTATAATTAGTGATTCATTGTTTCCTTGATATCCACTATATCAAAACACATCATTAAGTAAGATTAAATATCTCGAATATGATTTCAAATCATCATAATATATCTGGAAACTATCATCTATATATCCCCTAAAATTAAATTACTTATCTTCTCCTAAACCTGTAATAATATTGTTGTTACACATTATATACATTAAGATAGTATTTAAATTAGTCCAATATTTTTCTCCAATATCTACTTTATATCTACCAAACATGCTCAATCCATTGGCAACATTAAATCTGGTATATAACATAACATACATAATGGAATCTATCAAAGAATAATATTGTATTATAGTCGTCCTACATCTAAAAAAATTGTGTATGAGGACACATTTTATTAAATAAAAGTGTACTATGATATACTAGAACCAATCCACACTTGGATTATTCAATACTAAATCTCATTAGTATATATTCAATGTATATACCCTGACATATCCCAAAAAACATATATATCTATTATGAATGATAATAGTCCACCAAAATATAGGATTCTTCTCCTATGTCCTTCATATAGAAGGATGTGTTTAAATAAATTTAAAATAACTATAACAATTTTAACTCATTTACAATTTGTAATATGTTATTGACATATACTTCTAGGAAAATTTCTTCTCTCATATTTAACTTCTTATAGATATAAGGATCATATTTGACATTTTTGAAACCAAATTATCTAATTTCTTAATAAATTATAATGTTTCATGATATGGATGCTTTATCAATCCATATATGGATCTATATAACTTATATTATTTATGGGAATAATTTTGTGTCATAAAATTATCCATTGTGTCATATAAACATCTACATTGAGGATTCCATAAAGAAATCCTTCTTGAAATTCATTTTTCGAATATCATATTCCTAGAAATATTCTAGGTAAAGATAATTTTTGTTGGATGGTGTTATCGAAAATGGTGAAATGTTTTCATCATAGTCTATAAATTTATCTTTCTTAAACCCTTTAGCCAATAGTCTTTCCTTATTGGTACTAATTTTACCTTGTTTGTATAGTTTTATCTTGAGTACCCATTTTCACCCAATGGTGTTTATATCTTATAGAGGTTCACTAGACTTTCAAATGGGTTTTAATACATGGAATTAATTTTATAATTCATGGATTTATATTATCTTATAAATTTTATCCTACTTCATTCATTCTTTTAGGTTAAAAGTTCATCATTCAAAACTAATAATGATTCACTAACTTAAATGACTAGACAACCATATATATTTGGTTCTCCAGCCTCTATGGTGCTTCTATATAGTAATTATGTCTCTGAAACTACATATTCCATAGGGTATGGTGTAATTTATTCATGTGGAAACTCTTTTGTCTCATAATCACCATCTTTATAAAAGCTTTACTCCCACTATCCATTTTTAAGAAGTGTTCCCTCTCAATTAAAGTGAGATGTTAGTCTACCACAATTGTTTTATTTAAAGGGTTATAAAGATAATATATTTTTTTTCATTAGGGTATCCTAAAATGATACACTTAATTCCCTAGGGTTCTATTTTGTTACCATAAGAATCCTTAATAAACACCTCACAATCCAATACACATGTATGTGACCAAAAATAGCTTAATATACAAAATCTCAAATGGAATACAATTTTATACTTTAGTTGGAACTAGGTTTAGTATGTATTCTATAGTATATACCCTTAAATGATAATTAATGGCATATATGACTCATCATTGACCTCACCATGTCCAATAAGGTGCAGTTCATCCTTTTAGTAACACTATCCCACTTTGGTGTATTAAGAGGAGAGTGTTGAGAAAGATACCAAAACTCATTGAGATAGTTGATGAACTCTGAGTTAAGATATTATCTACATCAGTCCAATAAATGATTATTTATCTTATTACTAATATTATAATCTAGTTCATTCTTGAACTCCATAAATTTATCAATGTATTAAACATATATCACATCATGTAAAAATATCCATATCTACTCAAGTTATTAGTGATGGTAATAAAGTAAGAGTATCCACCTTTATCTTTAATTGGAAAATATATGAACACATATGTGTATACCATTTATATATGATCGATAGTCTATTCACCCATAACACAAAATGAAGGTTTATTCATCCTTTCATGAAATGAAGTATGACATCTGTCATATTCTTTTAGTTTAAAATAATCAAATTACCCACCATGTTAAGGTATTTTAAAATGATTCTCGTTCAAATGACATAGTCTATTATTCCATAATTGGATGTGATATGAATTATATGAACTTGATTAATTATTTATTTTTTACAATTTACCTTCATATTATTGTATATAATGTCTACTATTGAATTGTTCTATACCAAACCATTTGTTAAATTTATAAAAGTAGCAATTATAATTCCCAAACATGACTACAAATCCATCCATGTTTAATTTATTGATAAATATAATTTTCTTATTAGACCTTGGAGCATATTCAAAATTCTTCAAAACTATAGTCATTCTTGTTAGAAATGTAACGTGATAGTCTCCACTATCTAAGGCTAAAACTTATGAGTCATTGGAATATGAATGATACACCTCACCTCTAGAGACCTTCATAAATATTCTTAGTTCATATATTTTGATAACAATATGAGCACCCAAAGTGCTATATATTACCCAACATATAGATATTGAAATTTTAGAATTAATAATAAACATACCTGATGATTCCTTGTTCTTACTCACCATAGTGCAGTTCCCCTTCCAATATCCCTACTTTCCACATGAAAAATATACCACCTCTTATTCAATAACCTGTTATTGGAACCTCCTCCTCTTGTTGAGATAGTGAAAATATGCCTAAAATTTTGAACTGGCCTTAAGAAACCTTTTCCTTTACCTTCCTCATATTCACAACGAAGACTCGGGTTTTTCTCAATATATCTCCTTATCATCTTGGAGAATCATTGTGGGGAGTTTGAGGAGATACATTACAATATTTATCATATTATAATTCATAATAAAATAGATGAATCAAAAATGTGGTGATAAAAGTATGATATCTATGCACAATGAATCATTTTTTTAAAACCATGATGTATACATGATTAATATATCCAGTTATATTGAATTCATGAGGTATAACTAGCAGCCCCTCCCCAAGATAACACATGAAAAATTCCTTTAAGATATCATGTCACTCTATCCCCACTTTCTCCTAAAAAATCTCATAGAGATGGGGCACTGTGTTGTATCCATCCATATCATCAGGAAACTTATATGTATCACATGATGTAAAAGATAACATGAGGTACTTGACGTACAATTCATCATCTCCATGTTTCTGATAAATAAAAAACATCACCTCACTAGTATCCTAAGAAAACTCTTCATTAAGAAAAGTGGACTCTATGATGTGTAATTTATATTCATGGCGTATTATAATGTGCAAGGACATGTACCAACCCTAGAAATTCATGTCAGTGAGGATATTATATTTCATAATATCGATCAAAGTAAAAGAATTCATTTTCTTGTTACTTGAAATTTTCTATAACAAAGATAAAAATATTATACTTAATCATGATTACATAATGTGATGTAAAAATATTTATCTATTAGAATCACACAATTTAATCAAATCATAATAAACCAAAATATTGGACATTGAATATATTATTTCATGGATATTATAGTGATATGGTTCCATATACTAGTTCTCAAAATCCAAACTTTGACCATGAATGTTTTTGGAAGGTATTTAATAAGGAGGGTCTTTTTAAATGCATTAACTCAAAACTCTTTAACCTGTAGAGAGGATTCCCCAATCCAAAAATACTATACTCATATTTCCTTGACGGTTACCAACAAATTATATTTTTTAGGATATGGCTATAAAACTGAATACAAATTTGGTTAAGTTAACACATCAACTTTGTGAATACTCCCTAATAATTAAAGGTATCCCCATCTACAGCCTAACTGTCACTATAACTATAAGGCCCCAGCCTTAAACCTTACACAATCTTGAGTTATTACAAGATTACACATTGAGGATCTTTTCGGGTTTAGAGTTTTAGAGAATTTGATCATAAAACATGTATTACATTCCACGTATAAACAAAGTGGTTACATAAAGATAATATTCTTCATTCCCATCAATGGAAACATATTTAAAATAAAACATGGATTCTTTCTTGACACTTCCTTGACACTATCATCATATCATGTACCTTTTCCTTGACCTGTGAAAAACATTTCAAAAAACTTGGGATGAGCATAAAAAGCTCAGTAAGGGATATAAAAATATGGAAAGGAAACATGGGTACATATATACATAAGAATGAGTTCATACTTTACCCATAAAACATAAGCACTTTAACATACCTCTTCAAATCATGAATAAGTCATAGAAATCATAAGACATAAAGGTAACTTGAGGCATTCATAACATTCTTACGTAGGGAGTAACCCTCTTGGTTACATTTGGAATACCCATCACAGTATATTCCCTAAATCTCTTTGGAGAAACCTTAACGTTTCACTCCTTCGTGTTACCCAATGTATTGGAGAGTTATATCGGGCTCACCCACCCTTAGTTTATCACAAAACCACCCGTCTTCATAATAATGCCCAAGAACCTCAACATAATCGTATCACATAAAACATGCATAAAGGAAACATAACATTTCCACCTTTCAATCACAAGATATCAATACAACATATTGATATAAAAACATTATGAAAACAATTTTCAATACCAAAATAAAAGAAAAGTAAAACACGGTATTTATTTTTCTTTTAATAAAAGGTATGGCTTGTAGAGGAAGCTGAAACTCAAATAATGGTCACGGCGGCGGAGAAGTCGTTGTCGCCGCAAACTTACGAAAAAAACTTTCCCTTTTGTCATTTAGTAAACGCTTCGTATAAAAAACGACTCCTTTTGAATAAACGTAAAAGTCAAAGGGATTTATACACCATATAAAAGAAGGTTGTGTATAAAACAAAATATCTCTCAATGAAAGGAGATTGAGACGAAGTCCCATACCTCAGGTCCGACTTGACTCAGTCGTTCTTTAATCTCCTGAATAATAAACTTGAGTTAATTTCTACTTGCTTAAGAACCTTTTTCAAGTTCATTATTACTTTTATATCACTTATTACCATGTCATGAACACTATTTAATTATTTAAGTTAATAACGGTTGTTTTAACGATCATTGGTACTTGAGTAAAAAATAAACCCTTTATAATTACAAGTTGTTCATGTATCCATTATATCCAGAATGGTATTCATGATGTAGATATTATATATGTCATATATATCCAGTACATTCATGCATTTATAATATTACATAATCATTTAGAGGTAATAAATGAAATGCACCGTTCATGGAGACGGTAAGCCGTTCGTACGCATGAACGCTACTTTCATTTCTATTTCATATTTTATAGAATGGAATCATAATGATATAAAGGTATATTATAATTCCAGTATAATATCATATATAATATCATATTTCCATCCTTTATACGTCCCACATATGGTATTTAACGAATCAAATCACTTTGAGGGGGCGGTAGTCCGCACTTCCTCAAATGAAGTTATCGCGTTTACCCATAATGGAAACCATAAAGGTATGCCCAAAATGAAAAAAACAGAATCATAAGGAAAAAATAAACATATTATATATCATATATAAATATAGTGACATCTTAATGGACACCTTTTAAGGTGTTAAAGTAATATTGAACAATCATCGTTTCGGGAGGCATAAATTCACCATCCACGGAAATCGTATGTTCTTTAACCATTAGATGTAGGTGTGTGTATGTGTAGCTTGAATCCTTATTATAACAACATCCTAGTATATTGAAGATACAGGATTTGTTACAAAAGAAATAAATAAAAAGAGTTTAGGGGGTTGGAGAAGCAAAATAAATCAAAAGGACTCAAGTGAAGACATTACCTTAAAATCGGGTAACTCCCTTTGGTTTGAGCTCAAAGGCTTCCTTGGGAAGTCTTCTGCCCAAAGTGAGGCTTAAAGGAGTAATAGAGGGAAGTGGAGAGACAAAATGGGAAGGCGTTGGCCGAGCCAAATGCTTTGGGAGTGTGGGTAAGGAGGTAGAGTTGTGGGCCTTTTATAAGAGGAGAGGAGGGGCACTCTTGGAAAGTAAAGAAATATTGCTTTATTTGAAAATGAGTTTCGGATTTAAATGGTCCCACATTGATATAATTCGAGGATAAGGTGATACGGGTTCGAAATCCACTCATCCAATAGGTTTTGGACATGTGTAGGTCATATATTTTACATTATCTTTTCATTTTATTTAAATCCTTTATTAATTAGGTAATCGCTACATCATTATGATGTCATAAATACATTTATTTATTTAATGTGAAAAAATTATAAAAAATACATTATGATGTAGGAAATATTTTTAGATTTCCAATTAATATTTATATTCAACAATCTGACTTGTATAACCCCATTTAAAAATTGTTTTCATAAAACATATTATGCTTGTGTCATTTTTACTTTTACATTAAATAAAAAGTTATTTATGTCATTTCCCAACCAAAGTGGCTCCATGGGGTCCCCAAGTTGACCCATAGATTTTCTTGGTCGGCCATGACACATCCAATGAGGGTAGGACATTTGTCAAGCTCATCTCATACTATTAGAACATTATTTTTTCCTTAAACTACACTAATTACCACTAATCGCGATTAAAAACTTAATAAGTTACTATTCACCAAAAAAAATTATTTTAATATCATTGAACCACATTTTACTTCTTAATGACAACCATGTATGTCAGATTTTTGAATATCAAATCACAGAAGTGACAAAGTTTCATTTAAACGAAAAAATCTGTTTCTTTAACTACCACTTAGTGATTTCACTATTCATAAAAAATTGAAGTTTTTTAGAAAAATACCAAAACATCACCCTAAGCTATATTTTATATTCTGAATTCAAAAATGAAGTCTATTTTAAAAAATTCAAAACATATATGTCACATTAATTAATTTAATAATTAATTCCCGCTGTCAGAGCAAATAGCGTGTTTTTATGAAACAATAAGTATCAAAAGATTGACACCAGTTTAAGTAGAATTTCAAAGTGAAATTGATTCTAATGACCACCATTGGATTAAATGGTAAAAATATATTCTAATTTCACTTCAAAACCAATTCAAAATATAATCTAATCATATAAATAAATTATATTAAAAAGCAGTTTTGATGTAAAATGCAGTATTTTTTCACTATTCATTAAAAAATGAACATTGTCAGAAAAATACCAAAAATACACACAAAGTAAATTTTTATGTCCCAATCATAAATAAAAAGTTTATTTTGAAAATCATAGCTTATAAAATTGTTAAAAGATAGATTTAAAAATGGTTTTCCATCAAAAGGCAGTAGAACAATCTTTTAAAAATATTACTGTATTCCATTCTTAAGATTGGATTTATTTTCATTTTAAGCCTCTAAAACACTATCTAGTTCATTAATAGACATAGATAAAAATATATATTATTCATTACTTAATTGGGATGTTACATCCTTCCCCCCTTTAGAAAATTACGTCCTCGCAATTTATTTACTTATCAAATAAATCGGGGTACTTATCCCTTATTGCATTTTCAGATTCCCATGTTGCCTCTTCAATCATGTGGTTTTTCCACAAAACCCTTACCTGGTGAATCAACTTATTCCGTAACACTTGCTCCCTGTGGTCAAGAATCTGGACCGGTTGTTCCTCATAAGATAGGTTCTCTTCCAACTGAACTACCTTTGGACTCAAAACATGAGATGGATCTGGCATATACTTTCTCAACATTGAAATATGAAAAACATTGTGTACCTGAGATAAACCCGGAGGTAAAGCCACTCGGTAATCAACTGATCCAACTCTATCCAAGATTTCATATGGTCCAATGAACCTTGGACTCAGCTTTCCTTTCTTACCAAATCGCATCACACTTTTCCAAGGTGATACTTTGAGAAAAACATGATCACCTACCTCAAAAGAAGGATCCTTCCTCCTATTGTCTGCATAACTCTTCTACCTACTCTGAGCTGTTCTCATGTGTTTCTGAATCAGCTGAACTTTTTTTGCCATCTCTTCTACCAATTCTGGTCTCATCAACCTTCTTTCACCCACTTCATCCCAGAAAGCTGGAGTTCGACACCGCTTCCCATATAATGCCTCAAATGGTGCCATATGTATACTGGAATGAAAACTGTTATTATATGAAAATTAAACCAAAGAAATATGTTGGTCCCAACATCCCTGATAATCTATAGAGGAAGAACGTAGCATATCCTCCAAGGTCTGAATTGTTCATTCTGACTGCCCATCTGATTGAGGATGAAAAGCTGTACTAAAATTTAATTCATTACCCAACGACTTCTGAAGGCGTTTCCAAAAGTTAGAAGTGAACCTGTGATCATGATCAGATACAATGGAGAGAGGAACTCCATGTAACCTGACTACCTCTTTAAGATACAAACGGGAAAGTTGATCCACGGAAAAAGTATCTCGTATAGCAAGGAAATGAGCAGACTTGGTCAAGCGATCAATAATAACCCAGATTGCATTATTACCTCGAGATGTCTTCTGTAATCCCACAACAATGTCCATGGATATATTCTCCCATTTCCACTCTGGCACTGGTAAAGGCTGAAGCATCCCTTTCGGTAACTACCGCTCTTCTTTAACCTTTTGACATGTCAAACACTTCACAGTAAAATCAGCAATATCTCTTTTCATTCCATCCCACCAATAATACTCCTGCAGATCTCTATACATCTTAGTACTGCCATGATGAACTGAAAATCGATAACTATGAGCTTCACATAACAACTCTCTCTTCAACTGTGAATCACAAGGCACACACAATCTCTTCCCAAATCTAAAAACACAATCATTATCAATGTTTATTTCAGGCAACTTACTTTTCTGAACTAGCTCTACCTTTTTCTGCAAATCACTATCTTGCTTCTGTGCTTTCTTGATTCTATCTGATAGAGATGATCTCACTGATACCTGAAACAAAACAGAAGAACTTCCTGCCCTAACAACTTCTATGCCAAAGTTCATAAAATCCTTAACCAAAGGATCACGTTCCAAACACAACATTTCTAATGAAGCATTACTTTTTCGACTCAAAGCATCAGCCACTTTATTTGATTTTACTAGATGGTAATGAATTGTACAATCATAATCCTTGATTAATTATATCCATCTCCTTTGTCTCATGTTCAATTCTTTCTGAGTGAATATATACTTTAAAATTTTGTGATCAGTATATATTTCACAATTTACTCCATACAAATGATGCCTCCAAATTTTTAAAGCAAAAACAACAACAGCTAATTCCAAATCTTGTGTAGGGTAATTTACCTCATGAGTTTTCAACTGTCGTGAAGCATAAGCAATTACCTGATCATTCTGCATTAGGAAACAACCAAGTCCTTTCAATGAAGCATCACTGTATATAACAAACTCACCATTCCTGGAAGGTAGTTCCAAAACTGGTCCATTCAGCAATCTTCTTTTCAATTCTTGAAAACAATCATCACATTCTTTTGTCCAGATAAACTTAACACCCTTTCGAGTTAGCTTAGTCATTGGACTAGATAATTGTGAAAAATTTCTAACAAACCTTCAGAAATATCCTGCCAAACCAAGGAAGATATGAATCTCGGTTACATTTGTGGATCTTGCCCATTCTTCCACAACTTTTTTTTGCAGGATCAACAGTTATTCCATCTTTAGAAACAATATGACCAAGGAATGAAATTTGTTGCAATCAAAACTCACACTTTCTGAATTTTCCATACAGTTTCTTTTATTTTAAGGTTTACAAGATAACCCTTAAGTGTCGTTCATTCTCTTCTTTAATTTTAGAAAATACCAAAATATCATCAATAAAAACCACCACAAACTTATCCCAGAACTCATGGAAAATTCTATTCATTATGTCCATGGATACAGCAGGTGTATTGGTTAGCCTAAAAGGCATTACTAAAAATTCATAATGGCCATATCTTGTACGAAATGCGGTCTTCGGAACATCTACTTCCTTTACCTTCAGCTGATGGTACCCCGATCTCAAGCCAATCTTTGAAAAATACTGAGCTCCCTGGAGGTGATCAAAAAAATCATCGATATGAGGAAAAGGATATTTTTTCTTAACAGTGATGTTATTCCAGGCTCTATAATCAATGAAAATTCTCATTGACCCATCTTTCTTTTTAACAAATAAAACAAGAGCACCCCATGGTGATGTGCTAGGTCGAATGAAACCTTTCTCTAATAAATCTTGCAATTGCTCATTCAACTCTAAAATTTCAATTTGAGCCATTTGATAAGGGGGTTTTGAAATTGGCTTAGCATCAGGAACTAAGTCAACAGTAAACTCAACTTCCCGATATGGTATTATTCCAGGAAACTCATCAAGAAAAACATCAGGATACTCATTTACCACAGGCGCATCATTAATCTGAACAGTTCCTTTATTTTCAACGATGTGTGTAAGGTAACATTCATTTCCATCTTTTAAATGTTTCTTGGCCTCTTGATAAGTTATCAATTGTAAGGGTTCATTCATGTACACAAACTGAAAGTATTTCTGAAAAGAAACTTCTTTCGCTCTGCAGTCAATCTTTGCATGTTAAATAGAGAGTCAATCCATACCCAGGATAACATCAAACTCTACTAGAGGTAGAACAATAATGTTTTCAAGTAGGTTCTTTCCATAGATAAGGATAGGAAGATTCTTATAAATTCTTTTTGCCTCAACATTTCCCCCAGGTGTTTTTACCAAAAGTTCAGGAGTCATTTCTTGAGATGGTATTCCCATTTTACTAGAAAAGTTTTCAGAGATGAAAGAATGTGTAGACCATGAATCAAACAACACGCTGGCATAATCTGAAAAAAAAACAAAGTACCTGATACAACTTCATTCGATGGCCTGACATCTGCTGAAGTAGTTGCAAAGGATTTCACCACCCCTTTCTGATTGTAGTCTAACTGCTTCCCATCACTCAAGCTCTTTGTCGGACACTCTTTTGTATAGTGACCCATCTCATTGCACTTATAACATTTCACTAACTGTAAATCAAATTTGGTATTACCTTCACCTTGATCCTTTTCAGAGCAATCACGAGCCTTATGTCCCCTCTTACCACATCGGTAGCACTTTCTAGAATTCAGAAGACATTCCCCAGCATGCCTTTTGCTACATTTATCACAAACTAGAAACTTAGTTTTCTTACCATCAGACTTTTTTGAAGAATTCTTACCTTTCTCCTGCCACCTCGGTCTCTTCTTCTGTTGGTTGTTATAGAACACTTGATCATCGACAAACTCCATTTCCACCTTCTCAGCACATCGAACAAGCTTTTCATAACTTTTAAACTCACGAGAAACTAATGCCCTTCGATATTTTGGCTTTAATCCTGAGTAAAAACGATTGATTTTACTATCAAGGTCTCGAATAAAATTTGGAGCATACCTTGCCAATCGAGTGAACCTTTATTCATAGGTAGCCACTGAGTCTTCCTCTTGCCTCAATTCCAATAATTTATTTCCCATCCTAAGTCGAACAGCCTTAGGAAAATACTTTTCAAGAAACATAACTTTGAATTCATCCTAGTCAAGAGCATCAATCTCATCAGTGTCCCTGATATTTTTAACCATAGACCACCACTGATCTGCCTCAACCTCCAAACGGTAAATTGAACGACTAACCTTTTGATTGTCTGAACACCCCATGACATCGAAAATCTTCTCCGGTGCTTTAATCCACCCTTCAGCTAACACAGGGTCAGATGATCCTCTGAATGATGGGGGATGTTGCCTCATGAAATGTTCCACCACTGACATGTTCCTATGCGGTTGATCTGGCTGATATCGTGCATGGATACCACCACCATTTATAGCCTGAGTAAATTGTGCCATCACTGCAACAAACTATTCAGTTCCAATTCCGACCATCTCAGGATGCTGATTTGAAAGGCTATTTCCTTCTGCATTCTTTCCTAGCACTACTTCCCTGCTTCCTCTGTGGAAAACCATTCTGAAAAAACATGTCTTAGATGAAGAAACATGGTAATCTCCAAATGCTATATCACTTCAATTTGACCATAAAAAATATTTTTTGACAATCATTTAATAGAATTCTAACTCCTAAAGTTATCTAAACTGGCCTTTGAAACCAATTATAAGGCCCCAGCCTTAAACAATACTTAATCTTGAGTTATTACAAGATTACACATTGAGGATCTTTTCGGGTTTAGAGTTTTGGAGAATTAGATCATAAAACACGCATTAAATTCCACATATAAACAAAGTGGTTACATAAAGATAGTATTCTTCATTCTCATCAATGGAAACATATTTAAAATAAAACGTGGATTCTTTCTTGACACTTCCTTGACACTATCATCATATCATGTACCTTTTCCTTGACCTGTGAAAAACATTTCAAAAAACATGGGATGAGCATAAAAAGCTCAGTAAGGGATATAAAAATATGCAAAGGAAACATGGGTACATATATAAATAAGAATGAGATCATACTTTACCCATAAAACATAAGCACTTTAACATACCTCATCAAATCAGGAATAAATCATAGAAATCATAAGACATAAAGGTAACTTGAGGCATTCATAACATTCATACATAGGGAGTAACCCTCTTTGTTACGTTTGGAATACCCATCACAATATATTCCCTAAATCTCTTCCGAGAAACCTTAACGTTTCACTCTTTCGCGTTACCCAATGCGTTGGAGAGCTATATCGGGCTCACCCGCCCTTAGTTTATCATGGAACCACCCGTATTCATAATAATTCCCAAGAACCTCAACATAATCGTATCACATAAAACATGCATAAAGGAATCATAACACTTCCACCTTTCAATCACAAGATATCAATACAAGATATTGATATAAAAACATTATGAAAACAATTTTCAAAACCAAAATAAAAGAAAAGTAAAACATGGTATTTATTTTTCTTTAAAAAAAAGGTATGGCTTGTAGAGGAAGCCGAAACTCAAATAATGGTCACGGCGGCGGAGAAGTCATTGACGCCACATACGTATGACAAAAACATTCTCTTTTTTAGTTTATTAAATGATTCATATAAAAAAGATTCCTTTTGAATAAACGTAAAATTCAAAGGGGTTTATACACCGTATAAAATAGCTTTGTGTACAAAACAAAATATTTCTCAATGAAAGGAGATTGAGACGAAGTCCCATACCTCGGGTCCGACATGACTCGGTCGTTCTTTAATCTCCTGAATAATAAACTTGAGTTAATTTATACATGATTAATAACCCTTTTCAGGTTCATTATTCCTTTTATATCACTTATTACCATGTCATGAACACTATGTAATTATTTAAGTTAATAACGGTCATTTTAACGATCATTGGTACTTGAGTCAAAAATAAACCCTTTATAATTACAAGTTGATCCTGTATCCATTATATCCAGAATGGTATTCATGATGTTGATATTATATATGTCATATATATCAAGTACATGCATGCATTTATAATATTACATAATCATTTAGAGGTAAGAAATGAAATGCACCGTTCATGGAGACGGTAAGCCGTACGTACGCATGAACGCTACTTTCATTTCTATTTCATATTTTATAGAATGGAATCATAATGATATAAAGGTATATTATACTTCCAGTATAATATCATATATAATATCATATTTACATCCTTTATATGTCCCACATATGGTATTTAACGAATCAAATCACTATGAGGGGGCGGTAGTCTGCACTTCTTAAATGAAGATATCGCGTTTACCCATAATGGAAACCATAAAGGTATGCCCAAAATGAAAAATAAAGAAGCTTAAGGAAAACATAAAAATATTATATATCATATATAAATATAGTGACATCTTAATGGCCACCTTTGAAGGTGTTAAAGGAATGTTGAACAATCATCGTTTCGGGAGGTATAAATTCACCATCCACAGAAACCGTATGTTCTTTAACCATTAGATGTAGGTGTGTGTAAGTGTAGCTTGAATCCTTCTTATAACAATATCCTAGTGTATTTAAGATACTTTAGTTTTTACAAAAGAAATAAATAAAAAGAGTTTAGGGGGTTGGAGAAGCAAAATAAAACAAAAGGACTCAAGTGAAGACATTACCTTAAAATCGGATAACTCCCTTTGGTTTGAGCTCAAAAGCTTCCTTGGGAAGTCTTCTTCCCAAAGTGAGGCTTCAAGGAGTAATAGAGGGAAGTGGAGAGACAAAATGGGCAGGGTTTGGCCGAGCCAAAGGCTTTGGGAGTGTGGGTAAGGAGGTAGAGGTGGGGGCCTTTTATAAGAGGAGAGGAGGGGCACTATTGGAAAGTAAAGAAATATTACTTTCTTTGAAAATGAGTTTTGGATTTAAATGGTCCCACATTGATATAATTCTAGGATAAGGTGATAAGGGTTCTAAATCCACCCATCCAATAGGTTTTGGACATGTGTAGGTCATATATTTTACATTATCTTTTCATTTTATTTAAATCCTTTATTAATGAGGTAATCGCTACATCATTATGATGTCATAAATACATTTATTTATTTATTGTCAAACAATTATAAATAAATATACAATGATGTAGTAAATCGATTTATCTTTCCAATGAATATTTATAGTCAAACATATGACTTGTATAACCCCATTTAAAAAATGTTTTCGTAAAACATAATATGTTTGTGTCATTTTTACTTTTACATTAAATAAAAAGTTATTTATGTCATTTCCCATCCTAAGTGGCTCCATGGGGTCCCCAAGTTGACCCATGGCTTTTCTTGGTCGGCAATGACACATACAATGAGTGTAGGACATGTTTCAAGCTCATCTCATACTATTAAAACATTATTTTTACCTTAAACTACACTAATTACCACTAATCACGATTAAAAACTTAATAAGTTACTATTCACGAAAAAATTATTTTAATCTCATTGAACCACATTTTACTTCTTGAGGACAACCATATAGGTCGGATTTTTGAAAATAAAATCACAGAAGTGACAAAGATTCATTTAAACTAAAAAAATTAGTTTCTTTAACTACCACTTAGTGATTTCACTATTCATCAAAAATTGAAGTTTTTCAGAAAAATACCAAAACATCACCCTAAGCTGTATTTGATATTCTGAATTCAAAAATGAATTCTATTTTACAAAATTCAAAACATATAAGTCACATTAATCAATTTAATAATTAATTCCCGTTGTCAGAGCAAATATCGTGTTTTTATGAAACAATAAGTATCAAAAGATTGACACCAGTTTAAGTCCAATTTCAAAGTGAAATTGATCCCAATGACCACCATTGGATTAAATGGTAAAAATATATTCTAATTTAACTTCAAAACCAATTCAAAATATAATCTAATCATATAAATAAATTAGATTAAAAACCAGTTTTGATGTAAAATGCAGTATTTTTTCACTATTCATTAAAAAATGAACATTGTCGGAAAAATACCAAAAATTCACACAAAGTAAATTTTGATGTCCCAATCATAAAGAATAAGTTTATTTTGACAATCATAGCTTATAAAATTGTCAAAATATAGATTTAAAAATGTTTTTCCATCAAAAGGCAGTAGAACTATCTTTTAAAAATATTACTGTATTCCATGTTTAAGATTGGATTTATTTCCACTTTAAGCCTCTAAAACACTATCTAGTTCATTAATAGACATGGATAAAAATATCTATTATTCATTACTTAATTGGGATGTTACAATAACTATGTGGGAATATTTACAAAAATTATAGAAGTATATATCTAAATTAATATTTACATGAGTTATATTAAATATCATGTGTAAATAACTTTTATTTTATCCTTTTATATATTTTTAATAGCATGTGGATTTTATATAATTAATTAAACATGGTTGGATGAAATAATTTATACAATCTATTTTTACTTAATTTTTATTGGATGATGAATTTTATTTCTATTTATTATTCTTATTATTATTTTTTATTACTCACATATTTTTCATGCATAAATATAAACATTAATAAAACTATTATCATTTTTTATCTTGAGTGGAATGTAATCTATTCTATGTGAACATATAGAATCCAAACATTCACATAATTTACCATGAAAAAAAATTTAAATATAATGAGTTCTTCACTATTGTTGGATCAATAGAGAAGACAATGGATAAATAGAGACCTTAGGGGAATACCTAGATTCATATCCTAACTCATATTGTAGAACATATTCAAATATTATACATTTTAATTATTTGGTTTCATAAAAACTTTGGACTTAGACCACGTCATTTTAAACACATCTATTCTTTTCCATCCATGATCACATACAGGTGAGGGGAACTCTGGACATTGGAATTAAATTTTATCTCTTAAATACATTCACACATTCACTTGTACATTTAAATATGGATGGAAGATTCACATATCATAAAAATAATTAACAATTGTTAATTTTCAAAACCCAAATGAAATAATTAAATTAAATAATAAATTCTACACCATCTATAGTTTAGTCTCAACTCCTGGACAATCCAAATGAAATAAATTTCAAAAAAAAACTTATGACACCGAAATATAACTCAAGAGAATTTTAATTCAATAAAGTATATTAAAATAATATTAATTATTAATTTGTATACCCCAATACACTTGAAATATTTTCATTAATTAAATAAAGTTAAAATCTTTTTTCTAAAATTTGTTAAATTTATTCTGGTCATTAAGGATAAGAAAATGTCCCCTAAAGGGTAATCATGCCCTTATAAGATCTTGTTTTTTCAAGAAAGTGAAATGTTTTTTGACATGGGAATGCCTTTTTTGGGAGACCTATCAGCATGTTATGTTACATTGGGTTGTGTGTCCCATGTGGTGCACACATAGATACAACAAGGAAACCCCTGAGCTTCCACATCTAATAAAAAAGTAAAAAAACATTAAATGGAAATATGATAGCACATATAGGGGATGTCATGGTCTATTTCACCTTATCATTTAGTGTTATATTTCCAATATTTTTATATTAATGAAAAAACAATATGTAAATGTTTTAATTATTATTTACGCAACCCACCTCCCTGACAAATTTTATTCTCTAACGAGCGACCCCACCAATGTTTCTTTGACCAAAGTTACTCATGCAAACTTCCCATTACAAGACAATAATATATATATAATAATGTTTTAAAAAACAAATTGATCATCCAAGAGCTATTTAAAGGCTATGAGAACTCTTATCGACACATTGTTAGTGCCGTTGAAATCACATAAAAACCATTTTACAAAATTCTATTAAATTTAATAAAAATTTCAACTTTAATAGTAAAATTATTGATTTAATATGATGGAAGGAACCAAGTATGTAGAGAAATCCTAACGGTTGGAAAATTTTAATTATAAAACATAATCTATAATAATATACATGATCCAATGTGGGGATACCAAATTCATTCCCTAGATATTGTGAAATTAAATTAAATTCTAAAAGTAAAATTAAAATTATACGTTAAAATAATAGTGAAATATTGGTGATATATACTCTTCTCTAGAAACTATTATCTTGAATAAACAACACTTTATTCCCTCTAAATCATCAAAATATACCGTAAAACTTGATAAATATCATTATTTGGTTCATGCGTTCTAGAATAGAAAATTTATTTTCTTAAAACACTTGTTAAATCAAAATAAGATCATGTGATTGATCACTAATAATTGATTTGTATATTCATTATCATTATCTATAGAGGATCTAGATAATATAAAATATTATAGAAATCAAAAAAATCATGAAATTTTCCACCCACACTATTCCGGAATCGCAATGAGCATAAATATTTTTGTTTAACTTTCTAAAATTGTATTTTATGTCCTTGGGTATGTTAAATTTATTATAATATATCAAAAATGACACATATACGTATGTAAACATTCATACATGCTAGGAATATTTCACCACTCGCTGTTAACATTATAAAATTAAATGTGAAGAACTATGAGCCATCAACTCATCTTTTTTCCTCTTATAATTATTTAAAAAACATTGAATTTGTAATGTTATTTCAAAAAAGAATAAATTCTTGTATCCAATTATATAATGAAATAAAATTTGAATACCTGGTGAAATAAATTAAATTGTAATTATTCTAAAATTAAATAGAATAAAAAAATTTATTTATGATCATTCATTTGGATGTCCAGTAGTTCTCGCATATGGGGTCAACTTCATCTTAAATTCTAATTCATCTGAATTGGTGTAACCAATGGATACACATTATTTGTGAATATTTATGCCCCCATCATGATAGTATTTAGCCCAACTCACAGACCATGATCATTATCTTGTAACACATCATGGCCTATAAAGATAATGATTAGTGATAGCTACAACTACCAACTATGAATTATCATTATGGATTATAATCCACTTCCTTGATATCAAATAATGAAATATGAATAATATGTGTCATCACCCTATATTATTGATATATATTTTATGGATTTCCAAAAATGAACTCTTTGAGATATTACAATGGCTTCGAATTTACCAAAAAATTGTATTCTGGTCAAATGCCAATATATTCCTTATTTCATTAATTTGGAAGGGATGAATATTTTGTGGAAATATTTATTAATTTTATAAAATAAATTAAACTATAAATATATCCATCCCTTTTGTTAGAACATGCCATCATAATTTTCATCCGTACAACAAATTATATGACTTTTATAAGTATTAATAATAATATATTGTTTTGGGACCAATGCACACAGTAAAGACCCGTAAATTTCAAGGAAATTTTTTTGTTAATTTTCTTTGGAATTTACAAGAACGCAGTTTCTGACGGCAAGTGATTCTGAGGCCCGGTGTGCCCAAAATCATTTTCCAAAGTTTGGCTCAGGTACGTTCAGTGAACGAATGAGCGGGTTTTTCTATCTTTTGAACCGGTGCACGGAATCGAATTCTGATGGCACCGATGGAATCGCAGTGCCGGTACTTGCTTAGAAACGCCTCTTCCGGAGTTGCGTTTGCTCTGGTGTGGTTTTTAATTTTTGGGTTTTAAGTTAAGAAATAAAATAATGTGGTACGAAAAACATTATTTTATTTCACTTAAAGACGCTTAAAGTCACTTTAAGCTTCTTAAGCTGAGTTGAAGCGGATAGGGTGGAACCCAAAATATCCTACCCTCTTGGTAGGACATTTGCAAGGTGGGGCCTGCATGAGCCCCACCGTTTCTTTTCCGCTAAGTAACGCACCCGCGAAAACCCCTATTAAATGAAAGTCAACTGACACATTTTCTAAATTCTTAACGCCCCTATTAATTGGGCGGTTAGTTTGTCGCAATTAATTCTATGAATTGATTGTTCGTTACTTATCTTTTTTTTCAAATTCTTTAGTTGATAATAAATTAAGATGAGGAATTATTTTATTATGTGGTTGTTGTGTTAAACCTTTGGAGAATCTCTAAATATCTTCATCCTCCTTCATGAAGAAGGCGAAGAACACCGAGCCCTTGGAGATCGACGAGGCGATGCCGAGTACAGCGACGCCGATGCTTCTTCCACGACGTTTTTCCCCGCGACAATCTTCGATCGGCATCTTGAGGTAGGGGATTGCTGTCATTTTAATTATATGTGAATTATAACATCAACAGAGATTTAATTGTTATAATTAAATCTGTATGTCCTTGATCCTCAGAGTCTGTCTACGTGATGCCGAGTTCCGCGGGACAGTGCTGCCCTTCCGCGACGCGACGATCCTTTTCTTCCGCGACGGTCAATTCCGCGACGAACTTGCATATGACAACGAAAAAGGTAGGGGTCGTTTTGAAAATGATAATACCCATGTTTGTTTTCCTCCATGGAAAGAATGCGGAACAACCAATTAAAATGTTGGTTTGTGGATTATTATTGCGGGACGTGGTTTATCAATTGCTGGGATTTATGGTCCTGTTTCAAACCGCTAACGCGGTGGGTGCGGACCAACGAACAAGTCCGAACCCACATCCCATTTGTTCTTGGTGTTCGGAATGGCGGACGATGAAACAACGGTCTGTAGAGATGATTTTTTGATTCCGCAGTGAAGAACGGGACCCGAGATGAGCTATGGCGCAGACGGAAATGAAATCGGACCACCGGAGAAACTATGGTGGCCCGCGGACTCCACAGGCGGCGCCCCGGCACGCCACCCGACGGAGCCGCCGCGGCGGCGATGGCCAGCAGACCCGCGACTGCGTGGGTCCGGTGAGATGCGGGACGCGGCCTTGCCACGTCCGCTGACCAAGGGAGGCCCCACGTGGGGCCGTGGTGTTCTCACGCGGGGGCAGCACGCCCCTCGCCGGTTCCTTTGCCCGGCTGCTCGGCCGAGCCGAGCCACACCGACCCGCCGGCCGGGTCGCGCCCAGGCGGGGCCGGGTCAGGCCCAACTGGGTCGGACTCGGACTCGGGTCGGGTCGACCCGGTTCGGGCCGATCTTGGGGGTCGTGCAGGGTCGGTCTGGGCCCAGACCCCCCCGTTTTCGGACCTTTTCAGTCTTTAGCTCATAACATGATCTACGGGCCTCCAAACGACGCGCCATCAGTGGAGATGAAATACTTGGATCGAGACGGTGGTTTCGATATATCACACTCAAGGTATCAGAATACTTTGGGTTCGGCCAAGTTGGTTTGTACAGAAAACCAACTGGGCCCTCGGAGCGGAAACACTCATATTTTGAGCTTCGGACGTCCGATTGACGTGCCGTCAACTTTGTTGAATTCCTCTAAGTGAGAAGGATCTTTTGGCTTACTCCGCCCGAGGTTTGGACACAAGTGGAGTACGGTCGGGTCTGTTTTCCTTAAAATCCAACCGGGCCCCTAGGACGAAAAAGCCAATAACTCTCAGACCGGGCGTCCGATTGACGCGCTGTCTGCGACGTTGAATTCCGGTTAACGATACGGAACTTTTGGATACATCAACTCTGGACTATGTGTCAGTTGATGTATCATCCTCTCGGCTCGTGGAGCGGACCCCCCCCCCCCCCCCCGAACGAGCTTGCTGTGTGGGGGAACCCTAGAGCTGGCTGCGACTGCAACTGTGACGACGACGACTGTACAGAGATCCTCAGTGGATTCGACGGTGATGACTACAGCACTCAGTGATCCATTGTGGGTCAGTGCTACAAATCTTGTGTGGGTTCGATCCTGTGTGGGTCAGCACTCAGCGGTCTTGTGTGGGCCAGCGCCTACAGATCCTGTGTGGGTCTGATCCTATGTGGGTCTTTGCAAGGGTTAGTTACCTATCGATCCTTTGTGGGTCATTGCGGGGGTTAGTTACCTATCGATCCTGTGTGGGTCAGATCCTTTGTGGGTCATTTCGGGGGTTAGTACCTATCGATATTTTGTGGGTCGGACGACTTAGATGAATCAGTGGTGACACCTGATCATCTCTATCGTCATACAAGAAGTATACCTGTGTGAGCTGAAATCCTGTTTTACTTTACTTTGTGGATTGTGTTGTGATATCCTGTGTGGATTTATGTTTTTCTTTCCTGTGTGGAATGGGTTGTACTTGATCTTGGATGTTAGAGCCGAGTGAGAAATGATGACTTAGGTATATGTATGGGAATATACCTAAGCAATGTCGGATGTTACTTCGTGATTGTATCTTACCTTTGTGTTTATCCTTTGTGGATTCTGGGAGACCTTTGGGGGTCTCGGGGTCCCTACTGAGTAGCTTATACTCACCCCTGCATGGGCTATGCCCGCACTACATTGTGTTGGTTGCAGACGACGGACAACGCTGATCGTGGTGGAGGCTCGCGGAGTAAGATGGTACCTGGAGGTGGACCACTGGGCAGGACGTACTCGGAGCGGTCGGCTGGACCCGAGGAGCAGTGGAGGCTTTCTGTACCCACCCTTCAGGTGGGATTTTCAGTGGACAACTCGACATTGCGGCTTTACTTTTCAGTTTCCGTTTTCCCTTTCCGGTTGTACTTTACTTTCAGTTTGGGTTTGTATACTAGCCCACCTACTTTTACGCACTTACTGTTGTACTCAGTTTTTACTTAGTGTTTACATCTACTTCTTGCTTGCTCTGTGGTGTTTGTTTACTTTACAAAGGTAATGTCTTCCCTTTTTACTGGGATTTACGCCTTGCTGCTAGTCACCAGCCCCTGGCCTATGGGAGGCGGGCATGGGGTTGTCACGGCACGGGTCCCGAGGACGGGTCGTGAAAAATTGGTATCAGAGGACTTCGGTTATAACGCAGAACTTGGGACTCTGATCTTTTTTCTATGTGAAGCAATAGTGTTTAGCGTATTGGGGGTGGTTATCAGTCCAGGGATTCCAGTGTTGGTGCGGCGGCCAACGTATCCGTATACCAGGACCCTGAATTCTGATTTCCAACTTAATGCACGAAAACATTGATTGCATGTGTGTTTCATGTTTTCTTTGTGATTACTTGTATTAGCTCACCAGGTATACTATTCTGATCATGGTGCACCTATTTCCTTTTCAGGATGGCCCCACGATGGAAGCCAGCTAGGGTTCCGAGAGTTGAGTGTCACGACAGCCCGCCGAGCGATGAGGCCTCGGTGCCGGGCCCTTTGACAGCTGAGACACCAGCGGTACCTCTACCCGCTGAGCCACCGATGCTTCAAGCCCCAGCCACTGACAATGCACGTCACCTTAGTACACTGCATGAGTTCCAGTGCCAGCGAAAGCCTAGGTTCCGTGGGGAGACGGACCCCCAGGCAGCCAAGGACTGGCTGGAGGCAGTTGTACGAGTTTTCAGGCTAGTGAGGACACCAGCAGACCTCATGGTGATCCTCGCAATGAGCCTACTGCACGCAGTAGTGAGATGATGGTGGAGCTTGATGCTCCAGGTGCACGATGAGGCATCTCTCATCTGGACAGACTTTGAGGGCCTCTTCCGCTCATAGTTCGTCCCGGACACCCTCCGGGCGATGCACATCCAGGAGCTTCTTCAGCTGCGGCAGGGCAGCTTGACGGTCACCCAGTACTCGGCGAGATTTACCGATCTCTCGCACTACTCAACCGACATGGTACGAGACCCATTCTTCCAGGACTAAACCTTTGGGAAGGGATTGAGACACGAGATCAGGGCATCGCTGATCTCCCTCATCATTCTGACTCAGACATGAGTACTGGAGCGAGCCCTTTTGATCGAGAGATTTCTTGCTGAGACTTCTCCAGCAGCGAGACCTACCGCGGGGCGGCGCCTAGCAGAGTCTTCCGCAGCAGGAAGTCGAAAGATGACTTAGGGGTCCAGGAAGACCAGAACCTCACGTAGACGGCCTCAGGACACTGGCTCAGCAGTGTGGGGCACACAGCGCAGAGCTAGTCTTTCGAGAGGCAGGCAGTGCTACACATGCGGCGGGCAGGGCCACATGGCTCGTGACTGCCCAACCCACAGTGTCGAGGAGAAGCTGACAGTTGAGGGGCCACCCAGGTAGAGGCATATGGTCGACTGTGGAGGTCTTCAGGGAGGAGGCAGACGAGGTAGAGGAGCTGGCCGAGCAGCAGGTGCTGGGCGACGCTTTGAGGCTCTACCACCACCACCACCAGGAGGTCTACCCCAACCACAGGGAGCTGGCGGGCAGAGACAGGCACAACTCCAGGAAGTAGAGGCCTATGACCACGGTGCGCTCAAGATGATTCGAGGTACGATATATGTCTATTCCAACCTTTTTGTAGCTCTTATAGACACAAAAGCAAGTCACTCATTCATAGCCTCTACCCTTGTTCAGAGCTCGGAGATTCCGACAGAGCCGTTGGCTCGATCCTTATGGCTAGAGACTCCTACGGGAGCAGACTCGACGATTACGCACTGGTGCCGGCAGTGTGAGCTTACTCTAGGAGGCGAGAGCTTCGGCTGGGATCTTCTTGTAGTGGCGTCGAGGCCTTACGACGTCATCTTGGGCATGGATTGGGTATCTACATTTCATGCTCAGATTGACTTTTTTCGGCACAAGGTGTGATTTGTACGCACCTACGGGAGCAGATTAACCTTCACCGGCGAGAAGGGAGCCTTTGCAGCACAGGATGGACTACTCTAGAGGAGAGGACAGCCCATCACTCATCAGTTTGCTAGCCTCATCCTAGGAGCAGTTGATGTGCAGAGTCCTAGTTTTCCTGCAGTGGTGGATCAGTATGCGGACGTCTTTCCCGACGATGTTCCAGGGCTACCTCCTCTCAGAGAGGTAGACTTTCATATTGACATGTACCCCGGGATAGCCCCAATATCGACTCTAGTATATCGGATGTCCCTCGCTGAGCTTCGAGAGCTATGGGTACAGTTGGAGGACTTGCAGGGAAAGGGATTCATCCGACCCAGAGTTTCACCTTGGGATTCCCCGATATTGTTCCCCAAGAAGGAGGACGGGAGATTGCGACTGTGTGTCGACTATCATCTCTTGAACCAGGTGACAGTGAGGAACAAGTATCTACTACCGAGGATTGATGACCTATTTGATCAGCTCAAGGGATCACGGTGGTTCTCGAAGATAGAATATAGGTCAGGCTATCATCAACTCATAGTTCAGGACAAGGACGTGCAGAAGACGGCCTTCAGATGTCGGTATGGCCACTATGAGTTCTTGGTTATTCCATTCGGCATAACCAATGCTCCAGCAGTGTTCATGGGCCTCATGAACAGGGTCTTTCAGCCATACCTCGATCGATTAGTCATAGTATTCATCGACGACATTTTGATATACTCGACGACTGAGGAGGAGCACGCCTACCACTTACGGGTTGTACTAGACACACTCCGAGAGAACCAGCTTTATGGAAAGCTCTCGAAGTGTCAGTTCTGGATACGTGAGGTCCACTTCTTGGGACACGTCTTCTTTGAGGCAGGAGTTGCAGTGGATCCTGCGAAGATCGAGGTAGTGCTAGCTTGGGAGCCACCCAGGAGCGTGATGGAGGTGCGGAGTTTCTTGGGACTAGCTGGATACTATTGGAGATTTGTGCCATACTTCTCTAGAGTTGCGGTACCACTCTCAACTCTTACGAAGAAGGGGAAACCCTTTTTGTGGTCAGACAGATGTCAGCAGAGCTTTCAGAAGCTGATAAAGAGATTGACCAATGCACCTATATTGAGGTTGCCTAAGGAGGGAGTAGGGTTCGTAGTCTACTGCGATGTATCAGGGACCGGACACGGATGTGTCCTGATGTAGGAGCGAGCAGTGATCGCCTATGGATCACGTCAGTTGAGGCCGCATGAGAAAAACCACACTACCCATGACTTGGAGTTAGCAGCATTAGTCTTCGCTTTGAAGACATGGCGACATTATCTGATCGTCGAGCGCTTTATAGTCTTTTCTGACCATTAGAGTCTCAGGTACATCTTCTCGTAGAAGGACCTGAACCTGAGACAGCGGCGATGGCTCGAGTTCCTCGAGGACTATGACTTTGAGATAGTCTATACTCCTGGGAAGGGGAAAGTAGTAGCCGATGCTCTCAGCAGGAGGATGGGCATTCAACTACTCGAGGAGGCGACGAAGCAGCTAACTACTTTGCAAATATCCGTCGTGGATAGAGATGGGGCAGCCTTCCTTCAGTCTCTCAGAGTCTCTCCTCCACTACTACAGCAGGTCAGAGAGGCACAGTGTGGGGACGCTGACTGTGAGACGCAGCGTGCACAGATATCCTCAGGACATGAACCTGATGGTTTCTCCTTTGGAGCAGAGCACGACATCCTTTTCAGAGGACGTACGTTAGTACCAGTCGCTTTACGAGAGGATATTCTAAGAGAGTTTCACACTTCTCTTTTGGCGGTACATCTTGGAGTGGCGATGATGTACCAGGACCTTAGACGACATCACTGGTGGCCGGGCATGAAGAAGGTTGTGGCAGAGTTTGTTTCTCGATGCCTCACCTACCAGGAGGTGAAGGTAGAGAATCACGTACCAGTAGGCTTGGTACAGCCCTTGGAGGTACCAGAGTGGAAGTGGGATGGGATATCTATGGACTTCGTGACTGGACTTCCATGCACATTCAGAGGTCATGACTCCATTTGGGTGATTGTCGACCGACTCACCAAGTCATATCACTTCATACCCATCAGAGAGCAGGGCTCAGTGGAGAGCTTGGGGAATCTCTACGTTTAGGAGATTGTACGGCTTCACGGGGTGCCATCATCTATCGTCTCCAATCGCGATGATCGCTTTACTTCCCTGCTTTGGAAGGGGTTGCAGGAGGAGTTCGGGACGCAGCTATGTCTGAGCGCTGCCTTTCACCCTCAGACAGATGGTCAGACGGAGAGGACCATTCAGACCCTTGAGGACATTCTCTGCGCATGTGTCCTTGACTTTGGTCGTAGCTGGGAGGACCACCTACCCTTGTAGGAGTTTGCGTACAACAACATCTACCACTTCACCATCAGGATGGAACCATACGAGGCGTTGTACGACAGACCTTGCAGATCTCCTTTGTACTGGACAGACCCTGGGGAGTCAACACTTGTGGGACCAGAGATGGTCCGAGCCACGATAGAGAAGGTCTAGGTCATCTAGGAGAGGATGAGGACAACTCAGAGCTGGCAGAAGACTTATGCTGACTGGAGGAGGAGGCCACTAGAGTTCGAGGATGGAGACCACGTCTTCTTGCGTGTCTCACCTCGACGTGGATTACAGAGATTTGGCCAAGGCATCAAGTTTTCTCCACGCTTCATCGGACCATTCCAGGTCGTCAGCAGGATCGGCGAGGTGGCTTATCGCCTAGCTCTACCACCTCAGTTGCACCGGGTGCATGACGTCTTCCACGTATCTCAGCTGAGGAGATACGTGCATGACCCGACGCATATCATTGACCATGGGGAGCTGGATATTGATGATGGGGCAACTTTTTCGGAGGTCCCGATGGAGATCAAGGATCGATAGGAGCAGGTCCTACGTGGATGATCGATTCTTCTAGTTCGCATCAGATGGCAGCACGGGAACCTCCAGGAGAGCACTTGGGAGCAGGAGGCTCAGATGCGTGCTCAGTACCCACATTTGTTTCCCTAGCTTAGGATGTATCTTTATGGGGACGTAAATCCCTGAGGTGGGAGTGATGAAAAGACCCGTAAATTTGAAGGAATTTTTTTTCTTAATTTTCTTTGGAATTTTACAAGAACTCAGTTTCTGACGGCAAGTGATTCTGAGGCCCGGTGTGCCCGGAATCATTTTCTGAAGTTTGGCTCGGGTACGTTCAGTGAACGAACGAGCGGGTTTTTCTAACTTTTGAAGCGGTGCTTGGAATCGAATTCCGAGGGCACCGATGGAATTGCAGCGCCGGTACTTGCTTAGAAACTCCCCTTTTGGAGTTGCGTTTTCTCGGGTGTGGTTTTTAATTTTTGGGCTTTATGTTAAGAAATAAAATAATGTGGTATGAAAAACTATATTTTATTTCACTTAAAGCCGCTTAAAGCCACTTTAAGCTGATTAAGCTTAGTTGAAGCGGATTGGGTGGAACCCAAAATATCCTACCCTCTTGGTAGGATATTTTCATGGGGGGCCCACATGAGCCCCACCGTTTCATTTCCGCTAAGTAACGCTCCCGCGAAAACCCCTATTAAATGAAAGTCAACTGACGCATTTTCTAAATTCTTTATGCCCCTATTAATTGGGTAGTTAGTTCGTTGTAATTAATTCTATTCATTAATTGTTCGTTACTTATCATTGTTTTTCAAATTCTTTAGTTGATAATAAAATAATATGAGGACTTATTTTATTATGTGGTTGTTGTGTTAAACCTTTGGAGAATCTCTATAGATCTTCATCATCCTTCGCGAAGAACGCGAAGAACGTGAAGAACACGAAGAACGCGAAGAACACGAAGTACGTGAAGAACACCAAGCCCTCGGAGATCGACGACGCGACGCCAAGTACCACGACGCCGATGCTTTTTCCACGACGTTCTTTCCCCACGACAATCTTCGATCGGCATCTTGAGGTAGGGGATTGCTGTCCTTTTAATTCATTGTGAATTATAACATCAACATAAATTTAATTGTTATAATTAAATATAAATTTCCTTGATCCTCGGAGTTTGTCTACGCGATGTCGAGTACAGCGCAACAGCGACGCCCTTCCACGATGCGACAATCCTTTTCTTCCGCGACGGTCAATTCTGCGACGTACTCGCATCCGATGACGATGAAGGTAGCGATCGTTTTGAAAATGATAATACCCATGTTTGTTTTCCTCCAATGCAACAATGCGGACCAACCAATTAACAAGTTGGATCACGGATTATTATTTCGGGACGTGGTTTATCAATTGCTGGAATTTATGGTCTTGTTTCAAACCGCTAACGCAGTGGGTACGGACCAACGAACAAGTTTGAACCCACCGCCCTTTTTTTCTTGGTGTGTGGAATGGCAGATGATGACAAAATGGGCCGAAGAGACGATTTGTTGATTCCGCAGTGAAAAACGGGACCCGGGATGAGCTACGGTGCAGACAGAAATGAAATCGGACCACCGGAGCAACTCCGGTGGCCCGCGGACTCCACAGGCGGCCGGAGGAGGCGGCGCCTCGGCGCGCCGCCGGACGGAGCCGCCATGGCTAAAGCCGCGGCGATGGCCGCCAGCAGACCCGCGACCGCACGGGTCCAGCGAGACACGGGACGCGGCTTTGCCGCATCTGCTGACCAAGGGTGGCCCCACGCGGGGCTGCTGTGTTCTCACGTTGGTGCAGCACGCCCCTTGCAGTTTACTTTGCTCCGCTGCTCGGCCAAGCCGAGCCACGCCGACCCGCCGGCCGGGTTGCACCCAGGCCGGGCCGGGTCGCGCACAACCGGGTTGGACCTGGTCCCGAGTCGGGTTGACCCGATTCGGGCCGACCCAGGGGGGGGTCGGGCCGGGTCGGTCCAGGCCCAGACCCCCCATTTCCGGAACTTTTCGGTCTTTTGCTCATAACATGATCTACGGGACTCCGAACGACACGCCGTCAATGGAGATTCGATCCTTGGATCGAGACGGTCGTTTCTGTATATCACACTCAAGGCTTCGGAATACTTTGGGTTCAGCCGGGTTGGTTCGTACACGAAACCAACCGGGCCATCGGAGCGGAAACGCTCATATCTTGAGCTTCGGACGTCCGATTGACGTGCCATCGACTTTTTAAATTACTCTATGTGAGACAGATCTTTTGGCTTACTCTGCCCGAGGTTTGGACGCAGGTGGAGTACGGTTGGGTCGGTTTTTCCTTAAAAACCAACCGGGCCCCTGGAACGAAAAAGCCAATAACTCTCAGACCAGGCGTCCGATTGACGCGCCATCTGCGATGTTGAGTTGCGATTGATGATACGGAACTTTTGGATAAATCAACTCGGGACTATGTGTCAGTTGATGTATTAGCCTCTCGGCTCGTGGAGCGGACCCTCCCGAATAAGCTTGCTGTGTGCGTGAACCCAAGAGCTGGCTGCGACTGCTACTGTGACTGCAACGACTGTACACAGATCCTCAGTGGATTCGATGGCGATGACTACAACACTCAGCGATCCTTTGTGGGTCATTGCTACAGATCTTGTGTGGGTATGATCTTGTGTGGGTCAGCGCTCAGCGGTCCTGTGTGGGCCAGCGCCTAAAAATCCTCTGTGGGTCCGATCTTGTGTGGGTCTTTGCAAGGGTTAGTTACCTATCGATCCTTTGTGGGTCAGATCCTTTGTGGGTCATTGCGGGGGTTAGTTACCTATCGATCTTGTGTGGGTCAGATCCTTTGTGGGTCATTGCGGGGGTTAGTATCTATCGATCCTTTGTGGGTCCGATGACTTAGATGAATCAGTGGTGATACCTGATCATCTCTATCTTCATACAAGAAGTATACCTGTGTGAGCTGAAATCCTGTTTTACTTTCCTTTGTGGATTGTGTTGTGCTATCCTGTGCGGATTTATGTTTTGATTTCCTGTGTGGAATGGGTTGTACTTGAGCTCGGATGTTGGAGCCGAGTGAGAATTGATGACTTAGGTATATGTATGGGCATATACCTAAGCAGTGTCGGGTGTTACTTTGTGATTGTATCTTTCCTTTGTGGTTATCCTTTGTGGATTCTGGGAGACCTTCGGGGGTCTCAGGGTCCCTACTGAGTAGCTTATACTCACCCCTGCACGGGCTATGCCCACACTACATTGTGTTGGTTGCAGACGACGGACATCACTGATCGTGGTGGAGGCTTGCAGAGCAGGACGGTACCTGGAGGTGGACCACTGGGCAGGACGTACTCGGAGCGGTTGGCTGGACTCGAGGAGCAGTGGAGGCTTTCTATACCCACCCTTTAGGTGGGATTTCTAGTGGATAGCTCGATGTTGTGGCTTTACTCTTCAGTTTCTGTTTTCCCTTTACTGTTGTTCTTTACTTTCAGTTTGGGTTTGTATACTGGCCCACTTACTTTTCCGCACTTACTGTTGTACATAGTTTTTACTTAGTGTTTACTTCTACTGCTTGCTTGCTCTGTGGTGTTTGTTTACTTTAAAAAGGAAATTCCTTCCCTTTTTACTAGGATTTACTCCTTAGTGCCAGTCGCCAGCCCCTGGCCTATGGAAGGCGGGCTTGTGGTAGTCACGGCCCGGGTCCTGAGGACGGGTCGTGACACACACATTCATATATTGGAATAACCAATGAAAAAATATAGAATCTCTATTGTAAATCAAATTATCATAACCTATTATCTTATAGAAAACCTAGATCACACTTAATTAGTAGAAGTCTCAATATATTAGGATTACCTTCCTCAGATATCATATACAATCTATGCGCATTTAGATCATGTAATTTAGGTGTAGATCATGTATATAAGAATATCCAAATATTACATATTGGTTATCATCATTCAAGGTAATTTTTATGACCTTTCAGCATGAAAAATTCCATAAGGATATTTATCACTATAATGTTTCATAAAAGATCCCACATCAAGTGATGTAGAATTTATGATTATTCGATACTATGAAAATAAATCAAATCAATAAGAGAAATTAAATGATTCTTTGGAACTAACTCAAACAACTATTAGTATTGTTTTTTGTCATACTACCTTATAAAACACACAGAATCATAGGATTATGATTAATCCCTTCACATAGTTCCTATTTTCATGAAATTCCATTCATGTTTCTCTGAAAAAATATTCTCACTCTTTGAGAAATAATTTTTTGAATGTTTTTATAACACCATTGTGAAATTTATTCATTTTCAATATTTTATTCACTAATTTTTTTTGGCATCAGGTAAATCCTTCCAATACATTTCACAAAATTCTTTCCCCCTTGTTTAAAAACTACCTGGATATATGGAATGGTTCCTTTATAACTTCCTAAAACACATATGAAATCATGATTCCACGGGATTCATTCATGAATTGGATATCATGTAAACTCATTACAATCTTGTGTATGACTTATGTGAAAATACTTCCTTTTAAATGAATCTATCACTAAAATCTAAAAGATTATTCAAACTTATGCTAATATTCTACTTTTTCTTCAAACACCCAAACACATTTAAAATGTATTATCCCATAAGATATTTTTCTTCTCATTAGATCAACATGTTAAATTTATCTCCTTTTGTCTCTTATAACATATTATTTGTCACAAGACTCCTTAATCAACCCAAAAATGGGTTGAAAAAAACATAACATCGTCAGATCAGATATCCTTGGTTCCACTAATCTTCCCACAGGGTTTTTTTGCAATACAAAGAAAAATTCAATTATTCAAAAACAATTTACTTATTTCCTATGAAAATAGAATATCTCATCTATAAATCCATGTGATCATGAGAATTACTCAATATAGAAATCATAAATAAATAGATCATTCCATTAATCTTGTAATACATCATTCCAAAAAAACATTTTCTTCATATTTATTCAAGCACCATTCTCTATGGATCACATCTCCCCCTGATGTTAATACCATGTACTCCCCCCTTGAGGAGAGAATCTCATCATTGAAACCACTTCTTAAGAAACAAAGAAATTTTCCATCAAAACTCTAATAATATTACTTTTTAATGAATTTTAGCATCATAAAGATCTCTACATTTGAAGATAAATATAAAGAGAAAGATCATTTGAAACACAAAACAAACTATGTAAAGCATTAGAAAAAATGTGGATTGGGGCGAATTCAAACCTCTATAATCCAAGGGAGGTGGTTCAAAATTGGGGTTCATCCAAAGTTTATAACATTCTGGAGTGTGAAATTAGATAATATTGATATCTACCACTAATTGTTTAGTTCCAACATGCTCTATTTTTATCACTCCTTACTCTAATATTTCATTGATAATGTGATATTTGATCTCAATTTGTTTAGTAAGAGACCGATGGGTGATATTTTTGGTGATTTCAATCACAAAATTTATGTTATAATTGATCAAAATTAGTTTCATTACTTCCCTACCGATATCATGTAACTGTTACTTCATCCATAAAACATAAGTGCATTCCTTGGTAACTAAGTAATATTCTTCTTTCATCATTCTCAACGAAGTGATATCCTCATTTTTTCACAACCAGGCGACACATTTACATCTAATGAATAATTCACCACCACATGTAATATTTTAGACTACCACATTACATCCTAGTCTATATAAAAAAGTGAGTAATCAAAAATTGAGTGTTCCTTGGATTTAAAAAGATATTTATACTATTGTGATATTCCCTCATTTGGATAAATTTTTGAATGGGATGAAAAACTTGTTTCAAAATCAATATCTTGAAATTTTACTATATAAAATAATAAAATTCTAATTATGCTCTTATATAGAGTATGGTCCATATATTTTTTATCCCTATTCCTCCTAATCATTTTTCTAAATGCTATGAAATTTACAATTAGATTGGAACATGCAAATCAAAATTCCTCAGTATCTCCTTTGTTTACCAATCTTGACAGATAAATATGAATTTGAAATTTTGATATACTAATATCCCCATAATGTATTTTAATTCATTAATACTATAAATATAAATTTTTGAACTCATCATATTAGAAAAAATCTTTTTAGAGTTCTTTTTTCTTCCAAAAAATATTATATCGTCCACAAAAATATGCACCACGAATTATCATTCTTTGTATTTATTTACAAACTGTAAGTGATATGAACCACCAATTTTTTTAATTATATCTTATTTATGTTTTAATCTGGCTGTGAATACAATTTTGATAATGTTTTTAGAAAATATAATACCTTCTAAAATATACATACTTTCGTTTCATCATTACCAATCAAAAATCCTGATAGTCATTCAATATAAACCTCCTCTGAATGTATACCATTTCAGGAATTTGTTTTTAAATCCATTGGATAATTCTCAAAACCACTTCGAATTACCATATATAATAATTGAAATATTTACTTTGTTTAATACACCAGTGAAAAGTTTCTTAATGATAGAAAACTTCAATCTATATATAGCCTTTACAAACCATATGTGCCTTATTTCGGATCACATTTCCATGATCATAAAATTTATTACTAAAGATTCAATTTCATTTAAATATATTTTGAAGTTCAAGATTCATCAAAAATTCCCTCATTAGTTTATTATTTATTTGATCTAATTATTAAAATATGGTTCTAATCCATTACACATCTTTAGAGACTTCTTCAATTGACATTAATTATACTATTTATATTTTTATAGAATGCTTCATAATACCCATATTTTATATTTTTCTAGGAATATATATTTATTTGATTATATTACATGGATTATCTTTAACAATCTTGTTACTCCTATAATGAATATATTGAATTTAATTGGTAATAATTTCCTCCTCTAATTTAGCCTTATAATATTCATAATATGGGAAAAAATCAAACATCAATATTTTTAAAACAACATCATATTCTTAATATAATTCAACAAAAATTGTTCATAGACAATTCCTTCAATATTTATCTTCATTAACTATAGCAAAATTACATTACCCAATTTTATTCCATCTTTTTTTTGTATCATTTATGGGCCTTACTCATTGTTTACTAGCATCAATATATCCCTTATTCTACTGAATCAACACACTTCTCTTGATTTCCCCCTTTATTCAATATATATCATATAATTCCAAAGATGAAAAACAATTGAGAGAGGGTTCCTTTTATTACCATGTTCATATAGTGTCCTCTCAATTCCTAGTCCTAACAGCATGTTGTTTTGAGAATACAATAAAACATATACATCATCTATTTACTAGTTGCGTGATAAAATACTCTCAATAAGAAATGTCTTGTCCATTTTATTCACTAATAGATTGATTCATTTAACCAATTATTTATATCTTTGAGTTTTTTAAGGATATATCATGTTTAATATCATGTTTTTTGATGTAGTTTTACACTTAAATAGATATGTACACTATTCAATTATCAAACCACCTAATTTTAATTATGTGTCTGGTATCATTTTATATTATCCTATAATATCTTATTATCAACTACATGATTTATCTCTTAATTTGTAAAAAAATATATCATTATTCTATAATCTTTAAAAAATTATGAAATACATTTCACCTCATGTATTAGTTTGATTCATTATACCAAAGCTGTCTATGTAAAAGTTATTAATGTGATTGAATATCCTTATATTATTATTTTTATATTTATTTTTCATCATATTTCCTTGTATACATGAATCACATGTCTTTATTTCTCTCACTTTAGTTTTGGGATTCCTTCTTTTTCTTTCATCCTGGATATGTTTTCCATGCTCTGATGATGAATTTATCCAACTCTTCAATTTCATAAATTGTTCTCATCTTCAACTATTAGAATGTATGTATTTTCATTACTATATACATCGTATAGAATACCATTTTCCTCCATTCATTAATGATTGTGTTCCCAACATTGAATTTTATTAATAATTTTTTTATTAAATGTAACCTCAATAGAAGATTCATAGAGTTGAATCACACTCAGAACATTATTCCCTGATCCATCCATATATATAATTTCAAAAAAAAATTAACCTGTCACTTGATAATGAGGTATTTTCCCTTCCATGATCATTAAATTTATTTCATTTCTAAAACACACCATTTTATAAACAATTACCTTAACATTTTTACTATATTCATATTTCATTTCATATAGGGAAGCACATGTTTTCCAGGCTTCTAGTACTACTATTATTTGTTACCATGAGATAAATTTTAGCCTTGTCAGTCTTGTCACCCTTTTTATTTTAGTACCATCAGATTCCTAGTTTAGTTTTGGAATAAGATAACCTCTCCTCATTCAATTCAACATATGTAGTGTAATTAAACAAATATTCTTATTCTAGTGGAGATATTCTATTGCCCAATTAAATCTTACTTGGTTTTTTCATATTCATTTTTCTTTGACATTATTAATGACTATTTTTGTTACTTATTTTTTATAAATTTATATACTTATTCACTACGTTTCGAAAATTAATTAATTATACAAAGAAATAATTTTTTCTATAAGATGAAGTGGTCTCATTCTTAATGTATAACTTCTGATTGATTCACTATTCAAATATATTTTTGGGTATTCCTTATAGTACATGGTGTAGAATGATATCCAGAAAATTTAAAATTAATTAGAGTAAATATCTTCTCCGTTTTAGTCATCTTCATATCATTAGCCTTTGAATATTTAATTGGGTTCTAATTAACCATTAAAGGTTGAGTATTATTTCAAAACCATTACATTACTTCGATCAGATTAATAATTTCCCATGTTTTTTTGTCTCTTTGTTATGATACTAAAATCACTAACCATTTGATTACAATTATTCTAGGCATTCACTATTCCAATTTTTGATGTTTCAACATCTCAACTAACAAACCTTTTATCTAGGAATCATGGTCTTTATTTATTTATAATATTTTAAAAATATTTTAAGCTTTGTATGACCTTTTAAAATAATTATTTATCTAAGAACGTCATAAAGTTAAACATATTATTTGAATATCGTGACTTCATTTCAAATTATAATTTATTTCTCAATTTATCAACCTGCTCTTCAGTGTGATTCTACATTTTGGACTTCTACTTTATTTAATAATTATTTTTATCAAATAACTTATATTATTCCTAAATTTTCATATTGAAATTTGTTATTACTTTTGCGTTGACATGAATAAATGAATTTTCTTCTAAGTCACTTTTCTTGTTAGTTTATCTCAAATTTGATCTAATCCAAACATAAAGGATATTAATTCGATAGTCCCCCAATCATTCAAATTTTACTCATTTACCCATCTAGCTCTTCAGGATCCCCATCAAGTTCTACATTGAGATTAATGAAATCTTTAGGTTCATTGACATTTTAAAATATAGATTACTACTTCTCAATAGATGAATTTATATCATCTTTTGTATCAATTTTAAACTATTCTTTCAATTTCTCTAGATAAGATTCATTTTTGTGTTCTTTTTTGTTTCCCAGTTCTTCATCTGAATCATTTTTTTGATGAATTTCCTAATCTAAAGTCTCTTTTTATAGATAATATCCTTCAAGGCTTCTATAAAAATCTAATTAATCTCCATTTTATTAAAAATATATATGGAATCATTGGTGTAATATCTCTAACTTTACTATACATAAAAAATACTAAGGGTATCCTACCTTTAAATATACCATTTCCTATATTAAATTTCCTATACAAAAGAGATGGTAATTAATCAATTACTTCTTCTTCATCATCATTATATTCACTAATGTAATGTTTTCGATAGAATTAAAATCCATTACCTTATTATATGGACTTGTTTTTCATTATAACATAATTGTAATTTAATATTATGTCATACTAATTTGTAGATCATTCAATGAAACTTCTAAAAAAATCCTCTATTCAAGATATAATTCCTTTGATTTTTAAAAGGATGGTATTCATCACATGATCATCTCTAAAATACAATATATTATATCTCCTTACCAAGTCCCCAAATTTTACCAATAACATCAATGATTAAATTCAATAATCCATCAATATATTCAAATTATCAAACATATTGTGATGCACTTCAATCATAAATTTCATTACTTTTGTATCTAATTCATATATACTATCTAGTTTATCCCACATGTAATTGGAAGAACTGTATCTGATAACCATCATAAATATCGTACCAGAAAGAGCTCTAGATAATTTTTTTTATGATTTATAATTTTCATCTAGAAGCTTCATGTATTCCTCAGTCATAGACAATTATGATACATCCGTAATATGAATCTTTTTTATTGTAGTATATAAAACATCTATCCTAAGATATTAAATTTTTTTTCACATTATATTCTTCCATATTTTTAAATTAAATCCATAAAATAGAGTAAGTGCTTATATATTCATTGTAATATCTAAATGAATAAAATTACAATGACATATTAAATGTTTGTAACCTTAGTTATATTACCACTTTTTATAACTTGAGACATCATGAGAGGTTTATGAATCATGTTGTGAGAATTTTTTTCTATTACATTATATATTTTTTCCTCATTTATCGGAACTTGTTAAACCCATCTCTACAAATTTCACATAAATTTAATCATAAATATATAAATTAAATAAAGATAAAAAAATTATTGATGGCTCACAAATAAGGGGATAGTCCAAGGGGCATACACATGTTAGTGTGTTTACATAACAAAATATATTAATACTCACTCATTTGATGGATAAATTTTTTTATTGATGGTCACTCTATTCTATACACATTGACTTTATAGATGGTTTCAGTGAATAAAAGTATTATTCCCTAAAATCACATCATCTAACTCCAATTTATCTCACTATATTAGATGAATTACGTTTTATTTTAGTGAAAAGTAGGTCACACTCATTTAATGAATGTGATAACCTTTTTTCATCATTACTATCAAAATATGAGACTCCAAAAAAATCAAAATCTAAAGAAAAATCACCGTCAATATGAACGTTTTTTTTCATGAGATAAAAAATTCACCTCATCAAATCTTTTCTTAAAAACTGTTATGTGTATAGCTACATCAGTGAAATACGTTTCATGAATCTCTTTCATGATATACTTTATTTAAAGAACATCATGAACAATGTTGTGACAATTCCGTTTTTAAAATGATATAGGACTCTATGGTTCACGAACATATCTAATTCATGAAATAATATACTCCATGAATTTTACCACTTCATGAGCGATGTTGATTCACAAAAAAACTCTACTTCACAATTTCTAAATATTCTTGAATAAAAACACAAAAACAAAAACTGATCTAATTTTTATGATGTTTTATAGCATAAGGATAGTGTATGCTCTTATGATAAAGCTTTATGAAAACATAATGAAATTATTAGTGGTTTATTTATAAGTAAACATACCTAAAAACTCAAAAATTATGATTATACAATTAATCCCTTCACAAAATATAAATTATTATAAAATCCCTTTTATGGTTCATATGCCACATCCACTCCTACCTTGTGAACAACATTCTTTATGGTTCACATAACACTTTAACAAAATTTAAACCATTAAAAAATTTAATTCATTGAAATATTTTAGGGATTTTCATTAATATTACCTAGATGGTTTGTAAATAGTTTTTACCACTGCATTACAAATTTATACAGCTACACGAAATGATTATTTTTCTTCTTCACAAAACACTTACATGAACAAGATACCAATTTATTATTTTGTGTAATGGATGTTATATAAAACCATTATGGTTTCTCATAATTAGTATTCATAAATCCTTTCTTTACACAAAATTTACCACAAATATCCACCAATGCCTTCAAACATATGCTAAACTATTATATTTTATTTGGAAACCCAAATACATTAGGAAAGTAGACTTATGTAAAAGTTAATTCTTCTCATTAAATCTGTATGTAAGATTAAATATTGGAAATAAATTAAAACATTTTACTATAAATTTAAACTCCTTGATCAACCTAGAAATTGATTTAAAATATACACAATAAACATCACTAGTTCAGATCACCTTGGATCTGATATTCCCACACCAATGAGTTTCTGTTTACCGTTAACCTATTATTCGTCATTACATGACTCGAAACTACATTAAATATAGTATTAATTATATAATGTTAAACTATATATAATGTAGTAATCACTGTATATATTAAATTGTATAGTATATAGTCATATTTCTATGACTATGTAGTGTATAACACATAGTCTTTACCACACAATGATAAAATGCATGGATCTATATTATTATGTGACCATAGACTGTGAAAAATTAAATTCTTGGGTTTTGATTCTTTTTCAAGTAGAATATGTTGTAATCCTCTCTAAAATTCAATATTAATATCGTTTTCATCCCATCACACATTTAAGAGGTGTTATCTCCAAATATTGACCAACATTATTCTCAGAAGAGCTTAAGAACATACAAAATTATATGATAAGTATAAGATTCCTTATGTTAAGAGAATAAGATGAACCATGTATCCTTTCCTTATAGGATAATAATGATATCATCTCATGTCCTAATAATATTATTATAAAATTTTCCATTCTCAACAACATAAAATTTCATGGAAGTGGTCCTAAATGCACAACATTAACATGAACTCATTAGGTCATGGCAAGATGACCTGAAAAGGGAGAATAATTTTCTATTTCACATTAACAAAAATGTACTAACATATCTAATTAAATGAAATAAAATTATATATAGGTTATTATTCCCATCGTAGGGATATATATAATTCCCCACTCACAGTCATGATCCCAACGCTTCAATATATTCTACCACATTTCACAAGAGACTAATGAATCCTAGGATGAAGATAAAATATATAGTGCCTACATATATGTTATTAAGATATAGAAATTAAATAAACTTGGATCAAATGAGATATTATATAATCCCCATATATAGTTTCTTATTAAATTCATGTTGTCAAATAATCAATTTATAAATGGAAACTAATACTATTACTGGTAAGGATTATTGGATTATTTGATCATTGGTCAAGATATAATATTTATTTTAACCATACCAAAACAATAATGGAGATGAGAAAAGTTTAAACCATATAAAAGGTGTGTGTGTGTAAAATAAAAAACATCATTAATACATAAAAAAAATATAAAACAACAATAAAATGGTTATAAATGTGATGTAGTTTAGTTGAGAATAGATCATGAGTGAGACTATTTAAAAGTGAATATACACTATAAAAATAATGATCACCAGGTAATAAGAAATGTATAATACATAATGGCCGAATTGAAATTTATGACATTAATGGATCGAATAGTGTTATCTTAATTCATTCATGTTGAGAAAATGTTTTCCCGTAATCTTATAATTGAAATATAGACTGGAAAAACAACCTCAAAAGTATAATCTTATATCTCTCTAGATGTCATAAAACTATTAGCGTGGTTATAAATCTATCAATTCATATTTCTTTCAATAAAAATTTAAATTGGTGATATTCAAATCACAAACAACTTTTCAAATCAACTTGATGATTCTCTTCTGGATTTAGACATCCTTTTTTTATTAAAATGGGTTTTTTAAATATTTTATACATAAAAAATATGAAGGTAGATTGGGTTCGACAATATTTGAACATTGATTATTTCCAAAAAGGGTAGTAAAAGAAATAACATTGAAAGACCAGAACTCCAATCCTGGATAAAAAAGAAAAAATGAAATAAAAAGAGATGACTACATAAATATTATTCTACTAAGAGGTTTTCTTCAACAAAAATGTTCTTTTTAGTAGTGTAAAAAATAATTATATATGTGAAAAATCCATTTTATATAAATAAGAAGAATAGGAAAAGTGATATTCTCTATTGATTCAATCACCCCCTCCCTTTATGTTATGCTACCTCTATATCATAACCTATTGTAGACCCCCTTATATTTCAACCATCCATATATGAATCTATTCACCCTAAATTTGATTTAATTTCCCCATAAATATTTTCTTGATCTCTTTTTTCTTCTATCAAACTTAACTCCACCACCATATTCATGTCAAATTTTAAATTATCCCACACTAAATTGATTATCATTATTGATATTTAACAAATATCCCTAGACTAAATTTATAATGCCCCTACTTGAAAAAATACAATTGGAGATCTCTAGTATTAGGTATTTTTTAGAAAAATTAGTTTAATTTTAAATCAATGAATATCCCAACCCCATGTGACAAGTTTTACTTGGAATCCATATACACCATTAGTTATCAATATGTTGTTTAATTTCCTTGACTAAAATGAAATAATAATCCAATAAACTTACTATGTATCTTCCTACACTTCTTTGATCAAAATCATCCAAATAAAATTCCTTACATGTTTCAGAAATCTAAATACACCAAGATCACAATATATATCTATATAATAAGGTCCCATCCATATCAAAAAACTATAACATTTTTTTAATAACCCTTCTTAAATCAGACACTTCTCCACATATTCTAATCTTGAGAACATTATCTCGCAACTCAACTTTAATCAGTTATCATGCTAAAAACACCTTAATAAACAATACATTTGGATTTATTGAACTCACTCAATCCATTCATCAAATATATTGTGTGAATCAAAATTGAACAATGAAATAAATTTATTCAAAACCCCAAGTTTAAGCCCAATTCAATTATTTGAAACCATTAAATAAAAAATCATTCAGTGTTCATTGGAATTCTAATCTTTCTCACCAAAATCATTTGATGACCACAAAAGAAAAAATTCATCATTGAGATTATATAATATGAATGTAATGTTTCAAAAAAATTATTCAGATTTATATCAATTTTTAAAATTTTATATATTCTATTTCTCATTCTTAGAATCTTTATTTAACATTAGTTTCATTAGAAATAGTCTAGATTTGATCATATTGTCTTCGACTAGTTTCAAATCTCATCATGGATAAATATTTCATTCTGCTGAACCACTTACTCAATCCTCATCCATTTGTTTTTAAGGCCTCATTTTTACTCATGTATAAATCATTAATCATTCTGATGTATCTTTAATGAAAACACCCAATCTACAATTTGACTGAAACTTTTTGTTCACCTGGGGGTGGATTGAGATGATCCTGATATGATTGGGATCTCCATTGTGTTTATTAGAGTTCAATTAAATCCATGTGTAACTGTATCAGCCTCAAAATTAGTTTGGTGATGTTTAGAAGACCCTCGAGTCAAATGCAGTAAACATGGATTTCTTGATGGAAGGAATCCCTCTGTTCACTCCACATGAACCTAATGAAGTTTCTCAGTTGTGAAATAAAAATCCTGAATTAGTTAAAATAAACCATCATTCTAGTCTTGAAAAAACCAATAAAAAATTGGAATTTTCCAAATCCCATTTGGGTACCTTACGTTATCTATATATCAAACATTCAATTTTAATTATTAACCCTATAATTATTTACATGGGTAAATTTTTCAAACTGAAGTAAACTTATGAAACCCACCATTTGACATTATAATTTTTTTGAACTTTTAGAAATTATATAATAAACTATACTTATTTCATAAAAAACATTATTGATATATTTATGAAATTAATGATCTAAACCATCTAATAATAATAATATATATTTTTTGAAATTTATAAATTCAAAATAAAAAATTAAACAATAATGAATTGAAAATTTCAAAAGTAGAATTAATTGTTTTTCCAAAAATTTATATTGAATGAAAAATCACATAAAATTAAAAATATTAATTATAAATTACCAAAATATTCAAAATTACATGATATTTATTTGTCAATGTATAATAAAGAAAAGGTAATGATATTAAAATTTTTAAAATATATAAAAAATATTGGTAAATAAAAGTGATAAATTAATCTTGGAAAATTTAAATTTTCAAATAAAATATTCTATGAATTATATTTTCAAACAGAAATGTTAAGAATTAAATATTTTTCCAATAAATGAAAATTTTAGTATCCAAAACATTAAAAAAATTAGAAAATAAATATGGATAATATGTATTATATTTAAGACACATAAAATTCCTCAACAGTTAATTCATTTCATATACTTAAATGTATTTAGTGAAAATAAATTAATATTAAAATTTTAATAAATAAAATTCCATCCAAGAAGTGATTTACATTTTCCCCTATAAAATTTCTCAAGGATATATAAATTTTTCTCTCTCCAAAGAAAAAGTTTTTAAAAAAATGGTTTCTTGTTTTGAAAAATATTCTCAAATTTAAAATTTAATTATAGATTTTAACTAACTTAATTAAATTTATATTAAAAAATATATATTTATCCTTCATGAAAAAACAGAAATCATTTATTACACACCAAAATTAAATACCGCTAATTTATGAGTGAATTTATTAAATAATATGAAACATAATTAACTTATTCCAAAAATTTAACATAAAAATAATAATATCTATGAAGATTAGGAGTTCATTTTCATTCCATTTGATTGAAAAAAAATATGATTTTAAATCTAAAAAATAAATTTAAATTCAATTAATATATTAAAAAACAATTCCAATTTTTCAAACAAAATTGTTTCTGTGAGAGACAAAGAGTTATTAACAAATTAAATCCATCGATAAATAAAAATTATTAATCCTAATATGGAATTACAAAAAAAAATTAAATTTAAAACAAATAGGTACTCAGTATGAAATAATGTCTTCAAATAAATAAAATTTGAAAGAATTTAGGGGAAGATATAATTATACTTTATAAAATATATTTGAGAATCCAATAGAGACCAATACCCATACATAAACTACATTATTACCCTCAATGATGAAATTCTATATAAAATAATAAATAAAAGAGTTTCAGTTTGAAAAAAATCAATTAATTACTGAATTTTTTGTTTAATGGTTAAAAAGAAGAATAAACAAGTTTTATTTTCCATAAATACAGTTATAAAAAATCTATTTCTTGAAAAAGGACTCCAACTAGATACTACTTTAAAATTTTAGAGAACATGAAAGATTTTGAGCAAATATTTTTCTTACATTTGAGGATTGAAATTATATATGCACAAAAAAATTAGTTTTCTATGGAATTGATTATATAAAAAATATATAAAAATAATATAAGTACGTGAAACAATTCTCTAAAAAAATCCTTGAAAATAAACTTTTAAAAAAATTAAATTAATGATTTAATTCATGAAAACAACAATAGATTTTATGCATTTAAATTAGCAGAAATGTATTTATAATTGAAATAAAAAACTTAACAAATATAGAAGATAGATCAATTAATTTTAATTAATTTGAAATTCCACTTATTTTTTGAGTTATGTCCTACTGTGGACATAATTTTATAACTTTTGGGATAACAAATGGAACATGAAATTCTAATATTTTTAACATAATTGAAAATAAAAACTAAGTAAAAGTTTATCGGAAAATGTATTCAAACATCCCCAGCATCTAGATTTTCTTAGCTATTGAGAAACAATTTTATTATACTATAAAAGTTCTAAAATTATTCTATTTAGGATATTTCATAGTAAGTTCACTTTTTATTAAACTCTATTCAATAAAATAATTATGTTTTCCTACCATAAGAAACCATAATAGTTATCCCATGTTATAAAGTTATTGAAATGAGTTACTAGCTTCCTTAATGATAAAAATAAGAGGATATTCATACATACACATAAGTAGTTGTATTCTTATTAAAATATAATAAATAAAAAGAATACATTAATAGAAAAACCATTGTTTAAATCCCATTAAGAACAATGTTTTATTCATTTATTTAGAATAAATGTAAATTGATCTTTTAATCATATAGACAACATCCAAGACCATTAGATTCCCCTAAAAATAATGTCTGAATATCTAACTATTATAAAAAATAGCCTATTATCATAACCAAATATAACAACAGTTCCTTTGAAATAAACTCTAAGGATGGTGAAATGGAAAAAAAATTTAAACATTAGTGTTCTAGGAAAAAATATCAATCTAGAATTGAAAATTAAAAGTCAATATACAACTTTACAATATTAATTATAAATGATAGAGTTGTGAAAATACAAGGTTTACTATTTTTAAATTCTATCATCTTAATATGATTATCCTATAATATCATATATCTCACTCAAATCTAGAATTATTCTCTCCCTAGATGTTTTATAGTCATAGTTTAAATCATTCACAGCAAAAAATTACTTATGTCCTAACTCCAGAGGTAATTGACATGAGTTTCCAAATAATAATTATATAAGGAAAAAATTTATATGGGATTCTTAAAATTCATTATTTATTCCTATAAATCCATTTTTATTTTTGATGTATAGTCCAATCTAAAACCTGAATTAATTTCATCTAAAATCTATTTAATCTCCCTATTAGTTAACTTTCCCGCATGATTATGGATGAAAATTTATAATGTTTTTATGCAGACATCCATATTCCTAAATCAATTTATTGAATTTAATGTATTTAAAGATTGTTCTATTATCAATTATGAAAGATATGGGTACTCTAAATATAAATAAAATGGTTCTCTTGATGTGTTTTATAACACTACTAGCTCGATTGTTTGGAAGTACCACTAATTATTCCCACTTAGAGACATAGTCAAATTCAAACAAAACATATTCATTCCCAAAGAGAAGATAGAAATGTTACCATAATTTTCAAACCCCAAACACACAAATATTTAACTCCAAAATTTTAATTTTTTGTATCTTTTTCCTTCTTCATATATTTCTCATATTTTGGAACTTGTTACAAAATAGAACAAAAATTATTTCAACCATAAAAAGAGTAGGATAATATAAAACTACTCATGATATTATTTAGGTTCTCCAATATATGGATTATTGTCGTCCACATGTTGAATTGTGAAAAATTTATAAAATATACATTATCTCTTTTATGGGAACAAAAGTAAAAATTCCATCCACACACCTTATGAAAGGAAAAGTGTCACCCTAAATTTTTATGTTCAGCTAAAAAATAAATTTATTTCTTTGATTATATGTGATACTACTTATTATTACTTATAAATATAAGAAATTAAAGAAATATAAAGGCCATGGGCATTTAATTGTTGATTCAAGAAGTAATTTTTCATCATGAAATGAGGAATTAATCTCTCGAGTACCACTATTTTGTGTATTAGGAAGCCCAGAAAAATAATCATCCATAACATTTTTATCTCCATAATTTTTTCTAATATTCAAATAAAACTCATTAATGATAAGTATCCACCTAACAAATATTAGGTTGCCTTCTTATTTTGTCTATGAGATGCTTTTCAGATGCAATTTTAGTATAAATTATGAATCTAGACCCAATCATGTACTTCCTGAACATATAAACATGATAAAAAATACCTTAGGTACCCATTCTTGTTTATATTGTAATTTATTTTGGAATAATATATAATTATACTAGAATAATAAACCACTTGTTTCCAATTTATCTTTTTATTCCCTATAATAGTTTCTACAGCTATGTCACATACATCACACATAATATCAAATGAGAATTTCCAATTTGAGGTAGTTATAATGAGTTATGAAGTTAGTTTCTATTTGAGTAAGTTGAATTATTATAAAAACTTATCAGTAAATAAATATGTACCAATTTACAATAATTAACATGGGTGTCATGTGATCTTTGAAAATTCTTTTTTGAGCCTCTCATAGAAATCAAAATTTCATTATTTTTTTTACACTGTTAGTATTTTAAAGTGGATGTAAATTTTTAATTACCTCAAAATTATTAATGAAAAACTTCTTTTCACTCTTAAGACCATGTAGATAAGTACAATCCCCCTAGTAATCATAAATTATAATTTTACCAAATTCACAAAAAAATGGTCTCTTAATATCTTTATAATACTAATCTCATCTTTTGTAAACTACTCTCAAATTTACTCCTAAAGAATAAAAAATTCATTAATGGACATTTATATAATACTCATATTCATAATAGATGAATAACCATCATGAATATAAAAAAGGTAGTTTGAGCTCTAAAAATATGAAACAGTATTCCCTTGTTGGAAAATAAACCAAAGTGGCATGAGAAAGTGTTCTTTTCTTAATCATATGGCACTATTCGAATCTATTTATAACTAAAATAGACATAAAAAACAAAATGATTTTAATTATCCAATCTATAGAGAATTTTATCTAATAATGACATGAAAAAAACATTTTTTAGTGAAATTTTTTGGCATTTTATAATCAAAAGTGATTCTCCATTTGGACACCTTCATATTTTAAATATATTTATTCATCTCATTGGTCAAAATTAATTCAACCAACATTTTTTGGAAAAAATTAATCAAATTTCACTTAGAGGTTTTCTGAAATATTATATATTCTCCCTATATTTAATATCATTATAACATCCTCTTTAAATCCCATCATTACATTTGTATTGAGTATCCTTTATCCACCGACTCCTTTTTTTTCTCAAGTTCCATGGGTATCGTGTGTAATAAAATTGGTGGAATTATCCATTAAATATCTTCATTGGTCCAAAAAATTATAGATTTAAACTCCAAAAATATACCTATGAACCAATAAACATAACCTTATCTAACATCGCAAGATATGATAATAGGTAATGAAAAGTTATCACCAAAATTTCATGTGCATTAGAAGAGGTATAAGATCTACTGTAGGTATTTTATGAAAAAAAAGAAGACTCTTAGGCCTAGGTGTCCCAAGGTAAATTTTTTAAGGGATTATATTATAAAGAATCAATTTTTTTTATCATTGATATATTCTCTGGATTTATTTCAACACACCAAACATTTTATGTTATGTTTCTCTTAAATAATTTCAAATCATTTGATAGCCTATATAGCATGAAGTACTAATTCTATATTAAAAGACACTTGTTTTTTGTAGGAGATAGTCATAACCTGTCCATTAAAATTATATTTTCCACTTCTGTGTTTTGAATTTCAATAAAATGACATAAGCGGTTGTGATCATGGTGATATTTGGAGTCTAATAGAATCAACATAATTTTTGGTGAATATTAAATTACCATTATGAATAGTAACATACCCTTATGAATAGTTATATGAAACTTATGAATGGTAAACTTAACGATGTATGTTTAAACAAAATTTCGGAACCTTAAAAATGAATATGAATACAGAAAGTATTGGTATTTTCCAATTAAATAATTATTCTAATCAAAAATTAAATTTATCACATTTAGAAAAAAATTTGAATATTGGTGTTCATTTTTGTATTCTAGACATTGATAAATTGTTAGGGTGAATTATTGGGATTTTTATGAAATGCATGACTTTTTGGTGTATAGTAAATTATGGTAATTATTATATAAAAACATTATGAAATAAATATACTATTTCATGCATCATGGATTATGTAAGAAAATATTATTTTGAACTAATATAATCTTATTTCTCTTTTTTGACATGGGATCATTACAATTGTTTGTCTTAGGTAAAATATAATAAACTAATGATTAAAATATTTTGAAAACCCTCCTCCCCTCCACTATAAATACCCCCCCCCCCCATGTCTTTCCTCCCTTGGTATCCTCAAAAGGCCAAATCCTTTCCCATAAAGAGGCTCACAAGGGAATGTAGATTCAAGAGGTAAATTCCTCTTTACAAGTGTTTTTGTTTTATTTTCAAATTCCATTGTTATCTTCTCTATTATCACATATTCTCATCCAATTGTTATGAAAAATCCAGTAACTTATATGTACTAGATTTTTTTACGTTAATGTAATATTCCAACATCATATCTTCATTACCATCCTTTTATACAATAAATGAAAACACTATCCAAGATGTATTAATTATCACTTTCAAGGAAGACGAGTTTTTAATTAGCATTACTACATTAATAAATGTCTTGAAAAATTTATAATGGTTTATATAGATCAAAATATATTTATTTTATCTTATGTAATGGTATATAATCCTTTCACACCAGTTATATAAAATAATAATACAAAACAAGTTCATTATGAACAAAACTGCCATGTTAATCTGAACGTTTATCATTAACTATTATCTAATGAGTCATCCTCATGATATATAATGAAAAACATTATAATATCATTTATATCTCTTTAATGTTACTTATAGTATATATTATCAATTCTATATGTTTAAATACATATCAAATGAACATCCATTCATTAATAAAAGTAAACTGATCATGAAACCCAATAGAGAAAATGATTCCAAAACAATAAAATTGAACCTATTAAGCCTATAAAAATGGAAATAAATGAAACTAATGAGGATAAAATAAAAAAATTAAATGTATAATATTTTTTTAATTATTAATAAATTTAGAAAATTTTTATTATTTAGATCATTAAGATGAAATGAAGAACACGTTTGGGAAAAAGGTAAGGGGTTTCTCATCTCACATTTATTTCCATGATATTTAAATTGTTCACCACTGATTTATTATATGTGGTGTATGTTAAATGAAATTTTATAAATAATATCATTATTAAATTTATATTCAAGGTTTTCAGTGATTTAATTGATGATTATTAACTAGAATGATTAAAATGTTTTGAGGGACTTTGTCTCAAATTCCATTTCATCATGATTTACTTGGTATTGTGCACATAGTAATTATTATGTGGCATATATACTACCCATTTGAGAAAATATTTCATTTCAAATTGTAATTATATTATATATCCATATTTTTATTACGTGGATATGACTATCATCTTAGTTGTATAACATTTTACATAAGGTGTTTATTTGGAAGGTTACTTTAACTGTGGAAATTTTTATGAGTCTGTATCCTCTACTCAATATGGATACTGGAATGGAATATTATTAGTGTATTAAATATTTTGTAAAGAATTATTTGCACAGGTAGTGATGTAAGGGTTCCACTATATCCCCTTAATGCATTGATATGTCTAATGAGAGAAATCAGATGGTAAAAAACCCTTTGATTTTTTTTCAAAAAAATAAAATGGGGTTCTACCCACAGACTTAGACTATCTCAATGGTATTATGGTTCAGGTTCTAGATAAATGAAATTAAAATAATAATCATTCTATTTATTCATTATTTAGTTATTTTTTAGATGAGTTTTTCACTATGAAAACATCTATGGATGAATTTTTATTCTAATCTTTTTTTTGGAAAGAGTTTTCATTTATTATTCATGCCATATTAGTTCTGTCTAATTGATTATGATTAACTTATTACTGATTCATGATTCCTCTATATGTAACCCTCATTGAGAATTTAATATCAACTTTATTATGTTTCTGTTCACCAGGATGTGAAGAAATGAACCTTGAATATGATTTCAAGGAGGTAGTTTATTTCAGTTTATTATGTATCATGTTGTATTTTAAGTCTTTTAAAATGTACTTTTGGTATCATGTATGTAATATGGTATTATAAAACTATTAAACTAATTAGTCTTTTGGGACTGATTTCTTATAATCACGCCAATATAGTAATATAATGCACTCGCTTCGTGCTTCTGGGTTGAGGGCGTTATAATTAGTATTAGAAGATGTTTAGCAGTGACCTTGGAAACTAGATTTAGGAAACATAGTTTATAGGACATAAACCTAAGAAATACATTGAGTATAAGAATAGAGTAACATCCTAGAATTTTTTTATGGTAGATATTATATGGGGAATCCTAGAAAATACATCCCTAACTGAATATTACAGGTGCACATGGTACTGGAACAGAGGTAACATAGAGTAACAAACCCGACAAGGACATTATGAATAGACCCGGGGTATCCTAGTATATGAAAATGGGACTTACTGCACACTGGTTTAAAACTCCTAGGGTATATATGGAAGATAATTCAAATTTTCTTTACAAACAATTATAAATGGGTAAAAAGTAAATAAAAACCTTGTTTATTATTATGAGGTTAGCATGGGATCAATTTTCAAATTCTTTTATATTTTTTCTAGTAATATATTATACATTATGACCTAATTTAGTTTATGCCATTTTATAGTGATGGAGCTAAATGGAACAAAGGGAATCGGTACCTATGGACAATGTAGGGATTTCCCCACCGAGTAAGTCAACACATTCAGTGTTGGATCAAATCAGATCATGACCATATTGGGAAAACATACTCAACATGTGACAAATAACCATGCTGCATCTGTATTGGATTGTTTCATATGACAGATTCCCCAGTATTTTATTGGGAATACTAATATGGTGGTAGCTGAGAAGTGGATCATGTTCCATGAAAATATATTTCTATTGACGAGATGAAATGAAAATGAAAATGTAGAACTAGAGGTATATTTCCTCACGGTTGATTCTAATCAATGGTGGTCCTTACTCTAGAATACCATGGGGGAAGAAGAAATAAAAGATATAGAATGGATTAATTTTAAATAAATATTCATTGACAAATATTTCCTTCAGGAAAAATGATCTTAAATGAATAGGAAATTACTTAGCCTAAACAAAAGGGAGGAAAATATTATTGTGTACTGTTAGGATACCTTCAAAAGATGATCCATGTTTGATATAGATTAAGTACATGATTGAGAAGAAAATATTGATCATTTATTTTAAGGCCTTAATCCATGTCTTCAAAGGGTGTTGGCATCTCAAAAATTTTCATCATATGAGGAAATTATTTTACGTTCAATCAAAATAGAGTAGTAATTATCTGGATAAATTTTTCTTAAGGGAAAACAATTTAAGAAGTGGTACCATGATAACCAAGGAAATGGTGAAGCACCAAATAAGAATAAGGGAATCAATCAATTCCCAATATGTGAGAACTATGAAAATAATCATAATGGGAAATGATTGAAAGGCATGTGGGTATACTATAAGTGTAGAGAAAAGTTTCATGGGTCTAATGAATGAAAGGACAAGAAATATGTCAATGATGTTCAATGCTATAACAGTAGAGAGACAGGACACTATAAAAATGAGTGTCCAGAGTGCTAAAGAACCTTGACTCAGAAAAGTCCATGAGAGAAAGAGAAAGTTTATGTGATTAATATTATGTAGGTTAAAGTTCCAAATGATGTTCTAGAAGGTACTTTAATTGTATCCTCAAACATAGCCAATGATTTATTTGATTATATATCATTGCATTCCTTTATATCATTCCAGTTTTCTATGAAAATTATTCATTTCAAAACTGATTTAATAAAGGAGAAGTGAGTCATAACTCTTAAGGGAAGTATCATTGCAATAATGATGTGTCAGTCAATCCCCTTTATGACCACAAACATACATTATTTGTGGACCTTATCATCATACCTATGATTTATTTTGACACAATTATTTATATATATTTGATTTAATATTATGATGAGAAAATATCTTGCAAGAAGAAAGATGTTACAATTATTGAGAATGAGATAGAATCCCTTATATTTAGAATAGAAACATCATCATATCGATCTTATCCAGAGCCACATCTTGTAGCTCTTCTAAGTGAAATTCTTGGGGAGGAAGGTAAAAACTTATCTATGGATATTCAAAATGACGATGTACCAATTATGCATGGATATATTAATGTTTTTCCCGAGGATTTACATATACATTCTATAGAGTTGGAAGGTGAGTTCTCTATTGATTTAATTTATTTGGAAAGACTTATATCAAAGAATCCGTATAGAATGGACAATGTGGAATTAGTAGAAATCAAGTAAGAAGAAAAGAAATTGAGTGATAAAAGAATTATCAACCCTAATGTTTCACCACGGTGATCCCCTTTTCAATTTTTAATATGAATGATGGACTTATGAGGCTATGCATTAACTACAGGGAGATCAATTCTATTATGATAAAGAAAAAGTATATGCTTCCTCTCATTGATGATTTATTTTATCAACTTCATAGAGCCAAATTTTTTTTAGATTTACCTTCGATCTGGATATCATCAGCTGTGTGTGATGAAGGGATATATTTTTAATACTACATTTCGAACAAGTTATGGTCATTACATGTTTTTGGTAATTCTTATTGGAATGACTAATTCACCCTAGATTTTCATGTATTCAATGAATAGGGGTTTTAAGGAATATTGCGAGGAATTTCTTGTGGTATTTATCGATGGTATCCTAGTATAATCCAAAATCTGTGAATACCATGAGAATCACTTACTGATCGGTCCAAAAACACTTAGAAGATATAAATTCTATGGGTAGCTTAGAAAGTGTGAATTTTGGCTTCAATCATTTTATTTTCATGGCCATATTATCTCTAAAGATAGAGTCTTAGCTGATCCTGTGAAGAGAAAGGAAATCCAAGAATGGTCCATGCTAACAAACATAACCGAGGTACGTAGATTTATTGTCTTATCATTTTACTATCGTTGTTTTTTTCAGAATTTTTCCTAATTGGATATCCCACTAACCAAGCTCACACATAAAGGGGTTATGTTTTTAAAGATGAATCAATGAAAAAAATACTTTGAATAATTGAAAACATGATTGGAAAATTCTACTATTTTGAATCTTCCATATGGAAATGATGGATTTTTTATATTCAATTATTTATTAAATAATGGAAAAGGATGTGTCCTTCAGAAAAATGATAAATTCATTTCTTATGCATTAAGACTATTGAAGAATCATGAGAAAAAATATCCACCTCATGATCATGATTTAACAACCATAATATTTTCTATAAAAAGATGGGGACATTCTCATTATAGTGAATGATGTGAGATATATAGGAATATTAAGAGTTTGAAATAAATTTTTGAACATAAATTAATAAACATGAAGAATATGAGGTGGCTCAAGTTACTCAATGACTATGATTATTCAATACAATACCACATAGAAAAGGAAAATTGTGTGGAAGATGATATAAGTAGGAATGATCATGGTCTTGTGACTCAAATAAGGATTGAGATAGATCTTATATTCATATATCAACTAATGATGGATATGGTAATTGTTAAGGAAGGGGAACCATCATACCTCTATAAAATGTTTTCCAAACCATATATATTATAGAAGATAAAAATACCTCAAACTGATGATGAGAATCTTAAAAAAAAAAGTTGTTAAGGATGGAATATTGGAAGACTTCATATATGGGGGTGGAGTTCTATAATTTGGGAAGTTGTTACATGTTCCATATGTACCTGAACTAAAAACAGAACTATTATATGATTATCATAGCTCAAATTTCCTTATACACCCTTTTAGCACCAAGTTGTATTGAGTTATGAAGGAACATTTTTGGTGGGATAACATGAAGTGAGAAATTGCTGACTATGTGTCAAGGTTTCTAGTTTGTAAAAAAGTTAAGGCTGTGAGACAACATCATAGAGGGGTATTGTAAACTCTACCTATTACTATGTCTATGTGGAATGACATTAGGAAGGAATGTTTCATCAGAATAATAAGGAAACCTATAAGTAATGATGCAATAATTGTAATTTTTGACCACTTTACAAAATCAGAACACTACCATGCTATAAGATATGATTTACCACTTGATCCCCTGGAAAGAATCTAAATTAATGAAGTGTTAAGACTTCATGGTGAACCTCTGTTGATTATGTTTGATTGAGATCCCCGGTTGACATCAAAATTATAAAAAATTATTCAGAAGTATTTGGATATTGAGCTTCATAGGAGTACATCTTAACACCTGAAAACCGACAGACAGTCTGAAAGGACTATTTAAACATTGGAAGACATGTTGGGGTCTTTCTCTCGTATCTTTCAAGGTATGTAGGATCTATACATTCCTTTGGTGGAATTTTCCCAAAATAATAGTTTCCTATTTAGTATTTAAATAGATCTATATGAAGCATTATATGGAATGAGGTTTCGAACTACAACTTGTTGGGATTAGGTTGGTAAGAGGGAATATATAGGCCCATAACTTATCGAAGAGACAACATTAAAGGTAAAGTTAATTCAGGCCCATATTAAAGCAGTACAAATTAGGAAAAAGAGTTATGAAAACAACCAGAGAAGGGATTTCGAATTTCAAGTGGAAGACAATGACTTTATCAAGAAATATTCTGGGATGGGTGTTTTAAGGTTTGGTAATAAAGGGAAACTGATCCCCAAGTACATCAGACTCTTTTGAAATTCTGGAAAAGATCAGAGCTGCAACTTACCATTTAGGAATGTCCCCATGTCTCTATAAAGTCCATAATGTGTTCCACAAGTCATTATTAACGAAATAAATGTGAGACCCAATACATGTACTCCCCTAGGAACAAATATAGCTAAAACCTAATTTGTCTTACTATGAAGAGCCTGATGAAATTCATAACACTAGATAGAAAGTATTGAAAAATCAGATCACTCGACAAGTAATGGTTCATTGGAGAAACCATAAAATGGAAAAAGAAACAAGGGAACCTCAGGATATTCTGAAAAAAATCAACCCACATTTTTTTAGAGGGCTTTATACATGAATGTTTTTGAGTATAAAATTTCCAATGGTGGGAAGAATATAACACCCTAAACATTTTATGGTATGATTATCTTAAGTACTTTTAATTCAATAGATAACCAATATTGCATGAAGAACTGAGTCTCTATAAAACAAAACATGGTTATTTATTGGAGATAGTCATATAATAGCCATTAAAAATAAATTTTCCACTTCTGTGTTTTGATTTTCAAAAAATAGACAAACACGGTTGTGATCAGGGTGATATTTGGAGTCAGATTGAATCATCATAATTTTTGGTGAAGAGTAACTTACCCTTATGAATAGTAACTTACAATTATGAAAAGTAAATTACCCTTATGAGTAGTAATATAACTCTTATAAATGGTAACCTTACCCATGGAAGTATAAATAAAATCTAGGAACCTTAATAATAAAGATATATTTTTTTAGTATCAGGATTTTTTAATTAAATGATAAATTTAAATAGAAATTAAATTTATCATATTTAGAAAATTATTTTTTAAAAACGGAGTTTATTTTTATATTATACATGTCCAAAAATATTTGGGGTAAATTTTTATCTTTTTTCTGAAATACATGAATTTTTTGTGAATAGTAAAATATGGTAATTATGGTATAAACATATTATGAGATAAATACACTATTCCTTACATTATGAACGATGTAAGAAACCATTAGTTTGAAATAACATGCACTTATTAATTTTTTTCATGTTATTATCACTATTTCTTATCTTAGAAAAAAATAATAAACTAATGATGAACATATTCAGAAAACCCTCTTCCCCTCCTTTAGAACTACCACCCCTGACACCCTCATTTATTCACACCTACCAAAACATATTTATTACCTGAATTATACTAAAATATATCCCTAAGGCCCCCCATTTCTATCAGACCATTGTCTCCTTAAAGGACCAAATCCTCTCCCCTAATGAGGCGCTCTAAGGAAGATAGATTCAAGAGGTAAATTTCTCTTTTCAATTATTTTATTTTCTTTTCAAGTTACTTTATTATCATTTCTATTCTCACATATTATCATAAAAATGTTATGAAAAATATATTACCTACTAGTTAATAGAATTTTTTTATTATAATGGATTATTCCATTATCATCTATTTTTTCCCTCCTTTTATACTATCATTTAAAAGATTGTCTGAGATGTATTAATTATAACATTCAAGGAAGACAAGTTTTTAATTGTCCTTACTATCTTCAAGACATATCATTAAACTATTATAATGGTTGAAAAAATTCATAATATATGTATTTTATCCCATGTAATGTTTTAGAATCCTTAATCACAAATAATGTAAAATAATATTACAAAACAAGATCATTATGCAGAAAACCGCCAAGTTAATCCAAGTGTTTATTATTATCTTTTATCTCATGAGTCATCCTCATGGTATATAATAAATAATTATATTATTATTTATATCTATATAATGTCACTAAAAATATATATTAACTATTATTTATATTTAACCACATTTCAAATGAACTTCCATTCTTGAATATAGTAAACTGATCATGAAAAAAAAGGAAGAAAATGCTTCCAAAACAATAAAATTGACCCCCTTAAACCCATCAAAAAAGACATAATGAACCTCATAAGGGTAAAATAAATCAATAAAATGTAGAGTAGGTTATATAATTATTAATTAATAATGTTAAATTTGATTATTCATTTCATTAATATCAAACAAAGAACACATTCATTCATAAGGTTCGGGGTTTCACGTATCACTTTTATTTACTTGAGATTTTCATTGTTCAACACTTATTTCATATATATGGTGTTTGTTTACTATAATTTGATATATAATATCATGATTATTTTTTTATTCATGGTATTATGTGATTCACTTGATGATTATTAACCCGATTGATTACAATACTATAACATTCTTTGTCTCAAATTCCATTTCATTGTGATTTACTTGGTATTGTGCACCAAATCATTATTATGTGGAGTTTTTAATATGAATTTGATATCAGTTTTCATTTATAATTTTAATTATATTATATATATATATTCTTGTTACATGGATATGAATATTTTCTTAGTTGTATACCATTTTACATATGATGTTCATTTAGAATACTACTTTAACTGTGGAAAAATTGATGAATCAGTATCCTATACTCAATATTGATATTGAAAAGTCATATTGTTCATGTATTAAATATTTTAATAAAGAATGATTTAGACTTGAAGTGAAAGGTGGGGCCTACTATAGCCTCTCGATTCATTGGCATGTCTCATGAGACAAATGAGTTGGCGACAAACACTTCGAGTTTGTTTACAAAAATCAGACGTGTTTCTACCCACAGACTAAAACCATCTTGACGGTATAGTGGTTCATGTTCCAGATACATGATTTCCAAATAATACTCATTCTCTTTATTCAGTATTAATTTATTTCATTCCATGAGTTTTCCACTATGAAAAAATATATGGATGCATTTTTATTCTTAACATATTATTGGGAAGTGTTTTCATTTGTTCATAATGTCATATTTATTTTGTCCAATTGATTATGATTCACTTATTATTGATTCATTATTCCACTATATAAATCCCTTACTATGAATTTTAGATCACTCTTATTATGTTTCCTTTCCCCAAGATGTGAAGTAGAGAACCTTGAATAAGATTTCAAGGAAGCAGTTTATTTCAGTTTGTTATGTATCATGTTGTATTTTCTATCTTTCGAAATGTACTTGGGGTATCATGTATATAATAAGATTTTACAAAATAGTTAAAATTATTAGTAATTAAGGATTAATTTACAATCATTCCAATATAATACTATAACGCACCAGATTTACACTTCTCGGTTTTGGGTTTTACATTTCTCTTCCTCCAATCGCCCAAATGGACTTCATTTTTTATTGATTTTTGATAATCTAGATTTCATGGGGTGTGGTGGAACCCTTACGAGGCCCGTTGGAAGAAGTATTAAATGTCACATAGAACTTAGAATAATTCATTTCCTATAGGAATAAAACATTACATACAACCCAGACTAACTACTTGGAAGCGATTCTCCCCAGCATCTTCATCGTGAAATCAGCTCTCCACCTTCGCATGGTTTTTCGGCTTAGCTTTCCCCTCCATGCACAGGCTTTTCCCAATGGCAGGTGCCATAAACTCTCATTATTGCAATCTATTTAGCTTCTGATAGGGTGAAAGATTCTTTCTCATCCTTCTTCTGATGCTTGTTCTTGGTATGTTGTCTTGTTTGCATCTGTACTGAAGGTGGCCCGAAGGCCTTGAGGTGGCCCGAAGGCCTTACTGACCCGAACGCATGGGTAGCCCGAATGCCTTAAAGGACTCAAGGACCAAATCGGTGGGCCAAAGGCCCAAATAGTGGAATATTCCCTCATGTTACAGTTCCAAATAGTATCGGCTACATTTCCTGCTACAGTACCGGCTACAGTCCGCACAGTGCCTGCTACAGTACTTGCTACATTAGCTGCTATAGCACTGCTACAGTACCTGCTATAGTACTGCTATAGTACCTGAAACATAGACTCCTCCTTTATTTGATCCCAGGTATCTTAATACATAGATTTATAATTTGGTTTGAGGATGTTTTCTTAAAAATTGTCATAAAAATATTCTAAGAACTCCTTATGAAAACCATCAAAGGAATCCTTCTCCTTGTTAGAAAATATTCTCATATAGATTTCCGCAATGATGGGTTTACTATTAATAATAATAATCATCATAAAATTTATCTCTTCTTCATCAAAATTTTCCTAAAATTATAGTAATTCAGCTCTTGAGAAGTTTTTTTCATTTGAATTTTATTTAATATTTTTGAAGAAATTAAATTTCTTTTTTTAATTAAATTAAATATAACATTTTATTTATCCACATTAATAAAAAATACACCATTGGATAATAAAATTATGCCAACTATGATAGGGATTTCTTTTCACACTCTATATATAAAATAATGAAATCCAAACGTAAGTATAGTTTTCCTACTATAACTTAAAGATGACTCTCTCTCAAAATCATGTAAATAATTGAACAATTAGATAATTTTAACACAATATTGATGGGTTTTAATTCTAAAAGACACTAATATAGAAATAATGATAAAAATAATATATTTAAATTATCACCTAGGCCATTTAAGAAATTTGTCTAATAATTATCTCTTAGGGTACATAGGATGAAAAAAATCTTAGGTTTGGGGTTTAGGAGGAATGTAATTTTAAATAATAGCACTGAAACCATTTATTATGATATAGTTAGAAATTTATTCCAATGTTTGTTTGTTTAGGAAAATTTTCTTTTTTGATTTATAGTATGATGGGACTTGACCCGAATATTGACAGAATGAGATTTTGACCTGAAATTTATTAAATTGATGAAGACAATTGTGGTGTTGAAGTTCAAAATTCTTCTTATTGGTCTATTAAATGGAAGGGATGGGTTGTAAAAAATTCCATAAAATATTATGTGTGATAATGAGATCCTCCACAAATTGTTCCATACCATTATTATTTTTCTTTTTCAAGTCATTTTCTTATTTATTTTCATGTGGTATAAAATGTTTTAGTTTAATTCCATATAACATCCCATTACCTCAGACAAATAATGAGTGTCCAAACTAGTGGTCGCCACTATTCCTCAAACAGGCCACCTCATACCCTAGAGGATTCTGAATAGTTGTGAGGTTCTAAGGTGGTACTTTATGGAGAATCTAACCCCTATATTATAGTAGTAAATACTGATAAAAAACTAAAAATCATAAAAAATATATAACAAAAATTTACAAATTTGGTTAAATTCTAAACATGATATAATAAAAATAAATTCTATATACAGGCTCAAACGGTTATGCTCACATACATGAACAGATCTCCCATTAGGACAACCACATATAAAAAGTAAAATTTAAAGAAATAAAAATAAAACTAGGCACTAAAACATCATGGAGACATACCACATCCATTTTTACAAATCCCATATGAACTACTCTATCTTGATCATACAACCACAAGTCTCCACCCAACCGGAACCTTCAAAAAGTGAGGGGTGTTGGAGAACCCAAGTGCAGTGTTGTCTTGTACAGGGTTTGAGTTTATAAATAAGTAGTTCACAACCAATGTGGCCCCGTTCAATATCGAAAATGCAGTTATATGTTCATGTGGCTGGCTCCGGATAATCAAAAACTACTAAAACAAATAAACAAAAAATCCCAAAATACCTACTTTTTCATGATGATGAAATGTATCAGATCACTCTACATAGAACATACAGACACATGTACCACATAACAAATCATGTTGATCCTTAATTCTATTACTATGATCGACCACACCTACTTCATCCTATTTCTTAGTGTTTCTAAGATTATTGTGATTGTCATGCCTACAAATAATATACTTGAGTCTCCTCGATATATAGTAAATTATCATGGATCTCCCCTGTGAGGATCTTATCATCCTAAACATAGCACATAAGTATCAGAAACCCGAGTTATTCTCCTAGAATGCACTATCCCAGTATAGCAGATCAACCACAGGCTCAAAATCCATGGGAAACCCATGTATAGTCTTACAAACCAACCATGTTGTAGTTTTCTTATCCAATGTAAAATTCCAAAAGGATTATAGGAATCCCATATTTGGGATTTCTTAGGTAGGAATCATATAACAATAATATCCCTACTAGGGAATTTTCCATGCAAGAATGAAACCTCATTGATGTTTTATAACAAGTCACATTAAAAAATTTTAAAAACAAGGGTCGTTTGATGCTTAACCCTCCATCGCTAATCATAACCATGCACATACCCAAACTAAGGAAAAAAAATTTTGAGGCACCCACTGAGGTCCCTAGTCCCAGTTAAGTATTAGGTAATCACCCATCTCATGAGATGAATCATGCCTTTCGACATATTCGTAGTCATATAAAAGACCCATAGTCCATCATGGTAAAATGAATAGGCTATGGTCTCAAGAGATGGATCATGGCCCATCCCCATGTCCAGGGTTACACCAGGAAGGACAACTCACCTAAAACATACCTATGAAAACAACAACTTATCCACCTAAGCCAACACACCTCAAGAGTCGTCTCCCATCCTATTAGGTTCATCCATCTCAAGTCACATCACACATCATTCATGGAGGTTTCCAAGTGTCTAGGTGTAATTATTTCCAGACCTCATCCATTGTTGGTCCAGTAATCAGTCCAATGCACAAGGACTAAAGTGGCCTTGGTACATAATTCCTTTTATTTCATAGGTTCTCAAGTAACCAAAAAAATGAATGTTTTAAATTTTTTAAATTAAAATAATAATTAAATTGATGACATATTCCTTCACCTTATGGGTTATCCCACACACACACACACACGCATTTAACATAATGAAATATACCATATATTGATTTACAGCACCACTAACCATGATTCATAGATTTTATATTCATTTGAAAATGGAAAACATTCACTACCAAGGCATGTCCAGACTCATCTGGGATCATCCGACCACCCTTCCCTGACCCAAACCAAAACAAATAATTTCTTAATTATAACACTTATAATTAATTATCTAAACCAATTTTAAATTGTAAAAATTATAGTAAACTCATTATGCATCCATTGATTACAGAAATATAGATAAGTGGGGTTCAACCACCCTCAGTGCACCCTCTAACCCATATTGATCAAAATACCCAACCTAAATCAATATTTAAATCATTGAAAAATGTAAATTTTAATGTAAACCTATATAAAAATTTGTGAAATTTTATAGATTTTCCAAATGAACAAAGGAAAGTAAGATGAAATAGTCATAGGTCATACTCTATCTAGGTTAAGAATAATCCCCATCACATCAAGATGATCTATCCATTATATAATAAAATTATAGATTAAACTCATCCCATGAGAAGAGAAAATTATAAGAAGAAGAGGGGAGAAGATAGAAGGATACTAGAAATAGAGACCCACCTTAGCTAACCTGATGAAGAAAAAACAATGCAAAAATTCAGTAGGGGTTGGAAGGAGGGACATGGTTGAGTCATCCTAGGTCCTAGGAATAAATATTGAAGGGATAATCTAGACATCCCCCTATAAAACATTTATGGGGGAAGGGAGAATCTTTCCCCTTTAATTTCCATTATCTAGCCAATACAGGTACACCAACTAGCTGGTGGCTACATGTTGCAACCAACATGAATACCAACCTCTTAGAACATCTACTGGAACTTCCAAAACCCATTAGTATGACTTTTGAGATCTTTTCCATGTCCACATACACATGTTTGAGGTGTTATATCTCATAGAATAAAACTCCAAACCATAGTTCAAAAATCAGCCTTCCCACTAAATCAAAACCCAAATCTTCACTTGAAATTTAACTTGTTTGTATGCATGGGTAATGAAAAACTCCACAGCATTACACTCATCATCCACGATAATTACTAGTGTCCAAAACAAATATCCATCTCAACCTACCTCATTCATAAAAACCTTATCAAAAGACTATGTTCTATCCTTGAATGAATCCCATTCCCTTAGAATGAAATTATAAAACTAAGAATTTAAAATCACTAAAACCTAATCAAAAGATTTTAATTGTCACTGAAACATTGGAATGGTTTCACCAAAATCAATACACACTTAGGAAACCCATGTTTCATTTTCTAATTAATCATTTGACCTATGGTGTTACCCATAAAATTACATAGCTCATAACAGTCGATTCTAAGCCATAGTACCTACCTCTATCATAATTGCCTATCCAATCATAATCCAAGCATCCAATTGACTCACTTGATAAAAGTTCCAAAATTTTGAAATCCCTCCCATACGAAAACATATATAAAATTCTAGTAATAATTCTCTTCCCTAAATTACACCTTTAATGAATGAATCCCAATCATATAATTATTATTTTAACATGCCAGATTTTTTCAATGTATAACCCTATCCATAACCTAACAAAAAAATCATGTCCAAATTTATGAACCCAAAAATATTTTCATCACATCAATTTAATTATATGAAAATCACTCATTAGGCCTCATATGGATTATAGGTGTCAAAAAGGTTTGACTGTACCCATCGACGCATTTCCAGAACACCTAATCTTGATACCATTAGGCCTGGAGGCATCCGATGATTGTTGAATAAATCCAATGATGTTTTTATCCAACTTCCAATAAAATTATTCAGTCAAAACCTCAATTTTAAAAAATTATCCATCATGAACTTCCTTGAGAAATAATCCACCATCAATCCAAGCATGATTGGATCATCTCATACCCACCCATGCCTGAACATCAACACGCGTACTCAATCCAACATCACAAATAAACTCACATATAGAATTTTCTATTGAATACAGATCATCTTGGACCCATTTGATCATCAGCCTCCCAATGAAAAAAATGACCATCTGGCCACTAGTCTCATTCACCCACAACCCTTCGACACATGGGTCATATATCCTGCAATCAATATTGTGCTCCCTGCAATAAGAGCAACCATACCATCACACTCACATCTAATGACCCACCAATTTCTAAACATAACAAATAGAATGGATAAGATCTCCCCTAATTTATCATCAATAAGAAACGTAAATTTATTTATTTCAACTGGCTCATAAAACATTACCCACAATATCAATCGAGATTCATCTAAAGTGATTACCATACCCTCAAATGACTGATGGTTACAACCCAAATATATATATTCTATCACACCACTACTTGATTTATACATTGAACATATCATCACCAAATAATGTATTCCAATAAACTTGATCCATTATCACCATATCACATCAGAACCCATCAACCCTTGACTCGCACATGGTCATCACAGATTCCAATTTAAATGTCATCACAGGTAACTAGCATTCTCACTACTATGATATTATCAAAAAATGACTGGTAGTATTATACAGTACCTCCATACCATAGAAAAATAGTGTCACTTTCCTATGAGTAATACACTATCATAACCAAGGTGACATTCTAAAACTACCAACCATGCTACAGAGCATGTCCATTTCACCTGATGAGAGTACCATTGGTACTCCTCCTCAAAATTGGAAACATCACTTATTCTATTTTTTAACACACGAATACTCGCTCACCAGTGATGTTTTCAAAAACACTAGTGTATTCCCATGCTTTCACCATACCCCTAATGTGCATCCAAATTAAATATGGTGAGGCAATCGAATAGTCCAGCCTTTAGAAACCTAACTCAATAGCACATGTGTATTATCCTAAATGGAAGAAATCATCATACCTATGAAAAATCCCATGATAAAAAATCATACATCAGTTACAATAAAAAGATCCTGCCAATGCACCTGCTTCTAAATGAACCATAAACTCAGCAAACCAATTTCTCGAGTTTCCCCTGACCGCATAACTCACTGAATTTTCGTGGTCCTGATTTGAATCTCTTTGTCTCAAGGTCTATCAACATGCCTATAAATAATATCTAACTAGGTTCATAACCCATGGAATAGTACTCAGGTCACCCATATCAAAATTCCATGTCAACAACTTTCCTAACCTCCCACTCTAGGGTCTCATATACAACTAGAATCACATTAAAAACACCATATTCCCTAAGAGAATTGATCATCACCAAGAATACAACTATGGTACATTACCCTTGGGGATCATAACTTGATAGTAAAATATTTCATGACAAACTACATTTTTTATACAATCAATACTAAGGAACCACAAACATGAGGTTTTGTTTGATAAAATCACCTTCCATGATATACAGGAAAACACTATATTGGTTGTTATTGGAACTTTATGTAATCATACCTAAATACGGTGGACTAATAAGGGGTTTCGTACTTACAAACAATGGTATATACTGACCTACACGCTCCACTACACATCCACTACACCAAGAGATCATATAATCATCATCACCATCGAACATCATACTATAGAACCAACATAACTTGACATTAGAATGAACTATATGTATTTTAGACTAGCTGAGTATAATGCCAACAAGTACTTATATTGAAAAATGACATATGAGATATTTCTAAAAATTTAAACAACTAAACCTCTATTCAATGATAAAAAAACACACATAAATAGTCCCACATGTATTAGGATCCTATATACCTAATCTTGATGGATGTGACACTTATTGCCTCTAATAAAAAATATCCAAATCCATTAACTAGATTCCTGCCAATGAACAAAGATCCAAAAAACAAATGAGAAAAATAGTAGCCTCAAACAATATGTGTGTAACATCTATTAAAAAATATATCAATTTTAACATCATAAATACATAATATAAACCCCATAATTGGATACCTGGACTTCCTACCAAAATAGGTGTTCATGACGCACCCGCCCGATATCCCTAAAAGGATATGACACATTCCTATCTCTATGATACCATATACTGAATAAAAAAAATATCTCTAATATCATATTGAAAACACCCATCCACACTGGGCCACTAATAACTGTCCATATCTACAATCACCATTACACCATAGGTGCGCATCCACATACACAAATGGCTACTAACTTGTAGTGGGGGTTTAGGTGGTAAGGTAAGGAAACAATACCCCCAGTATCAGAGGGTGAAATAAAAATAAAAATAATCAAAAATCATATAGATCACATAAAAAATAGAGTAAATGGGTAAATAAATATAGAATATGCTCTAAAATATTTAAATGTTATTTAAAAACTCAAACAGTTATTCTCACATACAACAAATGATCACCACCATGGAAGACCACACATACAGAATAAATTTAAATGAAATAAGATATAAAATAATCATTAAAGCATCACCAATATATACGAAATCCTAGTCTCCAACTCCCACATGAGCAATTTTTGATCGTTCTTTTAATCTTAGTCCTCCCACCTACAAGTACCTATAATAAGTGAGGCATGCTTGGGTGCCCAATTGTAGTGGAATCCCATGCCTCATGTGAGTACACGAATCACTAGGGAACCACCAATGTGGTCTCGTACCATACTAATAATGAATTGATATGTTCATATGACATGATTATACTCCATAAAAAAATTTCTAAAAGAAATAAAAAGACAACCAAGAAAACCTTCTATAAAACAATGTTGAAATTTTCCATGAGCATGTCACGTGGACCATGAAAATACATGTTTCATACAACAGCTAGTGTCAATACTTATGTCAAAACCTTAATTTACCAAACCATACATGACTAGTTATAAGGTGTCTCTAAACATGATATGATGAGTGTGCCTCAAAGTAATAGATATAGGTCTCCATTTTATAAAATATAGTATCACTGACTTCCTCCACTAGATTTTTCTCCGATCATGCATAAACTATAAGTATAACAAACCTATGGAATGATCATATATAGATAAATCAAAATATAATGGATAGACCCTAGGCTTTAAATTTATGGAATATACACTAATAGTATCACATACATACCCTATGTTAGCTTGCTCAGCCGAGGGAATAACCCACAACTATCACAGACCCCCCCTGTGTGAGAGTTTTCTTAGCTAGATATCACATAATAAAATAATATCACTAGGAAATTTTTCATGAATTAATAAAACCACATTTAGGGTGCATATCGAGTAATATAAAAATACATAAAAAAACAAGGTTTGTCCAATTCCTAACATACCATCACTAATCATACATACGCAAACTACCACACTGAGGTCAAGTATCCCTACGGTACCCACAAGGGTTCTTGGTCATGATAAAGACTTGTTTAATCAACCATATCATAAGAGTAATTACAACTATCTGTATAATAAAAATCATAGAAAAGCCTCATATTAATTTGGGATATATGGCTTAGTATATAGTCTCAAGAGATGGATCGTGGCCTATCCCGATGTCCAAGGTCACTACCATCCAATCGAATTATCCAACCCATCCCAAACATACCTAAGGTTGGTGTACCTAGGCCAAAAAAACCTCAGTATTTATCTTCTAGCCTCCTTGGTGCATCTATATAATGTTAAATCACATCCACTTTTTAGAGGCGTCTAAATGTTTAAGTGTCATTTTATTCTAGTACTAGGAACTTGATGGCTAAGTCATCGGGCTAGTACATAAGGTCCATAGTGAAATTGTAACATTATTCCTTTTCTAAGTATAGAAGTGAATCTATAATTTATTTTTAAATTTACTGTTTAAATTTAATTAAAGAATTTAATAAATGATATTGTATTATTCTTTAATGCAATCCCCACACACACATAAATCCATATATTATGATGAAATAATCACTACTGTGAGTACTAGGAGAACCTAACTCATTTCATTGATTTTATATTAATATTATAATTGCCGGTAAATGTTTTCAAGACCTATCTAACCTCATATAGGAACTTACAATAATCATGGGTTCCTTACATGCACCCAACACCAGTAATTAATAAATTATAACACTTATAATTAATTAACCAAACCAATTTTAAATAATCATAATTCAAATGAACTTATCAGGAATAAAAAATCATAAAGCCTTGAGAAAGGGGGTTTAAACCACCCTTAACACACCACTGAATCCATACCAGTTCAAATCCCCTACCTAAACATTTGTTTCCATAATTAAAAAATGTAAATTTTAAGATAAAACCATAAAATATAATGATTTGACATACCTTTAAAAATAAACACGCAACATTAAGAAGATATAATCGTAGGAAATTCTCTAACATTGTTGAGAAAAATCACCATCATCTTGGGACAATTCAACAATTCTCTAGTAAAATTATCCAGAATCCCTACCCCAAAATCAAAGTTCATTAGAATAAGAGTATTGGGAATTAATGAGGCAGTTATAAAGATAGACCCATATAAGATCATAATTGGAAGGCATAAAACACCCCCATTCAAAGGAATTTTGAAGGTGGGGATAAGGGGTCACCCCTTGTCTTCATGATCAAGAAGGAATGGGGAAGAGGGGTGTGACATATAATAACCTGAGGCATGAAGAATTCTTATTCCCCATTTAATGGCCACCATTTAGATGGTACTAGGACACCAACTAGTAGGTCATTCTAGGAAAAAAATCTAGACCATTGTCTATCCCACCAGAAATATAGAGTCTCATGGACCGTAGGTTGTTGTATTTAGGTTTCAACCACATATATCCCATCCATAATGTCCATCTCTCAGCACTTCCCAAACCCCTTTGTGAAGATTCTAGGCTCCATTCGTTGTCCAATAACACATATTTGAGGTTATCTAACTCCTAGAATACTATTTCAGACCCCTATTCATAATTTTTCCCATCCACTAAATAATAAATTAAATTTCCCGTTGAAATTATTACCATCCATATGTATGCGTGAATTGTGCTTCATTATTAATACTCTCATTTATTGATTCTGTTTCATCCAATTATCGATTTATATATTCTTCCACTACTTCAAATTGAACTCTCATAGATCCATATCTGGTATCCTATAAAATTATTGAACCATTATTTGTGGTAACCACCATGATAATATTTATAGTTTTTATCTTAGTGGTGCATGGAAACATACCCTTATCTCTTGATGTAAGGTTTTTAGAAAATTGGATCCTTTATTTCTCAAGGCATTGAATCTTAACACCATACTCATTTCTTGTATCAATATAAACATATTATGAGTTAAATTTAATTTCATGTGATACATTATACCCCTTATTTAACTTTGATATATAGAGGAATCAATAATAGGTTCAATTCTAAATGGTGGTGTTGGATGCTTTTGGAAATCTAGCTCCATACATTTCTTATGAAATCCATGTTATCTCTAGGATAAATTTGGATGGTTCATGTTACTTTGGATATAGTGATTTAAAAATAGATAATTCTTTTATTTAATCATAGGAATATATTTTATGAATGTAACATTCTCATTTGGTTAGGAAGGTGTGTTAATGTTTACACTGTATTTATCAATGTGCCTAAACATACTAGACTGGACACATTGTTCTCCATGATACTGGATCTCATTTTGACATCCAATGTGTCAAAAATGTATTTTAGAATTATTGTACATCAATAAATGATGTTATTCCTTAATCATTACTATTTATTAATTCATTTTTTATCCAAAAATAATTAATGTAACCTCTCCCAATGATTCTACTTCCTCTAATGGTTTTTTGTTTCGAATTAAGGACCAATGTTTTGTAAATAAATCATAACATTTAATTAGTATTTTTTAATGTAATTTTCTTCCAAATATTGATCTATTCGGTTCTGAACATATGGTCTAATACCTTAATAAAAATAATCTACTAAAATATGAAAGGGATATTAGTAAGAAGGACACTAATTATTACTGTCCCTAAACCTATCCCATGCATCATGAAAATCCCCTCTATCATCCATATAAAAAAATGATTATCTTACTTATCTACTCTCCCTTTCACCTTATATTGTATAATTTCTTGATAAAATAATTATCATCATGTTCAAAAAAATTATATAATTTTTTATATTAATGAAGGAACCCAACTCTATCATTTTCCTTGAGGTAGAAGCAGAACACTATTTCTTTAACTCATTCCCACTCAAACCTTGTAAAAGTAACTATTGCACTATGTAGTAAAAATACTTAATTAAGACTAAATATTTTTCATTAGGCATACCATTTATGGGGAGAGAAAAATATAAGTATGACTATTTTATCTCATAACTTAGACATATTTTAGCATAATTAAAGAGGGGTTTTCTTAATCTTTGGGGAGTTGATGTTCATTTATCATTGTCCTTTCTAGATTATATTGAAGGACTTGTTTGTTAATATTTAATTTGATAGAAAATAGGTATTCTAGTCTATATTTTAGTAATTTTTTAGAATTCTGAGATGTTTTTAATTTCATGTATCATAGGATCTATGTTTTTATATTTGGATGTATTATACATGAACAATAAAATTTTGGAATTTGTTTATAGTTTTAATTTTTTCTTTTATGATCTCATGATTTCTTCCATGGAAATGAATCCAAATTCAGACACAATCATTGACCAAGTAAAACTTTTTATTAACCACTACATAAATAGGTATAACAAAAAGTAGGTTTTAACCCACTGAGAAAGAATATGTGGACAACAATAAAAAAACAAAATTGAAACCTGAGAAGAAAAAATAAAAGATAAATAAAAAGGATATGAATATAGTGGTGAGTAGTTGAAAATTAAAAAATGTAATTTTTTTAACATTTAAGTTAAAAAAAGATATGAATAGGCTACAATAATATTTAATGATTAATAAGAAACAAAAAATTAGTAAATTATAATATCAGTGAATTAAATTGACGAATTTGTATTCATGAAAGTATATAAAATGTTTTCCTATAACAATGAAATAAAATTTATACTAGAACGAACACCTAAAAATTAAAATCATATCTCTATCAAGGGGTGATAAAATTGTTAGTATAGTTTGAAATTTGTAGATTCAAAAAGAGTCAATCAATCAATAAATTTATGATATAGAAATAAAAACTAGTTATTCAACTAATCATGATGCATCTCTTTTTGATAGATATATACCTTTCTTATTAATGTAGTTTTATTTAAATAAAATTTTTTAAAAGTAATAAATAGATTGGATTCCACTATTTCAGAACCAGGATTATTTAAAAAATGTTTGTTAAAAGATGAAAATTTAAAATAATATCATTACAATCCATAATATAATGAAATACTGTAGTAAATAATTGATGAACACATCGATATTATTACCCTGGTATATTTTTTTCAAAAATATGTTCAATTTAGTAGAGTGAAAATATTTCATCTTGAAAAAAAATTACTTTAGAAAAAATAAGAATAAAAGGGAACATCTCTATCATGTCTACTATCCCATCCTTTGTGTCATACTAACTCTACTCCTGACATACTATATATTTTCACCTTACTTATATCATCTATTTTTGAATACACCCCCCCCCCCCCAATTTATGTAAATTTCTACCTAATTAATATATTAATCTCCTTTTATTTTGGAAAAATTATCTCCCAAACAATAGATATGTAAAATCTCTAAATTTCAATCACTATAATAATTATCATTCTTATAATTTTAAAAAATATCTCTATCATAAAATTCTACCACCCAACTTGAAACCACCAAAGAGAGAACTTGGAATTTCTAGAATTCTATTTTTGATCTTCCCTTAAATTTAATGAATTTAATATCCTAACCACTAACATAATTCTAGTCCTCATTCCTTATACTCATTATTTCTTCAACCTTTTTTTGAATCCATTTAAATAAAATGAAATAATATTCTCTTAAACGTAGTATATCTCATACTTTACTACATTCATCAAACTGAAACTAATATAACTCCATGCCTTTTAGTCATTGATATTAACAAATCTCAGAACTTATCTTAGTAAAACTAGTACTCACCCTACCAATACATTGAAGTTATTTATCTTGGAAAATAATCTTACTAACTCATACAGTACTTGACTGCTTTGTCGTTGGAGAACCCACTCAGTCAAATCAACTTCAATCAAACATCATGCTCAAAATACTTTTTTCATCTCAATAGTTCTTGGCATAAACTCATTGATATAATTCATAGAATATATGGTGTGTTCTGTAATTTATCAATGTAAATTATGCAATTGATAAGCTATGTTCCAATCATATTCATTAATTTTAGACAATTAAATAGAAAAGAATATATTGTTCATGGGACTTATAATACATCTCAACCAACTCTTTTAATGTGAGATGATGCACAAATTCATCTCTAAATTCATAGTATATGATGGTGATGTTTCAAAACGTTTTTCATATTTATATCAATGTTCAATATTATAAAACATAAAATCAAAAATTCATTGTATCTTTATTCAACTTCAGTTTCGTCCTACATCAATATAATTCATTCATCTTATTGTTGACTAGTTACATATCCCATCATGGATCAATACTATATCTTACCACACCATTTTCTCAATATCCATAATCAATTCCTCGATTCTTTATTCATCCTAATATTTATTAAATTTAACTTTAAAGAAAAATTCAATTAAAACACCCAAGACATCATTTAACTAAAACATTTTGTTCATTTAGGAGTGTCTTTAAATGATCATGTTATGGTTAATATCTCCCATGAGTTTGTGATTGAATAAATGAATCCATTTTTATTTTCCTTTGCCTATACATTGTTTTTATAATTTTCATCCATAACACAATTTTGTCCTAAAAACATGGATTTATCAAAGGAAAAAAACTGTACATTCCTTCCACAAGTACCTTATGAAGTCACTTAGTAGTTCAAGATAAACCCTACATTATTAAAAAAGAACTGTTTGTTGTGTCTTAGTAAACACTATATAAATTTGGACATAAACAGATCCCACTATTAAACCCTTTACTCCCCCTCTTTCAACCGAAAAAATTTAGTTTTTTGATATATGATTTTTTAAATGGATTACTTTTGAAAATTCTTATAACCTCATGAAACCCCCCATCAATCATATAAATTTTTTGAACATTAGGAAATGCATCAATAAACATTAATATTTTTAGAATCCATCCTTAATATCCTACTCATCAACTTAATGATGTGATCTATCAATAAAGAATTAATATTTTTTGAATTTATCATTTGAAAACAACAAAATAAACTTTCTGAAATTTCAAACATTTAATGAAAAATTAAAATTTATCCCAATAAATAATATTGAAAATAAAAAACATGAAATATTGATCATATTAATTAAAAAATATCAAAATGAAAAAAAACTAATTTAAAACCTTATTTTAATATATATTCCACAAAAGAAAATTAAAATAGTACTCATAAAATATAAGAAAAATATTCGCAAATATTATAGAACAATTAATCATGTAAAATTAATTTTTCTTTTTGAATATTCAATGAATTACATTTTCAACACAAAATGATCAGAATTAAATATATTTTACATTAGGGAACATTTTATCATAAAAAATAATTTCTTAAAATAAATATGGAAAACTTGTATTATAATAAATGGGAATAAAATTACAATAAACATAATGAATTACATGTAACCTGTTAAAATTATTTTGTAAAAAGAAATTAATTTTATAAGTGAAATAATTTAAATTAAATTAAATAATTTGTTTTAATTTGTTTTCTCCCATAGAATTTATCAACAATTTATGATTTATTTCTCAGAATAAAAGTATTTTATGAAAAATATTTTTTTGTGATGAAGATGGAAAAATATGATAATTTTTGAGGGATTTTAGCAATTTTCTTTTAATATTCATTAATTCTTAAAACTTATAACTTTCTTATTTCTAAAAAAACACATATAATTTATCACAAAATGTAATTATACACCACTAATGGATGAGATAATTATATAGTTAACAAGAATACAAAATTACCTTATCCAAAAAATTTAATATAAAAATAAAAAACCAATCCAGGATTAGGAGTTCAATTTTCAGCCCATTTTAATGATAAACATATATGTTTAAATATAACCATGAAATTAAAATTCAATGAAAATTGTAAAAAACACTCCTAAATTGTATAAAAATGTCTATTTAATGGAAAAAACTAATATATGTTAACCAATTTAATTGTAACGTCCTGGTTCTGGAATCCAACGAGAAGTGTCCCATATCCGATTGGACACATGGACTCAAGCGTATTTCCCCAAATGCCAGAGGCTGCCAAATAGCAGCGAGGTCCTTGGGTGTGATAGTGGGGAAACTATGCCCTCATTGGCAGAGTATACAGTGGAAGTAAACAAACATGTAATATCGGAAGCAGTGAATATCCAACAACATTGCACACGTACATAGCAGAAGACTAAAAAAATAACCACTGGTGAACAGATGTATATATGAAATGGTGAATGATAAATATCTAGGAAAATAAAAATATAGGTCACAATGCTAGAAATTCAAATAGTACCAAAACAAGTACAAAAGAAAAGATAAACATATCTTCTGCATCCCAATCCTAAGCTTGTTCCCATGCTCTCCTGCTCCAAGCAATCAAGTACCAGAAGTCTAAGGGAAATTTTCCTTGTCTATAACTGCAACAACAAAGTCTGTTTGGGCCCAAAAACATGACCCAAAAAGGGTGTGGGACTAAATCCTAGTATGAAACCACCTGAAGATCTATGCATCAAAGTCAGTGAGTATATGGCAGGTAATAGTACAGTAAGCAGTAAATAGTAACAGTAAATAGCCGGCAGTAGTCAATAAGTAGTAACAGTAAACATCAGTAATTAATCCACAGAACAACAAGCAGTAGTAAAGCAAATAGTTAACCACAACAACGAACTCTCTAAGAATTACTCGCAGCTAACCCCTATGGTCCTATCCAAGAAGTACCATCAACCTTATGGGCAGTGCACTCAGCCTAACCCCTCTGGTTTGGTTATACGAAATTATAATACTATCTTGGGAATCTCGCTAGGTCAATTCCCCTTGTAGTCTAGGGTATTCTGGGACTCTTTGAGGAAGATCATGTGGTCTAACCCTCTTTTATCCACAAGGTCTAGAAAGTTTCTGAGGAAGATCACTTGGTAAATTACTCCTATATTCTAAGGACTACCATAGACTGTCTAAGGAAGCTCACTCAGTCAATTCCTTCTATAGCCTAGAAAGGTTTTAAGGAAATTCAAACAAGTAAATACTCTCTAAGGAAGTTCACTCGGTCTACCCTCCTATAGTCTATAATATCCGAGACACTCTGGGAAGTTCACTCGGTATATCCCCTGTAGTCTATAATAACCAAGAGTCTTTGAGGAAGCTCACTCGGTCTACCCTCCTGTTGTCTATAATATTCAAGACTCTCTGGGAAGCTCACTCGGTCTGTTCCTTATAGTCTATAGCACCAGGTTCTCACGGTCCCATTCCAGTCAGTGCATAATAATTCTATAAGGCCAAAGTATACCTATGGAGTTACATGGCTAACCATTCTACATAACATTGACATGTCTAGAATATCATTCCATCCTACGGTCACAAGTCATGGAAAACTGGTATAACGGCCAAAGGCTAACAATAACCAAAGGTCGTAAATAGAACAAGGCATGGAAAAACATCCAAGCAAAACAATTATCCTCAAACATGATCAAATTACCTCTACACAAGCAAACAAGAAAGGCAGGAAAACAACAAGGGAAAAACGGTAAACACGCAATACCCTGTTCACTGGTATTGGTGGAATTTGCACATAAAACTCAAATACATCGAATGGTAATGCACAAACCAAGTACCTTTATGCTAGGAGGTCAATATAATTGAACCACAAGGCTTGATTCTCTTTAGAACATCTTAGATCTATGAAAATGCACAAATTGTTCAACCCACTATATCTTGAGTAAGAGGGAAAATCATGGAATGAGACTCAAGAAGAAGGAATACCTCACTGCTGCGGTTCCAACACAATCGACGATGGTCGATTTGGAAACAAGAATGAGGCCCTAGGGATTGGTGGAAGCTTGTGGTCGTACGAGCTCTCCCTGTTGAAGAATCCTAAGAAGAAGATGATTATGTCTATTAGGGACGACCCCGGTCCATCTAATGATTAAAAAGAAACTACACGTCGTGTACTTCTGGAGTACACAGCATGTACTCGGCCATTCTGTACTCCACTTTATGTGGCCTCCACATTGCCCCTACACACCGTGTGTGTGGCCCGGTCAAGGCCAACACACGACTCTACGCGACATCAAAGTATAGTTGTGTACCTATAAAGTACATGGCGTGTACTATGGAAATTTCCAGATTTTCCACTTTTTTCTCAAAAATGACTAGAAATTGAAAAACATACCTTAAACGAATATCCGGGTTCTTACAAACTTCTCTCCTTAAAGAAATCCATCCTCGAATTTCCCTAGCGAGGCGTAGAAGAAACCACGAACAGATCTGGCCACTATGATCGTACATCGGCCTCCCTCTCCAAGGTCTCTTCCTATACTCACCCGTGCTGCCAAAGGACCTATACTGGAGGAACAGAACGGCCATAGAGAACCTTTTTACTACGATCGACAATCCCGATAGGATGCTCTTCAAACGACACATCCGCTTCGAGCTCAACCTCCTCAGGTTGAAAGACATGAGACAGGTCTGAAATATAACGTCGTTGCTGAGAGACGTGGAAGACGTCATGCATAGCCTGGTACTTCTGAGGTAACTGTAACCAATAGGCAACTGGCACAACTCTCTCCAACACCTCAAATGGACCGACGTACCATGGTGAAAGCTTACCCTGTCTCTAAATCCTCTTGTGACCCAACCATGGTACAACACATAGGAAAACATGATCCCTGACCTCGATCTCCATATGTCATCTCCACTTATATTCATAAGATTTTTGTCGAGACTATGCTGTAGCCATCCTCTTCCTAATCAATTCTATCTACTTTGAGGTCTCCTGAACAAGACAAGGTCCCAGAAAAGCTACATCTCCTGCCTCTAGCTAGCACAAAGGTGATCGGCATGACCTACTGTAAAAATCCTTGTAAGGTGCCATATAAATAGTTTCCTAAATATTGTTATTATAGGAAAACTCAACCAGAGGAATATGCTTCTCCCAAGAACCACCAAAGTCTAGAATGAAAGCTGGGATCATATCCTCAAGCACCTGGATCGTACCCTTGGATTGGCCATCTGTCTGGGGATAGAATGTTGTAATGAAAAGTACCTATGTACCCAAAGCCTTTTAAAGTCCCTACCAGAACCGAGATGTAAAACACACATCCCTGTCTGAAACAATGGAGTGTGGAATTCCATGCAGACGTATAATCTCTCGGATGTACATCCATCCCAGCTCATCAACACTGAAGGTCTCTTTGATCGGCAAGAAGTGAGAAACCATCGTAATACTGTAGACAACAACCCAAACAACATCACTCCCTCGAGGTGACCCTGACAACCCAGTCATGAAGTCCATCGCGACATAGTTCCACTTCCACTTAGGAATGGGTAGTTGCTCTAAAAGACCTACAGGTTTATGATGCTATTCTTTCACCTACTAACAAGTAAAACATATCATAATGAAACTAGCAACATCCTTTTTCATACCTGGCCACCAATACTAGCGATGAAGATCCCAATACATCTTGGTGACACTAGGATGAACTGCCCAAGCAGAGAAATAAAAATCCCGCATCATCTCCTCGCGTATGTCTGCTGGAACCCATACACATCCCTGGTAATGCAAGATCTCATCCTCTCCCATGGTCCATCTAGGAGGAGGGTCCTCTCCTGACACACTCTCCCGTAGGACTAGGCATTATGAGTCTGATAGCTTCCTCATCCGTACCCGATCAAGAGGAGTAGAGGTAATAGATACAGAAGATAAGAAAGCTTATCCCTATCTGTTGTTCACCTCCAAATGCATCTCAGAAAATTGATAGATAAGCTACCACTCACTTCTGGCCTCCTAAACTACCTGTATCTGAGTTATCCTACTCAGCGCATCAGCAATTGTGTTGCCCTTCCCAGACATGTGGGCATGCTCAATGTCGAAGGACTGAAGATACTCGACCAACCTGCGCTGACTCAGATTCAGGTCCCACTGAGTGAAGATCTATTTGAGACTCTTGTGGTCAGTGAAAACCACAATGTGCTCTCCCAGAAGATAGTGTATCCAACATTGTAAGGCATGGAAACTAGCTGCTAACTCTAGATCATGTTCCTGGTAGTTCCTCTCATGTGGCCTCAACTGCCGAGACCCATACGCAACAACTCCATATTCCTACATAAGAACAGCTCCCAGTCCAATACCTGAAGCATCATAGTAAATGGTGTATCTCTTACCTGGATCTGTCAAGAATAGTATTCGTGTTGTCGTCAACCTCACTTTCATCTCCTGAAAGGTTGACTCAGAAGTATTTTTCCATAAGAACTTCTCCCCTTTCTTGGTCAGACCTGTCAATGGTGTTGCAAGGAATGAAAATTCCTATATGAAATACCTATAGTATCCAGCCAGCCCTAATAAACTCGGTACCTTAAAGACATTCTTCGGCTACTCCCATGAAACTACAACTCTCACTTTCTCTGGGTCTACTGATACTCTTGCCTCTGAGATAAAATGGCACAAGAAGTGAATCTGATCCATCCTAAAGTGGAATTTTGAGAGCGTATCATATAATTGATGATCTCTCAATGTACTCAAAAAGATCTCAAGATGAGTAGCATGGTTGTGTTGAGTGTGAGAGTACACCAAGATATCATCCATGAAGACCACCATGAAAGAGTCCAAGTACAGATGGAACACTCGGTTCATCAGTGCCATAAAAGATGCTGGTGCATTCGTGAGTCCGAATTGCATGACCGTATACTCTTATAGACCATACCTACTCCCGAAGATTTTAAGATGTATATTTGATGCTCTAACGTGAAACTGATGATAAAAAGACCTCAAATTGATATTTGAGACCAATCGGGCTCCTGAAATATGATCAAAGAGGTCATCCATCCTTGTTAAGGGATATCGTTTCTTGACTGTCAACTGGTTCAGCTTCCGATTATCCACGCAAATCCTAAGGGTCCTTATGCCTTCTTCAAAAATAGGAAAAGTGAACCCCAAGGATAAGTACTGGGTCAGGTGAAACCCTTTGCATGTAACTCCTCCAACTTCTTCGTGAGCTCCTGAAACTCATGTGTAGCCATCCTATAAGGAGTAATGGACACCGGTGATGCTAGTTGAATGTGCTCAATAGAAAAGTCTACCTCATGCTCTGGAGGCTAACCTGATAAGTCCTCTGGAATGACATACCTGAAACGATCGACCACTGGAGGAATGTCTAACTATGAAGTCGCCTGGTCATCCAGATAATGACTGGTAATCTGAGTTATAACTCCTCCTAGACCATGATGCTCTGGTCCACCACTACCCGCCTTGACATCCCACTCGCCTCTATGGAGAAAAAATTCACCCTCTGGTGATACGAAAATTACCCTATGATGATAGAAATCGATGGAGACCTGGAAGGGAACTAACCAGTCCATACCATGAATGAAATCATAGCCTGTCATCTCTAGAACATAGAGGTCCCATAATAAGTGACACCCTGCAAACTCAAGAGGGTACTCTCTACACTGACGTATTCTAGACATACTCATTCCCAATGGTGTATCAAGAGTCAACTTGTCGAAAAAAGAGAAGATACAGAGCCTAAGGATGTCCACAACAGAAACAGAGATAAAACTATGTGAAGCACTAGTATCGAAAAGATATGAAGATAAAAGAGAGGCCACTATGATCGTACCTCAAACTATAGAAGGTCCTGGATCCTGCTCTTGAAGGGTCTATTCCACAGCGAATGTCTGGCCTGTCCCATGGCCATGTGCCCCTAGCTGACCACTCTGAGCTGACCCACTCTGCTGTCACTGGTAACCTGGTGACTGACCACCACGATTGTGACCTATACCTCGGCCCAAATGGCTAGAAGAACTATAGTTCCCAGATTGGTGAGAAACTGGCAATACATCTCATGTACATGGAGTCATGGAAGAACCCCTACCATCAGTTATAGGCGCGAAGATCTGAAAAAACGTTGAAGATGGCCCATGTTTCCGCAGGATCAGCACTCCATCAGGTATCTATGACACTGGGGTCTAGTATTCCCAATCTTACCACACTAGTAGCATAAATACTGGCTTCCCGAAGATACATTCTGCCGACTCTGATCTCCTCGAGATAGCTCCCTATGGTGCTACCTTTTATCAGAAGGAGGAACACTGGCTATGGATGTTGAACCGCCCTAGCTCACAGCTCCAGAATCTCTCAGATTTCACTCTGATATCAGCGTCTGGTTGACGATAGAAGATATCGAATTCAACCTAAAGATAATCACTTGGGAACGGATCTCTTACCTGAGACCATTCTCAAACATCCTAGAATGGAAATACTCATCACCTGCTGGAATCGGTGTGAAGTGCTACAGCTTGGTAAAATGAGATGAGTACTTCATAACAGAAAGATTACCTTGCTTAAGACTCGTAAACACTAGGGCTTGGTCGTCCCTCAAGGTCTATAGATATAATTAATCATAGAATATGCACCGAAACTCTTCCCAAGTCATACTCTACTGGTGCACTGACTATGAGATCACCTCCCACCACCTCTTGGCGGTGTCTCGGAGCATATAAGTAGCCAGATTTACCCTTTTCTCTGGAGGTATCACTAGGTGCTTGAAGATCGTCAGCGTGGACTCTAGCCACGACTCTAGAGACTGGGGTCCTCCATCCCCTTAGAAAGTATAAAGATGTTGCTGCTGGAAAACCTGCATCAACTCAGCCATCGACGGGGCAGGAGGATATGCTCCCTGAAAGGACTGCATCATCCTCAGTAAGTCCTCCCTGAACGGTGTATCGGTGCCTGCAATGGGTATATTCACTGGTGCCAAGGCTGGAAAAGTAGGAGGATCCGTAAGAGGTCCCTGATCGTCCATATCCTGTGTCTGATCACTGTCTGGTAGCTGACATACAACAGGAGGATGACTCAGAGGCATAGCTCTGAAAGATCAAAAGCACAACTTAGATCAGGATTATCAAGGACAGAGAAAACAAGAGAAAAAAACAGGAATACGAGGAAGATCCGCTCAAGTTTCACTAAAAATGACTACATGGCATGTATAAAACTACACAGTATTCCCCTTAAGTCCATTCACATGGGCGTGTACTTCTGCCACTCTTGGTCATGTAACACCCCAAACTACATGGCATGTTGTCCCCCCACACGGAGTGTACCTCATCTTCATTCCCCTACCTGAGTCTTCGTACACGACTAACTCACTTGGTCCTCATAACCCTAGAATACATGGCGTGTTCACTAAGGACATGATGTGTACGAGACAAGGTTCTGGAGAACCGTGTTGTTAGTTACATGGTCAGAAACATGGATGACCTTTACATGGCGTGTTCTGAAAAAACATAGTGTGTATATGAAAGATAACACCATCTCATGTTTTTTGTGACACGGCCAGGTTCCTAGAAAAGACTACATGACATGTTCAAATGCAACACGACATGTAACACACAAGCTTCCCCAACCTGTGTTGTTAGTGACAACTGTCGGGTACACAGATCACTACTACATGGCATGTAACTGCTGTACACGGGGTGTTTCTGAAAACATTTCCACCACCTCGTGTTTCTTTTCACATAGTCAGTGACATGATTTAAAACTACCCGTCGTGTAGTCAAGTACACGCCATGTATTCTGGGTTTTTTAAGGCAGTAGCTCCAAAACTGCACTGAAGCCCAAAAAACAAGGAAAAAACATGAAGGTGCCAAATTCCGATCTGTGGGGGCCCATAATCCTCGCGAACCAAATATTTTCATCTTCTACATATCATATACAAGGGATACAAGTCAATGATCCACCATGTTCCGATTTATGAGGGCCCATAACCCATCAAGAACCAAAATTTGGCATTCGTTTAAGAAAGAAAAAGTACAACAATTCCTCTATCAAATTGCATGGATTATACCAAATCATCAATCACAACAACATGAATAATCTATAAAACATCTATCAGAACAACATGAAATCCCTAATGCCTCTTAGATTACATGGAATGAATGTATGTCATGTGATTTAAAACAAGTTCCTAAATGATGAATGAGATGGCATACCCTCATCTCATCGGGTTGTGACAGAAATAGAACCGCAATAACAACAATGTAAACATAACAAATCATGTGAATCACTCTAGGTGAAATCAAATCAAGTGTAACATAGAAAAACAACAAAATGGAAATAAGTGAGGTTGATTGGATTTTCCCTGTACACGGGTTAGCTACTCCCGGGCACATCTTATTACCATGTACCCAATCCGTCTTATCCCTGGATAAAGGATCCAAACAGTAAGTCAAGAGAAAATAACTCCTCTGATACCACTTTGTAACATCCTGGTTCCGAAAGACACCCATAGGGGCCCTGTACCCAGTTGGTCACATGGCCTCAAGTGCATTTCCCTAAATTCCAGAGGCTTTTGACTAGTAGTGAGGGCCTTGGGTGTGATAGTGGGGAAACTATTCCCTCATTGGAAGAGTACACAACGGAAGTAAAAAAACATGTAATAGTGGACATAGTGAATATCCAATAAAAATGCATACATACAAAAAAGAATACAAAAACAAATAACCACTGGAGAACCTAAGTATATATGAAATGGTGTACGATACATATCTAAGAAAATAGCCAAAATAGGTCACAATGCTGGAAATAAAAACAGAACCAAAAAAGTACAAAAGAAAAGATAAACAACTCATTAGAATCGCAAGCCAAAGCTTGGTCACATGCTCTCCTGCTCCAAGCAGTCAAGTACCAGAAGTGTAAGGGCTCTGGCCCTTGTTTATACCTACAACAACATAGTCTGTTTGGGCTCAAAAGCATCACCCAAACAGGGTGTGAGACTAAATCCCAGTAGGCAACCACCCGAAGATCTATTCCTCATAGTCAGTGAGTATATGGAAGGTATTAGTATAGTAAGCAGTAAATAGTAATAGTAAAAAACAGGATATAGTCAGTAATAAGTAACAGTAAATGGTAGTAATCAATCCATATAACAACAAGAATTAGTGAAGCAAACATCTAACCACAACAGTGTACCCTCTGGGATGTACTCGCATCCAACCCCTCTGGTCCTATCTGAGAAGTACCAACAACCCACTGGGCAGCGCACTCAGCCTAACCCCTCTAGTTCGGCCATATGAAATTATAAGACTCTATGGGGAAGCTCTCTCAGTCAATTCCCCTTAGTGTCTATGGTATTCAGGGACTCTCAGAGGAAGATCACACAGTCTAACCATCTTTTAGCCCCAAGGTCAAGAAACTCTCTGAGGAATCTCACTCGGTCAATTCCTCTTATTGTATCTGGTATACCACAAACTCTCTAAGGAATCTCACTCAGTCAATTCATTCTTTTGGCTTTAAAGGTTTTAAGGAAATTCAAACAAGTAAAGACTCTCTGAGGAAGCTCACTCGGTCTACCCTCTTGTAGTCTATAATATCTGAGACTCTCTGGGAAGCTCACTCGGTATATACCATGTAGTCTATAATAACCAAGACTCTCTGAGGAAGCTCACTCGGTCTACCCTCCTGTAGTCTATAATATTCAAGACTCTCTGGGAAGCTCACTCGGTCTATCCCTTATAGTCTATAACACTAGGTTCTCACGATCATGTTCCAGTCAGTGCATAATAATTCTATAAGGCCAAAGTGCACCTAAGGATCTACATGGCTATCCATTCTACAGAACATTATCATGTAAAGAATATCATTCCATCCTACGGTCACAAGTAATAGAAAACAGGTATAATGGCTAAAGGCTAACAAGTACCAAAGTTTTTAAACAGAACATGGAATTGAAAAACATCCAAGCATGGCAATTATCATCAAACATGATCAAATTACCTCTACATAAGAAAACAAGCAAGGTAAGAAAACAATAGGGTCAAAATAGTAAACATGAAATACCCCGTTCATGGGTAATGGTGGAATTTTTACATAAAACTCAAAGACTTCAAAAGGTAAGGCACAAACCCCCTACCTTATTTCTAGGAGATCATAAACATAAACCACGAGGCTTGATTCTCCTTAGAACGTCTTAGATCTATGAAAATGCACAAAATGTTCAACCCATGATATCTCAAGAAAGAGGGAAAATCATGGAATGAGACTCAAGAAGAAGGAAGAGCTCACCACTGCGGTTACAATGCAATCTACGAAGGTCGATTCAGAAAACATATGGAGGCTGAAGGGCTCAGTGGAAGTTCGTGGCTGTATGGGTGCTCCTGGTCAAAGAATCCTGAGAAAAAGAAGTTTCTATCGATTATGCATGACCCCGGTCCGTCTAATGAAAAAAGAAAATACACGGAATGTACATCTGGGGAACATGGCGTGTACTTGGCCTTTCCTTACTCTACTTTAAGCGGCCTCCACATCTCCCCTACACACAGTGTGTGTGTCCCAGACATGGCCAACACACAACCTTATGCGACATCAAAGTACACGATGTGTACTTTTAAAGTACACAGTGTGTACTCTAGAAATTTACAGATTTTGCTCTTTTTCTAAAAAACGACCTGAAAAGGAGAAACATACATGAAACGAAGATTCGGCTTCTTACATAAATCCATGCATTAATAAGAATGGTTAACCAACTCTATATTATATAACACAACACAAATTATAAAAAAATGAATTTTTGATTATGAAAACCGTTCCTCATACAAACATAATTAGATAAGATTGGGGTTCATTTTTAAGGTTACATAATGAAATAATGTATATCAAAAAGATAGAGACCCTCCCTCACACATAAATCCCTAAATTATGTCTAATATTGAACATAAATTTGGGAGAATAATTAAAAGAATTTTATTTCAAATAAATTTTCATTTCATTATTGAAAAATAATGTTCAAAAGGTGAAATGATAGTTTAAAAATCATATTCTCCACAAACAAATCATTATAAAAATATAATTCGGGTAAAAATAATCTAGATATCTCATACATAACAATTTAATATCACATGGAATAATTTGAAAAGAAAATACCATTATTACATTATAGGTTTCAAAAATATTTTCAATGGGGAAAATGAAGCATTTTGTGGAAGTTATTCAACACACAAAGTCATCAAAACAATAGTAGTATCTATAAAAATTATCCAACTATTTTAGAATATATTATGAAAATAAAATAAAATTCCACTAACCCATTAATTCAAAAAATGTAGTTTTTTCAGAAATGAAATGAGAAAAAGGGTACATAATTTGAAAAACTACTTCCCCAATATTGATTCAGGTTCAATTAATTTTTTTCAATAATACATTATCTTCCTTTTTCATAAGATATGATCCTATAGTTACATAGTTTAAACACTTAAAGTATGAAAAATTTAATATGAAATTAAAATGTTTTCACTCAAAAGAAAATTAAAATAGTGTAAAATTTTATTGGAAAATTGATTCATGATTATCAATCATGGTTCTCTTCTATGTCTTTGTAAAAAATTAATTCTTCTCCAAAAGTTCTAAAATTCTACACTTATTGTGATTTCATAGTTGTTTATACATTTAATCAACTTTGGGGAATTCAAAATTATAGGTCCCTAGCTATAAAAATCATTGAGATAGATCATTAATTGTATAGTGACTAGAATAAGGTATTTCTTCCCTTAATAAATAAAGTGATTAAATTGAATCCAAATAGAAATAAAAGCCATTTTTTTCTTATTCAAAAAAAATTACAAGAATATAAACCATGGGATGACTCTCATGAAGCCCAGAGTTTTAAGTCTCCAGTTATACTTAATGACATTTGTGATATCATGTACAAATAAAATAACCAATACCTTTCATTTATTCTAAAAATTGTCCTTCAACCTATAATCATTGGGAAATGGAATATTATTCTCAGTAACAATCTCTCCAGTTTTATTGAATAAAAATATATGGATGGTAAAATTTACATACCATTTGGATTTGAGTTTTTCTAGATACAGTTTCAATATAAAATTTAAAAAATAAAACCCACCGACTAAAAAAAACATTATTTTGAATGATATAGTCGTGAATATAATTGGATCATTATCTGTATTTTTTAACATTTTTATATGTTTCTCTTTGATTCTCAACCAGATTACATAGCTAAAAATTTATTCTATCACTAGTTATTTTAATGTTATTATTTAAATCATTCATAAACCAAAATGACTTTTGTTGTAACTTTTCAAGTAAGTGATATTATTATCTAAAAAATATGTTTTCAAGTATAAATTATTCAATTTGTATTAAAAGTTCGTTTTTGTGCCAAAAAATCCTCATGTAATTTCAAAGTCTAGTCCCTCTTACATCAAAACAATTTTATTTAAAATTTGTTTAATCTATGTATTAGATTTTTATTCTTTCCCAATTGAATTTGGATGATAAAATTTTAGGTTTTATGAAAAAAATACAAATTTTTATAATAAATATATTGAATTCAATGTTATTCTAGTGGATTCCATTATCATTGAAGAATGATCTAAGTAATAAAAATCAAGAAAAATTTTTTAATGAATTTAACATCACTACTAGAATGATTGTTTGGAACAGAAAATTATTCTACCCACATAGATCATATTATACTATGACCAACATTTATTCATTATAATGAGAATATAAAAATGTTACCATATGTTACAAGCATCAAAAACAAAAAAACACAATATCAAAAATTATTTTCGGTGGTATTTCATTACCTTATCCCAAATTTCATATCCTTTGGCACTTGTTACATTCATAAAGAGTGTAGTCTAGTAGGAATTATATTGTAACTCTTTTTGGGTGTCCTCTCTCCCTATGATTTCCTCACCATGGTGGTGAGTGAAATATTTATAAAATATTCATTATCTCTTCCTTACGGATACACCTCATTAAAATACCATAAATACACCTAAATTAAATTTTATATTATCCAATAATCTGAAAATATGTTTTGGAATAAATTTAAATATTTTATTCTATGTGAGACTACCGAGCATGAATAATATAGATAAATGATTCAAAAAATCTATATATAATGGGATTTTTCATGATGACATAATAAGAAATAAGTTTCTCAGTATATAAGTAATTAATCTATATAGGATCACAATTTAATGGGATGGGAATCCTAAAAAAAGGATCAGTCACTACATTTTGAACTCTTTTATTATCACTGATCACTAAATCAAACTCATTTTTGAAAATAATCTACAAAATGTGTTTTACTTTTTCCACTTTATTGGAATTAATATACTTTAATTTTATATATTTAGTAAAAATAATTGATTTGAATGTAATCAAGCTTAACCTGAATTTATAAATATCATTCAAAATTGTAAAATATCATTCTCATTCATGGAGTAATGTTTTTGGGAATATTTTATAAATATTATAGAATAATACACCATATATAACATCTTTTCTTATCTATGCTGAAAAATGACCCCTATAGTTACAACATGAATAATTTCGAAGAATAGTTTTCTATTTGGAGAATTGAAAATGGGTAACAATGTTATTTTCTTTGAGTTTTTTGAGTGGTTATAATAAACTAACATCAATGGAAAATGTATTATATTTTAATAAAAAATATCATAAGGGGGCATGTGATATTTGAAAAATTATTTATTAACCTTTGGATAAAATTGGAATACCCTAAAAAATTTTAGAACTGTTAACATTATTAAGAAGGGGGTACTTATATTTAACTCATTATTAGTATTTTTAAATTACATTCCCTTCTTGGAGACCTTATTAAAAATAAAAATATCTTCAATGACCATAAATTATCATGTATCCACATTCAAAGTACATTATTTTTCTCTTAACATCAAGACTAACTAAAAATTTTCTAAACTCCCATATGTACTCCCAATAATTGAAAATTCACCCATTAAAATCTCTGCAATCATTTTAATACTATAATAAGAAATATTCAACATGTATATATAAAATATGGTTGAAACATCATACAACCCAAATTTCATTCACTAGTAGAGAAATTTTTCACAAGGACATGTCATTCACCATAACCCCTCTACCAGTGTAGGGGGGAGAGGCTTCTAGAAGACGATGTACTCAACCTTATAGATTCACTAGTATCGAAATCAAACCTTAAAGCTAACTTCCAATTAATTGTAGACATACTTTGAAGGTGTCCCTGTATGAGTTGTTAGTGGATTTGAAGTTTATTATACACTCTTTTGTAGATATGTTTTTTCAGAGTTTGTTGTTAGTGATATAATTTGATCAACTTGTCATCCTTGATTGGGGCTTTTGGAACCACATAGTTGTGGGTCTCTGAGATGATCAACATATTCTTATCCAACTCTCTAATGTGGTTGATTTCACTTTATACTTGTCACAATTTTCTATAACCTTTTTCTATGTTTTGTTTATCTTCCTAATATGGACATTTAATCTTTCTCTACATAAGTATCCTTTGACATCCACAGTGTAGGTTTGTATTCCTCATATTCCTTGAACATTATATAATCCCTTGATTTTAAAATGTGCTAGTAATTCTTTGGGACATTTCTTATATTATGATCAATATACTCACAATCTGGGACAACCAATTAACACCGAGATTGTCATTGAGTTTGAAATATCTTGGCCTCAACCTTAATTCATTTAGATTTTTATATAGAGGAAGATTTGATATAGGTAACTAATTTCTTTAGAATCTTCTATACATTTCTATAGATTTTATTTTTTCAATGGTACACCATGAAGGAATGTTACAAGAGACTTAATTCTAAATAATTTTATCAGAAGACCTCTGGATAAGAGAATATCTTCTAGACTAAGGTCTGTGTGGCCTTAGGCGAGCCATGGGAGGATGGGGTATCCAATTTGGATCTTGGGATCTAGACAAAATCATGTAGAGTGGCCTAGGATACCATTATTTCTTGTGGGAAATTTAATTCAAATATTAAGGCTATGATCTTTATAGATACTCAATCCTATTGCACATATTATGACATTATTTTGAACCTAAAGAACCTATAAACTTTACTAAAGGAATGAGAGGATCAATGTATATGAGATACTTGTTAAATAAAACATATTCATAAAACAAAAATATCAAATCTTTATTTTAATCTTTATAATGTTATCGTAGGTTCCCTCAAACAATATAAATGATATAGGGTATCCTATGTAATTTATAAAAATTAGATATCTATAAATTCTTATTAGGGAATAAGTTTAATAAAGGAGAAAAAATATGAGTTGAATGTAATATCATTATATCATGAAGACAAGCCCTATGAATATTCAAATGCAATAATGAAATAAAGAAGATTCCATCATAATATCAAGGAATCATAGAAATGTGGAAACAACATAAAACATGACACATGAATTAGTCATGGATTGAAGATAAGGTATCAAAACATTGTGGGAATAGTCCCATCATGGAATAGGCTTACTACCCAATACCATACATATCATATCATGAGATAAAAAAATATCCAATTCATTCAAGAACTATCTAGAAACACCCATCCAAACATGTACCGAAATACAATATAATGCATAAATTTAATATTTAACCATAGAATGAAGTTAGTTACATGATCTTGTCATACAACATAACAAGATGGAATATCATAATGGTTTTCAGGAAATAAGGGATGAAAACATTACCATACATCCATGGTTTAAAAATATGAATAGTTAATGAAAAATGATTTTAAAGTTAAATAAAGAGGCGAAAAGGAGTGTATATGTGACATTGGAAATGTACCCCTTAACGGAATTTAGAGGGAAAGGGTAATAATTATTTAGTGATGGTAAAGAAAATATTTATTTCCATAAAAACACAAATAAACTAAAAGGGTTTTCCATAATATAATTATCGGTTTTTGAAACCATTTATCATTTAATATAATTTATTGAGTGGCACATGAAATGGGGTAAAAAATAGAGAAGTTCTCTTAAATCGAGTTTTCATAGTGAATGGAATTAAGAGGGAAACCATAAAAAATATATATCTACAATAAATAAAGGATATTATAAATATATATATTTGTGATAAGAATATAGGTTTTGTTTGCAACGAAAATGTGCGATGGGTTGTGCCCAACTTTTTTTTGTTATGGTTGATGATCAATCTGAGATCTACCCGATGATAAATGGAGCGATCAATAGAAATGAATAATTGTATGAAGAAAGTTCTTAAAAAACCTAAAATAGTGGGAGGATAATCAAATATTTTTTATCATTATAATAATTAATTAATTAATTACCCTGTTGTAATTTTTTATTCATTAATGAGTCTAACAACAGATCAACATTGTTCTGTCATTACATTGTAGGAATCAAAAGCAGATTCCCTTTAGGAGTGATCCACATATGATTCACAAATATTCAAACATCATCATAGGAATTTCTAGGTGCTATCATAATAGATCATATTGATTTTTTTAGTTTGACATTAACTGCCTCAAGAACCACATCTAAAGCATTATCCTTGATCTATATTGACATTAGAGTGGGGGTGGTGGAATATCACTCTCTATAAGTGAGTGGGTTCATGGAGAAGGGAGCTCTCTTGGGATTTAAAGGATTATTTAAATCAGTTGTTCACAACAAAAAAAACATGAATTTTATCTATGATAAAATAATATAATTGGGATTACATATCGCTAGGGTTATAAATAAATAATAACACATCTTCCCCATATAATTTATTTATTCCCCTGCGGAACCCTGTGTATATAATAATAATAATTATATTATTTCTCAACATGTACTTAACTTCTGAATTAAAAATAAATATTATTTACTAAAAAAATATTTAATATATATTATTTCTCACCAAACCATTAAAATCGGCACTCCATTCCTCCATAATATTTATCAATCCTTGAATAATGATTCACTACTACAAAACACACCTTTAACTGTGCTAAAAATTATCACCGCTATCAAAATGAACTGATAATGTCCATCTTTATCATTTTTAAAATAATTTCTGATAAAGTGAGACCTTAATGAGTTCTAAAAAATCCCTGATAAATGGAACCCTTTATTAGAGCCTTTTTTAGTGGAGATAAAAGTGGACCTTTATTATTGATTTATTTTAGTCCTGATAAATTTCCTCAATAAAACGAAATTATTATAAAGAATGTTTTTAACAATTTCATTAATAATAAAATTATTGTTAAAAATGAATAAATTGAAAATATATATATATAAATTTTAATGATTAATAAATAGTATATATTAAATATATAGATATATAAAATGAATAAAATGAAATAATTAATCAAATTAAAATTTAAAAAGAATAAATTAAGGAAAATATTAAATATTTTATTAATTAAATAAATTTTGATAAAAATCAATAAATTTACTATATATATTTATAATAAATATTAATAAATAGTATACATTAAATATTGATATATAAAATTAATATATTGCTATAATTATTCAAAAAATTTAAAAATTAAAAATTACCTAGTTATGAAATTTTTCAATGAAACAATTATGAATAAAAATAAAGAGGTTTAATATATATATATATATATTAAAAATAGTAATAACTAATATATATTGGATATAAATATACATATTGAGAAAAAATATTTAATTAAAAAAATATTATTTTTTGTGACTTTTTAATGTTGTTTGATTTTTAAATTTAACATCTATAAATTGATGTGTGTTTCATTGATTACATGTATGTATATATATATATGATGCAGTTTTGTATACAAATTCAGACAAAAATATATTTATGCAATATATAGAAAAAATACACTTAATATATATGTAATTTATTCAATTTTTATTATATTTCATAATTTCTTTATAACATGATATAATTATCATATTGGGTGTTTAATCGGTCTATTTAATTTATTTATTTTTAATAATATTATATTTAGGGTATTAATTTTTTATATTTTTTATTTTACTTTTCAATTTGATCATTTTATATTATATATATATATATATATATATTACTATGTTTTATTATTTTCAAAATGTATTCATCTTTACATCAATATATATCAATAATTTTTTTAATAATTTATGTTTAATTAATCAATCTTATCCATTTTCCAAATGTTTAAAAAGTGTACTCATTTTGAAATATTCCGTTTCACACATTTTAAAAACAATGTATTTAAGATTAATATCCACTAATAATGTTAAGAATATATTTGTAAATAAATATTTATAAATAAATATATTTATAAATGATTATTTACAATATTTATATATTTATATATTAATAATTATTATTAATAAAAAATTATTGTTTTATAAATAATTATTTTAAAAATTATAATTAAATAATTATATAGATTTAAATAATTATAAATTTATTATAAATTTATTTAGATAAATATAATTATAAATCCTTCATACGTGTTAAAATTTTAGCGCTGATAAAATTGATATTTATAAGTTCTATTGTAGCAATGATAAAGATCGATTTTTATCAAAGCTAAAACATTATCACCGATAATGTTCAAGCTCTATTAGTGATATAAGAGAATGGAAAAATACCCATTTTATCTGCACTTATCAATTTAGCACTGATAAAATGGATCTTTATTAGCAATTTTCTAAAGGGACTATTAAAATTGACCCAGATCTATTTAAAATAACCCTTTCCATGACTTACTAACTCATAATTCCCAATATCTCAAGGAAATACTCTACTGCCAACACGACTCCTCTACATTCCCTCGGTCCAATAAAGGCTATAATCCAATGCATATAATTATCTACTTTTTTTATATCGTTGTTGGATTTTTTGGGTTCCTCGTTTCATGTTTTTTTCACTGTTCTTAACCATTATGAACCCTAAATCTGATCTCCTCGGTATTGAAATACCATGAGTGGTTCTATTTAATCTTTTTTCTTCTATAAAAAATGTGTTTAAAGAAATAGAATGATGTTTTCATATAGTAAGTTCTGTCAATATATGTGTATGGGCCTCTATGGATAAATAAAATAGATTTTTTACCACACACTACTACAAAGGTATTTCTTGAATTATAGTATGATCAAATTGAGTTTAGTTAGACTTTTAAGAGGTTATATTTTTCGCATATATGTTATCTCTATCCCTTATCATTGACACAAGACTTTAGTGATTAGGAAGTGTGTCTGAGGTTATGTGTAGGCCTGAAGTGGAAACTATTTGGTTATACTAAGTGAAAAATGTTACAAAATGGAATCAGAGTGAAACTAGGGATTTTGGTATTGATTATATCCCAAAGAAAAAGCATTCCATACATATGAAGTAATCCATAAATATATCTGGATAACATAATTATGTGGGATACTTGAGTAACCATATGATGCCTATGTTTTTTATATTTTCCCCATGACCTATCTTCTCGAGTCTCATGCCTCTTATTTTAGAGTAGATAGGTAGCAATTGGTAAGAATAATGAAATTTCATGTTCTTCTATGTCTTTGTTGAATTGTATTTATAGAAAAAATTATAAATTAAAATTAATAGAAAAAATGAATAATAAATAAAGAGCTTATTATTATTTAATAATTCATTATTATTAAGTTTATATAACTTTTTAATTGATTGATTTAATTTAGTAAACCACTTTATCAACATAATTGGTTAGTAGTTTCATAATTATAATTATAATTATTCTTCTAACAGATTTTAAAATATATTTATATAATTAAAATACATATAAACAAATTAACGGAATGAGAGATATAGGCATGTGGTTAACATTTAATATAGATTACTTTGCACCTATTTTTGAATTATTGTTTTTCGATAAGGGAGAAATTATTTGAACATTTAAATTAATATAGAATATGTCATCAATTTGATCCCTATATATCAATATGAAGTATCTGAGGAACATCCTATGATTTTTAAAACTTATGTTGATCCTCACGTCCAAGAGGTAATTTTATATCTACTTAAATATGTGTGGTATAATTTTCAATTAAGGGAACGTATAGTATATATGGTTCCTCTAATTGTTATTGGTAATATATCATAATAATAATTTTTTTATTTCAAAGAATATATTCATTTCATTTATAAAAGTAAAAAAAATCTAGTTTAATACCGAGATTAAGTTGAAAAATTAACCCTTCAAAGAGATGTATGTTATCAGAGGGATATTTTAGTGGATTAACAAATTTGCAAATTTGGAACATGAGGATTAATTGGGTATATATATGTGATATTTAATATATGTGTGGTTAGATTCATTTCTTCAATACCATTAAAGTGGAGATATTACAACTCATCTTTAAATGAGGATACTTTTTGAGTGATTCCATTAGTGTAGGTTCCTATAACATTTAATCTTTAATTCTTGTTGGATGTGATATATTTTTATCAATGTGGTTAGTTGGGGAACCCCCAATGCTCCCTTTGAGCTATTCCTTCTAGGTAGGGTAATTAGATATGATTGGTAGATTATTTAAGGTTGATAAGTCTATATATGATTCTAGACATGTTTCTTCTATAGTGATAGGTACAATCCTAGTATGTTATACTCTGGATGATGGACTTAGGTCACAGAATCATCCTAATATTAATTTCATATAATCCATGATTTCATTTGGGATTTATATTAGAAATTATTTAGAGTATTGTTAACATCAATATTCTCTATATGTAAAAATCATGAAAAAAGAGTAGTTAGTGTCAATTTTATTAATGAGTATCTTATATATATATATACAGCCCTTATCTATTCCTACACAATTCCACCCCTACTCTATAAACTCATTACACCTTTCTATGAGACCACTGCGAACTGCATATTCACACACTATTGTGAAGGAAGAATACAACACAAAATAGTCATAAGAATCATAAATAACAATTTATAAAAGAGGACCACTAGTTTCACAAATAATGCAGTATAAATAATTATTTATTTTGGTAATATAGATATATAGTAAAATAAACTTCATGGATAAAAATTTACAATTCATGCATCTTGCAAGGAAATTTTTTTTTTCAGCAGAGATATAATACTTCAATACTATAATACAACTAACCTTTCCTACCTTTGTTTAATCTGTCCTGAGATGCTTTATTTCCTTACATCTCTTGACGATGGATTTGACTCCCTCACTAAAACTAGTCTTCCTCGCATCATTTTGGTTCCAAAGTACCTTGATGACATACCTACTGCCTGGATTTTGTTCATTAATCTCTTTCAAATCTACAACCATGGATTTGAGTACCACATCTCCCAACTCATTATTCAACCCTTTCAATCGTACATCCTCCTAATTTATTACTTTTTGGAAAAAATATGACAACAAAAATTAATCAATACAAAATAAATGAATTGGTTTGGTTTCTTCGTTTTAATTTTCTTATATGCCTCACTCGGATAATTGTAACAAAACTTCATAAAACATTTCATTTATTTTGAGTTCGGTCACATTGGACCCTATAATAACTCTATAGTTAAGCATACTTGAAAGAAAATACTACTATAATGAGTCATCTAATCTGACTCTAGAAGGTATTCTACCCATAATGGGTAGAACTCCCCAACTCTATTTTCAGCTTCATCTTTAGGATATTTTTTCTTTAAAGCATATAGAAATAGTACGTTGTCAAGATCTCTAATCTGCCTCATATCAATACCACCACAGGTTTGTGTCCCCAATAATCCAAACCAAAAAAAATAAACATTTCAGAGTAAGTGACTAATAATAAATGTTTGTGAGTATAAGTAAATGATTTTGTGTGGAAGTCATGATGATTTTAATGTCCACTCCTTCATTTTTGTAATTTAATATGTTATATTCCATAATTAAAATTTAAATTATTTTTTATCCTCTGCGAAAACATTACTTTAATCTCTTAAATATTTATTATTTAATTTTGTTTCTTTATACTCATCCCCCATATCATTGAAGTTGCTTGAACTACTCTGAGTTGTAGTCATGCAAAATGATCACCATTACAGAGTAAGGGATTATTTTTTGTTATAGTAGTTCAATAAACATATATGGATGTCCACAAAAAATAGGAGAAAAAAATTGAATAACAAATTTCAATAATAACTATTCAAGTGGTGTGTTATAAAAAAACATTGGAACCATAATGGTAGGTGGACGACTTATTCCAAAGAGTGGGTCTAATGCATCATCATAAGATAGAAGACAATCAATGATTGAGAAAGAATTAAATAAAGTTAGTGATAGTTAGTTGTACTATATTATTGATGCATTATATCTATGTTCAATAAAGTAATAATTTTCATTCAATGGGCATTCATATATGGAATTTTATGCATGAAGTGTATTGTATTTCTATTATTCATGAAAGATTAAATATCTTACTTCTCATGCAAAAATGAATTCTGGAAATTATGATATTATCAATCTAGATGAATAATATACTCTTGATGCTAAAATTGAAAAATTATTAATGGGTCAACAACTTGTTGATTAAATAAATATTGATGCATCATCACAGTGGTGAACAAAATTATCAAGGCACGAAGATAGTGTATAAAATTTGAGGTTGGTAGGAATATACATTACCAACCTATTGAACCCAATAATTTAATATTTATTAGTTATAATGTGGTCATAACGAGGATAAATGTGCTGATTGATATTTATTCATGTCATCACGCCCATAATGTAACAAAACAAGTCCTTTATAAAGATATAAAAGCAATGTTACAATATAAATTCTATATTTCACTAAAAATTATATAAGGAAACATGGAATTAAATTTTATTATTCCATGTTGAATTAATTTATTTTAAATAATTTCAATAAGAAATTTTTCTTAATGGTTTCTGGGAAAACCCATAGAGGCTTTCATACTCTTCTTACAAAGTTAAATATTTGGATTTTAAGGGTAAAATAATGCCTCACTGTCCGCGTTGTTATGCATAGATTATAATGAAGGAAACATGGACAACATTCATCAATCGTTGTAATATGAAATCATTTTAGGTGCATTGTAGTAGATAATAGATTATTTGAAATTATTTATTTAAACCAACTTGATTTTAAATTGTTAATTAATTAAATAGAAAAGGTGTGCTGATAATAAAGAATGTGCATCCAAACCAACATACCCCTATCGCAATGTGAGGATGGAGTACGCTTCAATAGAAAATAATATGGAATATATTTTAAACTAATAATAAATTTTTAATTATGGGATATAAAATAACATATGTTCCTTTTTTGATATACATATTGATGAATCAAAATTTGATGCCAGTTCTATCTCGTATCATGTGCTATAGAATGAGTCTCATATAAATAAGGATGGTAAATTTGTTAAAAAAAACATAAAAAGGGTATGGGAATGAAGTGTAATTTTGAAATAATTGTAATTCATTATTAATTTTGACAATATTATATATAAATATCTATTTATTTATATATTTTCTGTATGGTTTAGACACATGAATCAACAAAAACCATTCTAGAAGAAAATATACTTTTCATATCTTTGAAGTGACCTGATCCAAATGGTTTTATTAGAGGATTAGGTTATGGATTCTCTCCTATAACATATTTCAAGAATATAAAACCATATGATGATATATATAAATTGGTGAGATGACAGAAGACACAAATAGAGTCACTATAAGATATTATTTTTATGTATGGTTTTCTAGACCAATGTATAAGAATTGATCCAAGAGAACTAGTAGTGGAGAAAAGATCTACACGGGAACCAAATGGTCCCACTAGATTTGAGGCTAGTCATCCCCCACAACCACATAAATTACCCAGGAGAATATTTTTTTCAATTATTCTTTCTCTTAAATGTGAACCAAACAACTTATAATTACATTATATAACTAAATTTAGGCAGGGTGCAGTTGTATGTGATTTTTATCTTTGAACACTAACATACCATTGTGTTGTGATGGGAAAAATGTATAATATCCTAGGATAAAATCTACACAATTAATACCCCCCAAAATAACACATGAGATTGGGGATTGAGGATGTTTATGGGATGACTACTGAGTTGTCTCTTCCATTTGATGGTTAAGATATTACAATAGTTGAAGTTTATATTGGGTATTTTAGAGAATGTCCATGTAATCTTATAAATATACATGATGTATGTGTTTAAAAACATTTTCCATTTGTGTAGCAGGTAACATTTGATGATGAAAGGTCTAAATTGAGGTATTATACTACGGATGGACAAAGAGGCCGAAAAATAGATGGCAAAATCAAGAAAATATATTGAACCGACTAAGAAAACAAAATGACCTTCTAAGAGTGCCTTCACCTCACCAATTCCAAATAAAAATTTATTTTCATTACAACATCATGAATATACCACATTTTATGATAAAACATTGTATTATATTGAATATGAAGAATAAATATATGGATATTCCTAAATATATAGAAATGGTATCGAGACACTAAATGAGATCCTCAAGCATTAATTGTTGGGTGTCTCAGTTGTGAATACATAAAAAAGGTACATTTTCATAATATGTCTATCCAAATAGTGAAATAAAATGATTATTAATGTTAATAACAATTCATATATTGAGAATGAATTTATATAAAAACTATATAAATGGAACATCTTGTATATTATGAATTGGGATCATTAACCCCTATATCATTTCTATGCCAAAACATACATTGAATGAGGAAGTAATTAAGATGAAAAAAGATGAGTTACAAGATGCATTTAATAACAAATCATTAGATGAAAGACTATTCTTAATGACTATAATGAAAATGTAAATATCAAAAATCTAATGAAATAAAATATATTTTTAATTTTTTTCATTACATATTTTTTTTGTTTTTTTATTCAATGGATTTTAATAGAAGTCAATCTGGACACACCAAATATATATTTTTGGGATCCAATTCATGGATATGAATCTAACCGAGTATACATGGTCTGTATTGTGAATATGTAATATAATTCAGTCAATAATTTATAGATACAATCAAATTAAATGTTAATCACGTGTTTTAACAAGAATTTTGTAATTATAGGGTAGTTTTTCAATATTTTCTAGATTATGGAATGACGTCAGTATCTAAAGGGATAAATCTGGTGGATTAATACTAATGGAAAAAATTAATGTATTTATAGAATGATTTAACTATCAAAATATTTCAAAAAAATACTTATTTTTGTCAATTTTTCTCTAGTGTTCGAAACATGATAATGACATTGATTGAGGATATTATGTTTGAATATTTATGAGAGAAATAATAAATCATGAAAAGACCATAATCCCCCAACATGTACTTTTTATAGGTAATTATATTTTCATTAAATATATTTCATAATAATTTTTTTGTCTATATTTTCTTAGTGCTATCAAAATTTCCAACAACCTAGTTACTCAAAATAAGAAATCAATTTGTATATAGATGAGTGGGAAGTTTACTTTTTGTGAGAATGTATGTTGGCTATAAATTTAGGTGATTACTAACTATGTCTCTAATCTATTATGTGTTATAAACATAAAAATATTTTTGGGGTGTGAATCATTAATTTCAAAATGATTGTATATTATTTTTTATCTCCTTCTCATGGAGAAGTATAGTGGAGTAAATCATTTTTTTAGAAGAGATAAACTGTAAAAAATTAATTTTTTTGTGAAATAATGGAGGTGGATATGGAGGAAAAGGTAGAGGTGGAGGCGTAGGAGGAGGAAGAGTCTAAGTTGGAGATCTATATTTAGGATGATGTTGAGGTATAGACCGAGGTGGAGACCAAGGCAGAGAAGGATAAGAATTGATGTCTTTCAAAAATTAAAATTATTAGGAAGTTAAGTAAAATGAGGATAATGCCATTATTGTATTTGAGAAAAATTACTTAAAAGATCACAAAACACTTATCACTTATGATAAGAGCTATTGTGCTAGTGTTTCAGGGGGCTTACTGAAATAATGTTTTACCCCACTTTTTTAGGTAATCTTATACAAGGTACTAATCCACTAGGAAGATCATTATATATTGGAAGCTTCAATTTATCCACTAGTGTAATTGATGTAACAACTAATTAAATCTGAATCATCAAACATTTATTTAATCAACATAAATGTTTCAATAAATATGTGTGTAATCAACCACTAATGTTAGCAGGTGTATAAAAGAACTATTAGAGTAAAACCTGCATTGATATATCACTGTCATCGAGGTGGGATAGTGTGAAAGTGTCTATTATCCATTTAAAGTTGAAATTTTAATAAAAATTTAGTAGGATTATGAAATAATTGTTAGATTAAACACTTCATTGATATATCTTGTAATGAATCCAAGTGTCCATTATCAGTTTAAAATTTATAATTTAATACAAAAAAATGTCACCCAATGATAATCAATTGAATAAAAACATGTATTGTCTTGATAATTTTGGATAATTATTGATATTTTACTTGTCAAATGTGTGAATCAGCATTAGGCCAAACCCACTCAATATGCCACCAATATAGCTCAAAGTATGTGTTTCCAATTTAAAATGACATTTTTGTAAAAAAAATGATGCGTACTCAAAACTAGGTAAAAATTTGGATTGTTTGGATTTTTTATGAAAATGATCCAAGAGTCATTTGCGACATGTATTAATTTGCTACATGTCAATCTGATGCACAGTGTGACCATAATGACTAAAATTGAAAAAAAAATATTCAAAAATAACATTAATTTTATTGAAAAAAACTAAAATTCTCAAAACAAATTAATAAAATTCTGATTGTTATGGTATATTAGGAAAATGACCCAAACGTTATATTTGATGTTTAGGAATCATCCTCACAATAATCCAGTGCACAGTGTGACTGGTAAGAATTCAAGTGTCTGTCATCAGTTAGAAATTTTCATTTTAATAAAATAGTTTCACCTAATGAAAGCCAATAAAGCATAGTATTGTTGTATGGATAATTTGGGAAGATGATTCATAATTCATTTATAATGTGTGTGAATTAGTCTCATGTCAAACACACACATGATTCCACCTATATGTCTTAAATAAAATGTTTCAGGTTTAAAATGAAATTTTAGTAAAAATTACAAGTGGAATTATCAATTCCAAGGAAACACATTATTATTATTTTGATAATTTTTGGAAATAATCCATGATTCATTCAAGACATGTGGGAATCAATCAAAACCAAATATGATGCCTGCTGTGACCAGTATAACTCTAAGTTCATATTTTTACACAACAATGTAATTATTTATTGTGAGAAATCTATTGGTATACTCAAAAATGAGAAAATGACATTCAGTTGTTTTGGTATTTTAGGATAATTATCCATGATTCATTTTTGACATATATGAATTAGCCACACCTCAATATTACACACGGTGTGATTGGTATGACTCCAAGTGTCTGTTATGAGTTTAAAATTAACATATTAATATTAAAAAGTGTCACTCCCAGAAAACCGTGAAAACACACATGAATAGTATTGATAATTTGTTACAATGATTCATAATAAATTTGTATCATGTGTGAATTAGTCTCATGTAAAACCCAAACACGATACCACCTTCATGGACCAAAGTGCATGTTACTATTTTAAAATGTAATTTTAGTCAAAAACACAAGTGGTATCATCAAAACTAAGGAAACACATTATTATTCTTTTAATAAATAAGGATAATGATACATGAGTCATTTGGGACATGTATGAATAATTGTTACCTCAATCCGATGTGTGGTGTGACCAGTATGACTCCAAGTGTTTCTTTTCTTCAAAATTGACTTAGTGAAAAAATTAACCTAGTCAGAATTGAGAAAAAAAATTCATATTGTTTTGGTACTTTAGTAAAATGATCCACAAGTCATTTTTAATTTTTAGGAATCAGTAACACCTCAATACGATGAATGGTGTAACCTATATGACTTCAAGTGTCTATTATCAGTTTAAAATTGATATTTTAATAAAAAAATATTTTAGTCACTGAAAACTAAGAAAATGCTCTTAGATTATTTTGATAATTTTGGAAAATGATTAATAATTAATTTTTGATGTGTATGAATTAGTCTCATTTCAAACTCACACACTATTACACTTGTATAGATCAGAGTGCTTATTTCAAATTTAAAATGATGTTTTAGTAAAAAAACACAAGTGGCAGACTCAAAACTAAAGAAATGAAATATTATTATTTGAAAACATTTTGAAAATAAGACATATATAATTTGGGGCATGTTTGAACCATTTTCACATAAATATGATTCATGGTGTGACTCATATGACTCTAACTGTGACTTTTTTTAAATTGATAATAAATTTAGTGAAAAAAACAACTGACAAACTCAAAACTAAGAAAACAAATTAAGATTATTTTGGTATTATAAAAAATTGATTATTATTTCATTTTGGATTTATAGGAATCAACTAAACCACTATCTGACACATGGTGTGGTAGGTACGACTCCTTGTCCTTCATTTTATTCTGAACTAATATTAATTTTATTCAAAAAATATCCAATCATACTCAAAATGATGAAAAAGAATTTGGATTATTTTGGAACATTAGGAAAGTGACCTTTAAGTCATTTGTGAGATGCATTAACCACTCCCTTCTCAATTATACTCATGGTGTGACCGGTATGAATCCAAGTGGACCTTTTTATTCAAAATTTACATTAACATTAATAATAAAACTGACATAATTTAAAATAGTTCTTTTCTTGTATCTGTGATTGAAATTTTATTTCATTTAAATTTAGTATTTGAATACAATTTGGGTAATTTATATTATTGATTCTAGTAATTTAGAGTCTTGTTACTGCATAATGCACCAATTGTTGGTGTTGTAATGTGTTGTAGCATCACAATGTAGTTTTCAACTTTATTGATTCTACTAAATGCACTGATAAAGATATTATTTATTAGGACTACTAAATGCACTAATAAAGATATCATTTATTATCACTACTAAATGCACTAATAAATATAGACATTATCAGCAATTTTATAATCATTGATAAAGGAATATTTATCTATGCTTTTAAAAGGGCTACTAAAGGGTCTATTTATCAGTGCTAAATGAAATCTCTTATAAATGTTTTCTTTTATTAGTTCTTTTAAAATAGATGATAAAAATATGTTTTTTTAGTGATTATATTTCTACTGATAAAGCTACCCTTTATCGATGATTTTTTTGTACTGATAAAAACCTTTGCTCATTTAACTGCATTGAGGTAGTCAACTCTTTTCTAGAATGAATAAATCCCAATTCTAGAGTTGTTAAAGAGGTGTTCTATAGCAGTGAATATTTATATATTAAATCAATATCTCTACATTAATCACTAATAAATAAAAATTATATTCAGTATACAGTAAATAAATATTTAAAAAATATTCTTCTCAAATTATTTCTCTCAAATAATTGGTGAGAAAATATATTTGATTAAGAAATCATGAATAATTATTAAACCACATTCGGAAATAATATTTTTTAACTTCTTAAATAATAAATAATAATATATATAATTTAATTGTTATTCTGGATACACTTAGTATGTAACCCCTAGGCTCTTTCTTAATTTAAATAAGAAAACTAGCATTAATTCCATGGTTAGCATCTAACAACGCACCAAACACCCATAGAGGAAGAATTTAATACCACATTAACATAATATCTCATATAGATGGTTACTATGTAATTTAATCCCTTTATCATGATATATCTAATCATACATATTTCTTGCTTGTTCCTTCAACCTATGTTCTCGATGTCTATTTCTATGAACATTCTGAAAATTGATATTGCATATAGAAAACCATGACCACAAATTTATTTAGGTTATATCATTTCAATAAAATGTTCAATGATATCTACATATATTACTGAAATTAAGGAAAAACACATTCTTTCATTATTCATTTGGGTAATATTACTTGTGATTCACCCAATGTATCCTACCTCACCACAATCATCAGCCATCATGGATTTCATTTATACATTAAAGTCCATTACTCAGAATACTAATTAATAATAATCATAAAGTATAATGACAAATATACACATACAGATATATAAACATTCAAGGTCACATATTAATGTGGATTTCTTATTGGTGGGTCTCATTCTCATAATATTCTATAGTGGATATTACCATGGGCGTACACAATGAGAAGGTTCCTCAATATCCTATGAGTCTCCACCCATGATATCTTTTATCATTTGTTTCCCTAATATTATATCATCAATCTATCAAACATATATTTTAGAATAGTATTATGGGGGTTTTCATCATAGATGGAAACTTCTATGACCTTTTATAACGATAGCTACTCGTTGGAAATTATATCATACTATTTTACATACTTGAACAATCATGATGTGATAATAAGTTCATTAATATTCATAAATATGAATACAAGTTATCATAAATTTAATAGATGTTTTTTCTATGGAACCAAATCCAACAGTATCCCACTTGTACTATAGCCAACTACTAAGACCCATTTGGTCTCCAACTCTCACATGATACTCATGATATTTCTTTGATAGGCCTTTATTCAAGGGGTCTATCATGTTCTATTCTATGGATACTCTAATAACTACAACTTCACCCCTCTATTAAAAATACCTCTAGAGGTGAAACTTCTAGAGTATATTCTTTGTCTGTTGGTGTGACCTTGGCTCTTTTGTATGAGTCACTACTACAAAATTTTTATAATACAATGTTATTGGTTCTTTACTTATAGGTACTACATCAAGATAGTAGAGAAATTTTCATGTCCAAAATGATTACTCAGCATCATTAGATGTATATATACACACAAAATCCACTATATAATCAATGATAACTAGATTCTTTGAGTTAATATACCCACAGTTCCTCAGCTAAGATAGCAAAAAAATCCTAACTATGAATTCAGATCATTTTGATCTATCTGAAAACTAGCATCAGTATTGCCCAGGTGGACCAGTTCCTCATATCCTCTATACACGAATAACATATCCTATGTTCTTCTCAGATATATAAGGATATCCTTAACATACCAATGTTGTGCACCAATATCTTCTTGATATATTTCTACTAATATCAATTTATAGTCTAGTATATAACATGACATACATTATTGATTCTACAATAAAATCATAAGGGATCTTACACATTCTCTCTTTCTCTGGTTATGTATAAGGACACATTTTCAAAATTTTTGAAAACTATGTGACATTAGAACCTATTCCCTCTTGGTTTGTTTCATACTAAATCTTATTATTATCTAGTCAATATATTTACATGGACATATTTCTATAAGCGTCTTGTATCTATCACAAATGATCTTGATTCGTAGAATATAGGCTTCTTGACCTCTTATTTCATGGAGAAACAGTTATTTAACCATTTATTTATAGACTATAATATTTTTATGTTTTTTTCCTATAAGTAATATTTCAACAATATTAGTACTATGATAACGACAGAATTACCACTAAACATCTGGTAAACACGAAACTCACATTCATTCTAAATGAAACCAAATTCTTTTTGGATTTATCAAATCGAATATCCCATGGATTGGACGATTGCTTCCATATATAAATTTATCTCTAAAACATAAAAATCCTTTTAGTATTAAATAGAGTCATAAAACCTTCTACATGTGTCCAATAAACATCTTCCTAAAGGATCCCATTAATAAATTATTATTTTTTAAATTGATCTTCCAAATCTCATATTCATTGTAAGCATCTATATATTATATAATTTTAATGGATATAAAACGTGGAAACTGGTGAAAAGGTTCCTTCATATTGAAATCATGTTGTTTAAACCCTTGATCCACTATACCCTATTTATAGGTATTTAATATACCTTCCATGTCTAGTTTTCTCTTGAATACCCATTTACACCCAATTAGATTTACATCAACTGGAACATTGACCAGAACCAAAACATTGTTCTGATTCATGGAATCCATTTTAGAATTCATTTCTTCTTTCCATCTTACATCTTCTGATCTCTCTATAGTATCATTGTAGGAAAGAGGTTCACCATTTTCATCCAACAATGAGTCACCATACTTAGTGACTATATAATAATTTTTCTGTAGTTCTCTTACCTCTCATGTGCTCCTATGAAGTACATGTGGTTTAGGAACTACTTCTTCCATGGGGACCTATGTAACAAATTCTTATACCAACTCTTGTGTATATTTAGCATCAATTTCATAAAATTCTGTCTTGCTCCCACTATCATTTCTGAGGATGCACCCCCTTTTAAGAAATACACATTTTCTAGAAACAATTAATTTCTGGTCTATGGGGTTGTATATGTAGTATCCCTCTTTCCATTGGGATTACCTATAAAGTTACACTCTTTCCCCAAGGTTCTAGATTATTTCCAAATAAGTCCTTAACCAACACCTCACTGCCCCATACACATGTATGTGATAAAGTAGATTTCATTTTCACTCCTTAACTTGAATGGAATTCAATTTTTCTCTTTAGATTATACTCATTTTTATGTGTATTTCTTAGTTTGTAATTACTATACCTAAATGGATACGGGATGATATACATGAATCATCATCGATCTAACCATTTTTAATACAGTACCACTCCTTCTTTCACCAACACCATTCAACTGTGGTGTGTAAGGTGGTGTGAGTTCTGATATAATCTCAAAGTCCAATAGAAATTTCATAAACTCTTAGTTAAGATATTCACCGCTGGAATCCAATTGAATAATCTTTATCTTATATCCAAGATGATCCTCTACATAATTCTTGAATTAATTTAATTTCTCAAATGAATTGAACTTATACCTCATCATGTAGATACATACATTTCAACTCAGGTCATTAGTAAAAGTTATGAAATAAGAATATTCACCTCAATCTTCTATTAAAATAGTGTACCCACAATAGTGTGTAACAATCATAGAAGATTTTTGGCCTTTTAACCCTATCCACCAAATGGTGGTTTTTTCATTTTTCCTTGTAACAATAATGACATCATTCAAGTGGTTTTAGCTTAGATAAGTCGAAATAACCTTCTTGATAGAGAATTTTCAAATGATTCTAGTTTACATGACCAAGATAGTGATGCCATAGATTGGTGTTATATAATTCATGTGAACATGATTCATTATCTATTTCCAATACTAGGTTTTTGTTATTTAATACATAAATTATTTTAATTAAATGTTCCATATCATAAAATATTTTTTCCTAATAAAATAAACACATTTTATTTAAAAATTTAGAAACAAACCCATTTTCATCTTGGAAAAATAAACAAATTATGTTCTTGGTATCCATCAGTACATAAGAACAATCATTTCAAGCCAATAATTAATGTTGGAAATAAAAGGTGGTAGTCAATAATTTCAAGGGTAGCTAACAATGAACCATTAGTATCTCTCAAATCTACCTCCCCTCTAGGAATCTTTCGAAATCTACTTGGTTCTTACATTTGGGGATAGATGTGAGCACCACAAGCTATATATAATACCCAATCTATAGATATTGAAATATTAAACATAATAATGAATGTATCTTTATCTTACCCTTGATTCTAGGGGCATTTCCCCTTCCATTGGACTGACATGATAAATGAAAAACAAGTTGCCTTCTTTACCTTACCCTCCCTTTAGATCTTCTGCTTATTGTAAGGATAATGATCAGGAGCTTTATAATTGTTATGAGTATTTAAACATTTTTTATTTTTCATCATTATATTTTTCACTATATAAAACATGGGTTTATCAAACCCTATGTTTTTTATCCACTTGTAGAATCAATTTAAGATGTTCTGAAACACTCTTTCTCATTATTTCTCATATTATAATTAAAAATACAGCTGGATAAGGTCTTGGGAAGTGATGAATGTATGATATCATCACACAACTCATCCAGGAATTTAATCCCAAGGATGTCTAAGTATTCAATGTATATAATAAGTTAGAATACATAATTCCCATCTAGCATAGACTCTACAAGAATTGTTGTAAAAAATAATTAGAGATCTTATTCATTTCTTGTCTCAGCTTCTCTTGATAGAGATCCTAAAATGGGATATCATTCTATAGGCATCCATTTCCTCATGTGGCTTCAAAATCTCATTGTACATGGATGATATCATGAAACACTAATCATTTATAGGATCATCCAGATGTATCTTGTAGAGAGGTAATTATTCATCACTATTCTCATTATGAGGTGATTTAGGAATAGGTTCTTCCAACACAGATAACATCCATTCATAGAGAAGGATAACTCATAGGTTCCTTTTCCATTCAAGGAAATTTGTGCCGTTGAGAAGGTTATTCTTCTAAATTATGGATTGTAGTGATAAGTTAGAATTTAATTTAATGTTCTTTCTAAAAATAAGTTGGGAATAATTTCAGTACTTTATTTGGTAAAATGTAGATAATTGAATAAACAATATATTTATTTGTCGCTGGCTATTTTATCAAAACCAGCTAGCCCTCACCATTGGATTAAGAATATCCTATTTCTTGGAAAATCTAGTGGCAAGGGTCCACACTCATCTTCTCATTAACCTGAATATGGTTCATCATGAAACTTGAATGGTTTTAGGTAGGAATTCCAAATCCCTACTACATTAACTCACAATTACTTGACCTATTGAGTGGACTCCCAAATCATAAAATCCTTAAATTGTATTTTCACAAAGTTTTACTCTCAGTTACACCATGTCTACATTTGTTAGTCAACCCTTTATGTGAACTAAGTTAATTCGTATGAAAACTTCAATTAATAATTCCATAATAACGGAATATACCCCAACATTGGCCGGTCTAGCACTTTAAACTATTGTTTGATTTTAACAAAAGTAGTTGAAGGCTATACCGACTTAGTAAATATTATTGAGCAATTTGATCCTATTATTCATAGATTTACAACTATTATCATTATCACATGCATGATAATATTAAGAGGAATTACTTATGTGATTAACTATGTATTAGATAATATCTAGGCAAAAGAAAATTTATTTTAGTTCTATCTTACATGCTCGTTAATTTTATTAATTCATGTGATCATGAAAAAATATCCACAATGAAATAACCATGCAACATGATAGAAGTGAAATAATTAAGAGGTACAATAATGAGCTATTACTAGTGGATATTTTATCTATCGACTGATAAACTAATCATTGACCTAGGGGAAAACACCTTGAACTAGTTACAGTTCATGTTACAAATTTCCACTAGTACACCTATGTATCACACAAAGATTGGATTTTCCCAAGCTCCAAACATGAAACACCTCCACTAGAAATGGATCTTTATCAATTACATATGATTTTACCCACACCTATGTAAGGGAAAAATGGATTACATAGAAGAAACCATGGGTGTGCAGGCCCTTACATAATTATAGGATAAAAGGCATGAATGCCAACAATTTAATTTCGTAATAAATTAAATAAAACCAATCACATATAAAGGTATGGTCTATGCTCATGATCATCCTCATGCATGCAGTGAATTACAAATTTAATAGAACTAGCATTAAATTATTTACCATTCTTAAATTAGATCTCTCTCTCTAAAATCTATTAAGTATATTCTATAATTATTCAATTTTTTATCTTAATAATTCTATGAATTTACATGATATTCTCATCAATCAAAATTTTAAACAAATTAAAAAAAATGTATTTCAAATTAATTATGTATATAAATGTACCTTATATGAAATATAGTGAATACCTATATGAATCTACCCCACATGTATTATACTTTTATGCTGTTTACTCTTGGGATATATGGCATATACGACTTATCATGTACTTTCATGATGTGTATTTTAATCTTATTGGTTACATGAATTACATGATTTTGGGGTCACATGATATGCTTCATTACACATAGAGTGACAATTGTAATATGAATCATACATGATATTCATATCTAAACATTACATGGAAATTAATTAAAAATTTATATATAAATAGTAATACCCATCACATTATGTGTCTTATGAACATTGTGACCACACGTAAGCACTTTTCGAAAAGGTTTAAATAGTTTAATAAATTAATTTTAAATCTGTCTAATTGGGTAAAAGTACATGGTGTGTACAGATTAGACACTCAGCCTGTACATCTCTCACTATATATATTAGGAAAACACCTAGGTACACAATGTGTAAATTGTGCCTTAAAAAATTGTTGTACACTACATGTATAATCGGCTACAAAACATTTGTTCTCTGAGTTACAAGGTCACTTGTCAGGTAGGCCGTGTATGGTAATACATGGCCAATATTTGACTCAGAGGGACTACATGCCATTTATGTGAGCTACATGGCATTTAATCCAGCTAACTATTGGCTATTATGGACTGGTTAACACGCAATGTAATAAATAACTACACTACATATCATCAATGTACATGGTTTGAATTAATTTCTGAACTAATTATTTAGGTATTTAACCAATGTACATGTTGTGTAACTCTAGTTACATGTTGCGTAATTCTATGTTATATATCCAAAATCATCATCACCACTGGATGAGTTCCTCAATTTTATGTCATTATTAAATTAATCATTTTGATTATAACTATGAGAAATGATGGAGGAAGAAATAGATCTATCAATTCGTATTAAAATAATGATGAAACATGAACTAAAAACTAAATGAAAAATTTTCAAATCAATCAATAATCTTTAATAATTATAAATAATTATATGACCCGTCAAATACCACATGTAGGATTTAGGTATTGCGGTAGTGTATGATTGCTCATGCCCAACATTAATTTTTGTCATGATCGATGATCAATATAACATCTACATGACGATAAATCCCATGACCAACAAAATAAAATTATTGAAAACAAACAATGGATAAAATTCTATAACTAGAAGGAGGGTAATCATATATTATTTATAAATATTTTAATTAATTAAATATTTATACTTTTGGAATTCATACTTCATTGATGAGTCTGAAAATAGATATATGGTTTTGTATCACTGTGTTGTAGTAATAATGAGTAGATTCTATCTAGTAGTGATCCACACATGTTCTAAAAATCACCAAACAACATCGTAGGAATCTCTGAGTGTTGGCATAACATATCCTATAACTTGAGTCACCCACTTTTCGTCGCCATGAGAACTGCTTGAAAAGAAATCTCCTTATCCTCCCATGGAGTTTGAGTTGGTGGTGGATGATGATTTCTCTCTGTTCTTGGGAGAATTCGTAAAGAATGGAGTTCTATGGGCTTGAGAGGATTCTCCAAATCTTTTGTGAACAAAAATAAATGAATTACATCAATGAGAAAATAATATAATTGGAATCATATATTTCTAGGGATAGAAATAAATAATTATACAAGTTCTTCTTATTACTTATTTAACCCCTTGGGGAACCCCATGTCTATAATAATATTATTATTATTATTTATCAACATGAACTTAACTTGTGAATTATTATTAAATTGTATTTATTCAAATAATATTCAAAATATATTATTTCTCTCCAAACCATTAAAATTTTTCCACCATTCCACCATAATAATTATCGATACTTGAATAATGAAAATTTATTATTAAATAAATATCACTTAATTGCTCTCTAATAAATAAATAAATATTATCTTCAATAAATAGTAATTAAAAATTTATTAAATATTCTTTTCACATTATAATCTACAATATATCTAGTGATATAATGTAAGTAATCAATAAAACATGAATATTTATTAAGGCATGTGTACTAATAATATTTTTTCAACTTGTTATATAATAAATAATAATATATATCATTTAACTATGATTCAAGATACACTTAGTGTATGTCCCTCTAGGCCTCTTTATCAGTGGCATTAGTAAACCCAACCTAAAGTACAGTTTTAGAATCTTGAAACATTCCATGGAACCCATAGATGGAGAATTTAATTTCACAATAATATAATACCTCATATGGAGTCTTACTATGTGATATAATCCCTTTATCATGATATCTCTAATCAAGCAGGTTGCATGTCGGTGCCATCAACCTCTGTGACTGATGTATCTTTCTTTTACTTCTCATAAATTGAACTTACCTATAGAAAACCATAGTCTTAGATTAATTTAGGATATATAATTTCCATAAAAGGGCCATAGATATCAACTTTCACTAATAATGAAAAGAGACAATTACTTTCTTGAATTATTCATTAATACAACATTACTTGTGACACATTCAACGTTTCCTACCACACCGTGAACATATTTTGTCAAATTTTGTATCAATACATCATATTATGTGACTCATAATACTCCATAATAATAATTTTAATGTATAAAAATAAATACACATGTCAACATATTGTAACATCAAATGAAATATAATAATGTTTACTTCATGCTAGTGGGTCTCATTTTAATAAAATCTTGCACAAGAAATTTCCAAGGGCATATACCATGAGAAGGTGCCTCAAAGTTCTATGAGTCTCTACCCTTGATATCATGTATCATTGGTGTCCCTAAAATGATATCATCCAGCTGTAGAACATTTATTTATGAATAGTGTTGTAGCACTTATGGGTTATCATAATAGCAGGGAACTGCTCTGCCCCTTTAGCATGGAAACTACTCTTATAACATTATATATACTATGTTACACAAAAGAACAATCATGATGTGATAATAAGTTTATTAATATTCCAAACAATGAATACATATTATCATAAAGTACACAGAATAGGGTTATTTAGCACCAAATCCAATATATATATATATAATATTAAAATATTAATATAGAATACTAGTGTGATAAAGTGATTTTTATAGGGAAAAGTAGGACCCAAAATAAAGGAGGGTCGTTCTGAATTCCCTTACATAATGTCGGAATTCATTACATAATTTAACTAAAACGTATGAATAATAAAATTATATTTTTTAAATACATTATTGATAAACTTATCAAAATATATATGATTCATTATCAATATTTTATTTTAGTTTAGTGTTAATTAATTGAGATATAGGGTTAATAATTACGTTCTTGAGGTCATTCAGTTCATTGTTCTTGGGATTCTTATGTTTGTAGATAATTATTAATGTTCTTGTCAAAAGGGAGTATAACCATAGAAGTGAATGAATATTATATTAATATCCTTCAAAAAATTTAAATTTTCCCAAATATTTATATGTGTTCTAACATGATGATTATTCATTTAATATAAATTTTATTGTAATTTGGTTTGTTCATTTAGGTTTTTTTATAGACCATCATGAACTATATACATTTTATTTAATTAAATTATAATTAATATATTCCAAGACATATAATAAGTTATAGTATACATATTATCATAAAATTTAATCATTGTATTATTTCTATAATCATCCTTGAAATCATTGGGGAAAAGAAAAGTTCATTGTTTTTGGATGTGGTGAGCAGACCATATTATGAAAAATGTTTTCATTTTAGAATGAAATTAAAATAGGTTGTATTATTGATATTCTATTAAAATAATAAAATTATAGTATATTTATGATGATTTTTTTGGAGGTTGAAGATGAAGAAAAATTAAAAAGGCCATTTCAAGGTATTACATTACCATTTGGATGTCTCTACATAGAACACCAATTGAGGCTCCATGGAATGATATTTTGGTAAGAAAAAATCTCCTTAGAAATGAGGATAAGTTTTGGTAACATAAATGGGTATATTTTGGGAAATATTCATGGCCTGGAAGGTGTGGTGAGAAGGATTGGTGAGGGAGATGGATGTTTATGAATATAATATTAATGAGTTTATTATTTTAGGTCAATACAATCAACAATATTAATTCTTGTGACCACATATATTAATCAGTTCACTAGAGTTTCATAAAATGTTCATTTACATCGTAAATGAATCATCTATGTATGTTTTTTATTATATTTAAAATTACCATATTTTACTGTATTTCACTATTCACTAAAAACTCAACTGTTATAGAAACAAATAAAAATATCACCCAGACCATTTCTCAATTCATAGATTCCAAAAATGAACTTAATTTTATTAAAATTATTTTTTGTGAATGAAATTTTATGTTTTTAAATAAAATGAATATTTATTTGATAAAAATACCAATTTTTATAATATTATCATTCTTCTATCCCTTTTAAAAAATTACATATAATATCATAAGATTATATGATCATTATAATGATTCTAAATTTTATTTTATAAAAAAATGTATGATTATAAATATTATTTCAAATTATTAAATTTTATATTAAAATTAAAATAAGACATAAATGTTTTACCAAAATACAAACACTTCTTTTATCATTTTAAAACATTTATTTACTAATATCTTGATATAAATATGCAATAATTTCTTTTTCTAAGATAACTAAATATTATTTTACACTTCCATAGGTTAGGATACAATTCTAAAAATTGGATTATTATTCAGAAGGATTAGATTACTCATCCAATGGTCTTATCTATAATGGTCATATCGATTTCCTAATTTTTATGAATACCTCACATTTCATTAATTTTTCATTCAAATATATTTTCTCTCAAGGTTATATATATATATATATATTAATTTTCAAAATAAATATTGAATTAATAATATTATATTTTATATCTATAGTTTTTTCATGACTGTAATTTTGTAGGAGATGAAGTTTATTCAAATTTTCATATTATAGTTATCTAATTTTCAATTTTTTATTCCATTGTAACACTTTTTATTCTTATGTAGTAATTGAATCTCTAAATTTAATGTTAAAATTAATATAATAAATTTGTTTGGTTCTCTCATGTGGTGCATGTGGTTATATAATACTGTATTACTAAAAATAACACAATTATATAATCATTAAGTAAAATCTATTGATAAAATTCTATGTCATTAAATTATTGAAACATGGGGTATGCGATCCTGAGATTATGGTCATTAATTATGGTTCCTATATATTTTTTGGTCTTCCCATTGGGGTGAGTAATGATATAGTTTAGTTATAACCCTGTCTTTCAGTTATTGATACATTTATAGATATATTTTTCCAATTTACAAGTTCTTTTTGGGAAATTTATGGATGATAATGGTAAAGTGAGGGATGCACCATTAGGTAAGATGATGAGATATCACATGAAAGGGTTTGAGGATAAAGTTGTTAAAGGGAAGTCACCCAGTATTCCTAAAAATGTAGTCATGGGAAATGAAAACATATGAAGAATACAATATCTATGGTGGGACTGCCTATAGGGGTTCATATACAAAACTGGTTTATGATATCATGAGTGATCTCAAAGAATATAAATTAAGATTATATTTTGAATTCAATGGTATCCAAAAATAAAAAGAAGTAGGTCATGGAATAGAAGTCTAAAAAAATGGTGGAAAAAAATAATGAGTGATTTCATACATAAGATATTTATATGAAGGGTAGAAGAAAACATTAATATTATACAGCTTCATTAGACATAAAATAAGATATTCAAGTCAAAAAATTCTTTTAGTTAGATAGTAATACAGGGGTAAAATAAATAGAAAATTTAGGGAACACTCAGGTTGAACTAAGGTAATGTTCAGACATTAAAAAAGATTAATCCAATATAACCTAGACATTGATGAATATAGTAGAATGGAAGAGAGGATATCTCAAGGTGGATGTATATTATAGATTAGAGTATGGTAAAAATATATTGTCATATTACTTTGGGTAATTACTCAGATCCCACTGAACACTACAGACCAAATTAGATAGGGGATTCTTTGTAAGACCAAGGTATCTTTCTATAAACACCAATTCTCAAAACAAGAGTTGATAAAAAAAGTAGAGAATCATTGGACAGAAATAAAATCGGTGGAAATGAAATAGTAAAGGATTACTGACTAAAATTTTACTAAGGGTATGTGGTTTAAAATAGTTCTTGGGTGAGTACTTGAGAGTCTTGAAGAATGGTGTTTCCTTAGATAAATTATAGGATCACTGAGTGGGGTAGGGGATGGATTAGTTATCAATTATTATTATTTTATGAAAATTTAAATAAATTGATAAAGAAAGATTTATTATCCATTAAAAATGTGTTAGTGTTATGATCCAATTAGTTAAAAATATTAAGAACACTTTTTAAAAAAATTCGAAATCTGCAGAAAATGTTTACATGGGCCGTTACAAAGACCTACTCCTTTCTATTTGGTTACACCCCAAATATGGATTCTTTAAATATATTATTTGGGTATTAAAATGGGATAAGAAGAAACTAGTTATACCCTATAGTAATCATCCAATAGCCAACCCAAGTTCTACCCCTAGAAATGAGCACTTCTAACCCGATTGGTTATACACCCCAACTATCATAATTGTATCCATTAGATTCATAGTTGGTTATAGACCTTAAAAATATGTCTTTTCATCAACTAGTTGTACCCCCCCTAAAAAAACTTTTCTTTTCCTTTTTACATAACATTTATAAATATCTTCTCTCTCTCTACAACTGAGTTGTATCACCTTCAAATGTAATCAATCCTCAAGATATTCAACAACCCTTGTAACAGTTTTTAGCCATGAAGCTTCTTCCTGATATTTGTAATACTTGGATAATCTCAAACCGAATGTTTTCATAAATTTTCATGAAGAATTAATTATAAACTGTTTTTATATTAAACTATTATCTAGTATCCTTGAATCTGATGGGTATAATTCTTTTTAGTCTCAATATGTTGCTTCTCATTATTCTTTAGTCAGGTTGATCTTTTTTTAGTAACTCTACCTGATGAGTTCATCTGATTATTCTCTATTAAATGAAGCATTGTCTAGTATGCCTCCATCCAATAAAGCACAATATATTATAACAATTTTTCAACCCAATCTAAAACATGGATGGAATCTCAAGCGATTAATTAATCTTTACTTCTGCTTTTTCAGGTGTGAATAGTTTTCCTTCTTGTACTATACATGCATCTTTTTATAGGTTCATATTTAGGAAAATTAGTGGGAACTAAAATATATTTCCCCACTCATTTGAAACAAGAATTTCAGATCACCCAATCATATGCAATTCATTGAAAACTCCTCAATTATTCTAGAATGATCATGAAGCTTCAAAAACCTTCTTCCATATTATTTAACATCAGTGTTAAAGAAGTTACTCAAACATACTTATCTAAGAAGGATAAAGAAACAGTAAAATACAATCCAATCTTAGAATCCTCAAAGTTACGGAATTTACATTTTTTATCTAAACCTATTTAACTCTAATATGTATAGTATATTGATATTCTTACTTTATTAGGGATTATCTTTTTATTTTCACAAGTTCATAATTTTTATATAATGAACTCAAAAATAGTTATCATTTACTCCACCGGTTTTTTCCATTTTATAGGAAAACTTACATCTAATATTCTCACCATAGATCTATATAATGGAATCTCAATTCACCATCTACTCGATATTATGTGTATCCTTATGATTGAACATCAACTATAAACTTCATTCATCTTGTAATAAAAACATCACCACTTGAACTTTATAAAAACTGTTTGTCCAGTATTCACATCTCTCTCTATCTGGTGAACATGAGTTATTTTATGTTCAAAAAATTATTTCAAATACTAAATAATTATCTTATTAAAGTATTATATATTTATTAAATTTCATCAAATAAAAAATCAACTTAAACTTTTTACTCATGTTCGTGCTTTTTACAATACTTTTTATTGGAAAAATACATTAGATGATATGTGTCCAGAAGACTTAATATCTTTCCCTGAGTATAATAACTATACAATACTAATAAATCATCAACATATAGAATACCTTAATTCTTCACCATTTCTATCCTTTTAATAAAATTTTAATATATACATATTTACCTAATATCATTGACCATGTCCATTACATTCTCATTATACATCTTTTTTATAAATACTCTATCTGTTGTTTTATACCCATTGGATTGTTTCTGATATTGTTCGTCAACTATTATGTATTTGAAAATCTGCATATCACTCTTTGTACAAACTCATAAAATTTTTTCTTGGATAATGAATAAAATATTGATTTTATGAACTCTAAAAACCACATTTTCATTGTTTCACATTTATAAGAAACATTGTTATTTTCTATAAGGAATGTTCTTAAAACTTCCTTAATAATGTTGCATAAAAGACATATTTAAGTAACTTTCTTATGAAACTTTATCTCAATATTATATTTAAAAACATATTGATACACTGAAAATAAATGCAACCAAAATTTAATTAGGCATGGAAATATCCTCCTTTGGGTTTATTATCAATACAAACATAAAAATTAAAACATCTACATCATTAATATCTGTAAAATTTATATGTCTACTCAAAATATTATTCTAATATGATGTTTTAATTTTATTCTACACCAACTTTACTTATTCCCCTTATTGATAATAAAATTCCAAGGGGTCATCTCATCTGATCATCCTTAACCTTATAAACTTTAAAAACATTTCTATGGAGTAAAATTGACACACATGAGTTTTCAAAGGATGATCCTTTAACTAAGAAACAAAAAATACATATGGGAGAATCTGAGGTAAAAAAGAAGATTGTATAATCAAGGTGATCAATATTGTCCTTAACAATTTTTTCATGAAATATATACCTCAAGCTCATTCCCAAATCTTCAGGTCAAGGGAAATATAAAAATGTTTTTACGTAAATATTGCAGACATCTCAAAAAACATTTCTAAATAATTCATGTTTATAAAGATAATTTTCCAAACATTTCAACGTTCTAATTATCATCACCTTTTTAATAAAATAGAGATATTAATTCTGAAACTTCATCTTTTCTCCCAGAAAAGGGTTACACTCTATTCCTTATCATGGTGGTGATAATGTTTAATGTTAAATTTATAATGTTTTATATAATCATATATAATACTCATCCATGATCCATACATATAATTCTTCAATTCCCTATAAGTTAGTACTAATAAAAAAGTATTTTGGGAATAAATAGAAACCTTAGTGTTCCTTAGAAGTAATGTTTGGAATATGAATCTTGTCTCAATGTAAACTTATTTACCTTATTCTTATATTTATCATTTGATGTGATTTATTTTCTATGATAAACCTCTAATGATTTTTAATGGTCTTCTTATCAAATATAAAATTTTATATGAAGTTATCTTATTCTCTATATTTTTTGGTAAAATTTTTGTTTGTAACATTTTATTCATGATTTATTATTGGGGTGGTTAGGTTGTTATATAATATTTAATAACATGCGTATATTTTTTGACATCTCTTGCAATATTTATAAATTATTAATCCACCATACAAAATTTTCTCATTTTGGGAAACCTTTTTATTGACGTTTTCTTCAGCATAATTTTGTGTTTTCTCCATCTTTCTAGTCATATCTATCTATTCTAGGAAAATAACTAATAATAATTTTTCTCATACTATACATTATCACCTTGCTCAACATTATTAAATTATTTTCTTTCCTAAAATTTTTAAGCTTCACATCTTTCACTCTTAATAAATTAACATTCTACACTATCTAAACTTTACTTTCATTCTCATCATACCTTCAAGGAATGTTTGTTCTTGTTTTTTTAACGTAGCTCCCCCGTTATTCATAACTACTTCCTTATAAGGACATGTTGTAAAAACATGAATATACAATATACCCGGAAACTCTACAACATCAATAGTTACATCTGAATATTAATCTTTTAGACTACTAGTAGTAAATATCTAAAGTTTTTTTTGGGTTTTATCTTTCTAGAAATGGTGGGTGAATTCTTATTGGGAGATACATTCATAATGAAATACAATCATTTTTAGGAGAAGATTAATTATAAAAATTATTAACATTTTAAGATGAATTGTTAGTATAAGAATATGTACACTGAGATTATTTATGTAGAGAAACAATTTTCGTCCCTAAACCCTTATTTTCAACATTTTTTAAAGTTTCACCAATAATCTCAACCACATTGGTGATGCCTTCTATAATTTTTCTCATCTTGATTTCTTATATAAGAAACATTGATTGTGTTCCTAATAACCTTTACTCTTTCTTATAAAAATTTACATCATAACATTCAGCATATTCTATAGTTCATGTAACATCACCTGGTTTTCATTACATTACACAAAATGCTTAGTTTCTTCCTTGTTAGGATCTTCCAAAATTAAGGAATTATTTTCCGAAATTTTCATTTTTCACTCAATGTCCACAATTTTAATTTTTTGATCTCTAATGAAATTAAGGATTATTTATTGATTTTTTATCAGATCACCATTATCAAAATAAATTTACATGATATCATTTTTCAAGTTTTTCCCTTACTTATTGTGTTGTTTATGTTCCTCTAGTGTTGATGCTAAATTTTATTTTAAAATAAATTAAATTTTTTTATTTATTCACCATAAAAATCACTATCTGAAGAATAAATTCCATTTCTTACACAAGAAAATTAGTTAGCATGACAATAAGATTCATTACTAGATAAATAATCATTGTTCACTCTTCTACTAAAGAATCCTTTATTGTTATTGTATGAAACATTTCGTAATTTATTAAATTTTTGTTTTTGAGACTTATTATATTACTCTCCTAAATAAAAATCATTACCTTTATTCTTAGGAAAATATCATAGAAGGTGGAATTTGTTATTAAAATTTCAAAATTTACGAGTATTTTTTCAATTCCATTATCCCTTGTTGAATCTCATAAAAAAAAGAGTGATGATTGTGTTGAAGTCCTCTTTTTTTCATATGCCCATTAATAATTTTATTCTTAAAAACCTCTTCATCTCTAGGTTTAGTTTTTTACAATGTTTCCAAATACATTTCATTTACAAATAATTTTCATAAAAACATTAGATTTTCTCATTTCATATGACATAAGAATATTCTAAAGTTCATACATGGGAAAATATTTATGATCTTTTAAATATGAAAGATTAGCATCAAATATATCTCTAAATATGTTCCAAAATTTCAAAATGATATTAGAATATTCTATTCTTTACAGAAAACTCTAATAATACTAACAATCCTATTAACAATTTTAAAGTATTTATCAATAGTTTTTTCATCATTCATATTAATACCATCAACCATGCTCAACTAGATTTGTATCTTAGTTTCATTTACTTTATCACTTCCTTTATAACTAATTCTAGGACTATAACATGTTTTATTAGATATTGGAAAACCCATAATATTTGTAAAAATATTCTATGTTAGGTCTATAAATATTGAGTAATCATATTTGACATAAAATTCCAAATTTCTCTTATCATGATTTATAAAAAAACATTATTAATGGGATAGAATCTCACCATTTTAAATTTAGGTCTAGAATTTCAAAGATAGGGTAACATCATACTCTTTTAACCATGATTGATTCTTCAATAGAAAATAAGAACTCCCACGTTGTTCACTAAATTAAAATTATCCATTCTAAATGACGGATCATTCAGAGGTAACCCCACTCTAAAACAAATTTTTATTCCCTTAGATCAATTATAGAATCAAAAATATGGGGATGGATAAATTAGTTATAATTTATTTATTGTATTAAACCATTATTTTTTTAAAGGAATCATTAGTTAACCTTTTAAAACATGTTAGGGTTATGATCCACATAAGTATAAATATAAACGTCATCTTTCATATGAAACATATATAAATTGACATCAACACATAATTTTTACAACGCTAAATATAAAGAACCTATTTTTTTCATGTTGGTTAACCCCCCCCCCCACATGGATTCTTATAATATCATATTTTTGGATTAAAAAGGCAGAAAAAAAAAACTATTTATACCCCCTATAATCCTCCCCTAGATTTCCATGGTTCTAACCCTCCCCTGAAATCAACTCCGATACCATTGTTGGTTATACCCCCCAAACATTTTTAACAATATCCACTGAAGTCTAAACTAGTTATACCCCCAATCAAGAGGACTTCTCAACAACAGGTTATACCCCAATTCAATAAACTATTACCTTCTTATTTTTGTATTAACTATCGAAATATCATCTCATTATCTAAAAGTTAATTGGACCACCATCACACATGTACAATCATCAGGATCATAGAAAAACCTCTAAAAATTCTATTGGCCTTAAATCATCCTCTTTATCCTTGTAATACATTTATAATCTGACACTTAAATTTTTTAGAACATTTCTAAAAAAATTCCTTTGAAATTGTTAATTCATTCAAACTTTATCTAGAATCCCTTCTTCTGACGGGTCTCCACTAATTTGGTGTCTTTCCAATTCTTCTCAATGTGCTTTGGTCTAAGATAGGTTTTTTTAGTATCACCATATGATGAGTTACAATGATTCTTCTCTATCCAATGTAGCTTGATCTAGTGATCCTTCATCTAATGAAGCTCCGTCAAGTATCATCCTTCTTCAACATAGTGGAAACATTGGTTTGAATGAAATGGGATTGATTATTTAGCACTTCTATATTTTCACATCTGAAAAGTAGTCCTTTTCATTCATTACTTGAATCCCATTATAGATTCAATTTTATAAAAATATATATGAACATAAATATATTTTCCTACTCATCTAGAACATGAATTTATGATCCTCAACTTATATTTAGATCACAAGACTCTTATCAATTCTTATAATATGATCGTGAAGCTTCTAAAACATTGTTCAAACTTCCTTAACATCAGTGTTAAGAAAATTTCTCAAACATCATTATCATTGTAGGATAATAAAACACTGAAAGACCAAAAAAACATTTAATCATTAATAATATGTTTTGGGAATGTATTTTCTCAAAAATACTCAAAGAATATTATTAATTTTTATGCACAAAATACCATTGTTTTCTTTTTTAATGATGTTAATCTTAGTATTTTTGAGGAATATATTTATTGATAAGTTTATCTTTTTACAGGTTAAAATATTTTATAAAGTATTATTAATATGTTTAAAATTATTCTAGAAAAACTATTCATACCCAAAATTTTTTTGTTTAATGTACGTATTGGAAACACTGTGTTTGGAAAAACAAAAGTAGATTATGTACCCGATGTTGTTTAAAATCATCAATCAACAACACTAAATTTAGAATAAACCCTACGTTTTAAGGTATACAAATATGGTTATACAACCCTACTTTTGTTAATAATCTTACATTTTCAATCATAATTTAGGGTTTTTCTTTGTTACATGAAAGAACCCTATGTTTTACTAGTCTATGATGGAGTTTTAAATTAAAGATATTATCTGTAATTTTTACAATGGTCTCGATAGAAGTAAATTTCATTTTAAAGATGATTTACAATATATTCAAAGACTCATACTCATCAGATTAAATCATTCCAATTTCTAAGGGATGTTATGAATCTCTTGAGTGATTAAAATTCAAATAATTATGATTTAACATGTGATATTTTTGGATCTACTCAAGAGAAAAAAGTCCATTTTTCTTTTTAAATAGATAGAGTATTTTAAAATTACGTATCATGTGGTCACATATATTTTTGATATTGAGTTTCTAAAAAATACAAGATCAAAAATCTCTATTTTTTCAATAACTGAACCTTGGATACATTCATGTTTCAATCACATGTGGTGAAAAATATTGAGTAACTGATGATATTGTTATTTATCTATTTTTGTTTTATTGAAGGTAATTTGAAATCATAATCTCTTTGAAGTTATTAATTCTTTAGTAAATTAATCTTTGATGGAAAATATCCATATTCTATATGTTGTGACTATATTTTCAAAATGGACTCTCTATATCCAATAAAATAAAAATCCATTGATTTATTAGAGTTTCAGCTGCTTGGACTCATTTGTGTTGGAGTATCATCTTATTAGAATAAATTGTGGATTATAATGTTCCTTGTAAAATAATTATTGTAAAGGTGTCAAATACCTAAACTTGGTTGTTAAAGTCTTATAATAAAAGGATATTTCTAGTAAAAACCAACAACCTCACAGAGAGAGCATTAGTGGAGTGGACTGGGGGATCTTTCTTTCCAAAACCACTATGAAAATTGTTGTGTCATTGTTTACTATTTATCCTCTACTAAAAATAAATATATAAGATAATGATAAATATCAACATAAATAAAGAATAAGGATATAATCAATGATATGTATAACATTATAAAAAAAAACACACCCTCCACTTCCTTATCTTCATAATATTTTGAACTAAAAATTGGTATCAAGGGAGTGGTATATTAAAAAATAAGATAAACTCTAGTAAGATCAAAGTATAAGGACTATATAGAGACATAATTCAATGGTTTATCATTGAGAGGATATGTCCATGACTTGGGATTCTTTTTAAAATGGTGATAATTATGGATATTAAGAATCTCTTATGATTATCTATTTGAAAAATATTGGATTCAATGGATACATGAATATTTTCTGTCCTTATGGAATTCTTGAAAAACTAGATACATGGGATGCTGCCAATGAATCAAATTAAGATATGAATTCAAAATTATTGGATTCTATTATTTGAGGACTTGGTCTATATCAATTCAATTAAGTATCTTAATTTATCACTACCCATGAATTCTCAAAAACTATTATTATTTTCAATAAAGCAGTTTCCAATGTTATACAATTAAGGTTCGCTACTTAAAAGACGATGCTTGAAACATTCAAAATGTATGATTTTGAAATCATAAACCACATAAAATAGAGATTTATAGATATAGACAATGATGTTTATACCATTGGAACGTCCATTAAACAATCAGACCAGTTGTTAAAAGTACTCAAATTACTACCCTCAAAATAGAATGTAATATCTTCTTATTTACAAGATTCATCACCCATCAAGGATTTAAAAATAAAATAATTAATTATAACCCTAGTGATGTATGGAGAAAAAATAAAAGATTAATTAAAAAATATTAATATTATAAAAAGAGAAAATATTACACTTAAAATTACTTCTCATATGTATAGAAATAAAATAAAGGTTAATAAAAATGATTCTTGGTTTTTAGAATCCAAATTGGAGTTCTATCAACAATCCATAATGTTAATAAAATTATTTAAAAGGAAAATAATATTCATTATGAATTTTAGGAAATATAAGAAAGGATTCAAAGATGTATTATGATATTAAAGAAAACATATGGGAAATATCACACCTAAATTTCAACCATTTAAGTAAAAAATAAAAGTATGAGGAATACAGAAAATAAAAACCCAATGAAAAAATGATTTTGGAAAATAAGGAAAGAAAGATATGAAGGATACAGGGAGTGCATCATAAGACTCAAGTAGCTCTTCCAAATATGGATCAGAATAAGGGAAAAATGTAAAGGAAAATATGCACATTATAGATAAGGAATAAGATAAGGTACAAACTTATTATTCTTCTACTTATAATTCTATAAGATATTTTATGGAAACATTAACTTCTTATTACTTTATTCTTGGTAAAATATATGAATCTATAGTAAAAAATAATAAGTCTCCCATAATTATTCACATTTTTCTTTTAAGTGAAAAAAATTCTTTCTTAAAACAATATCATGAATTAAAAGATATATTTAATCAATATACTTAAAACTCTACAGATCATGAAAAGGCAATAAAATAATTACATGATTAATTTTAATCATTTAAAGTTTTTCCATGAATATTAAATAAATGAAAGAAATATCTAAATTATATTCTTAAAAGAAACAATAATAAAAATGAAAAATATAGAAAGGGAAGAAAGAGATAAAAATCAGTGTTTTAGAAAAATTATTATCTATTTAGTTCTAAAAATGCTACCAATTTCTATGGTCTAATTAAAATAAATTATTCTAATAAATAATGTTTAATAATTCCTAAATAAATTTTAATAAAAATTATTTTATTTCTAGAACTATATTTGAAGAAATTATTGTAAATTTGGTTTAAATAAGGAAATTATAGTTACCCAGATCTATTCTTGCTGACATAGTTGGACCAAAAAATATGGGTAAAAAAATAAAATCTTATTTAAATGATTTTATAAGAAAAATTTAATAGGGAAAAATTGTTTTATGGTATATAGAAATTGGATGATCGATACACATGAGTGGAGAGACTCTTTAAATTTTCACACACTACCAAAACTAGATGGAAGACTAGTTATCATTAGGGACAATGGTAAAGGAAATATAATTGGAGTCAAATCAGTTGGATATCAAAAAAAATTCAATAAACAAAATTTTATATGTTTAAGTTATAAATAACAACCTAATAAGTATCTCTCAACTCCGTGAGGATGGATTCTATGTTGATTTTTCCAATAATATTTGCTCAGTTTTTAAAGATAACCTAGTTAAATTTTGAGCGCCTAAAACTAAAAATTCTTATTCCTTGGATATTAATTCCTTGTGTAAATAAAAGGTGACATGTTTAACTACTAAGATAGATGAATCTTGGATCTGGAATAGTATAATTAGACATTGTAATGTATTTACTTTGTATAAATTGAAAAAAGAAACATTCAATTTCTGATTTTCCTACTCTTATATTTTTATTATGATATATTATGTGATGCATGCCAATTTTTAAAATAGAACAAGTCATCATTAAAATATATTAACAATGTTTCTACATCCAAAAACACTTTAAAATATACCCATTTATTTTTTTGTAACATCCAGAGTAGCATGTTTAACAGGAATTTTATATGACCATGTGTTATCTTATGACATTTCAAGATTTACATGATAAAATTTTCTAAATCTTAAAAGTGGTGTATTCTCAACATTTAAAATATTCTGTAAAATTGTTAAAAATGAATAATGCTTTAAAGTAATTTCACTGATAATTTATCATGTTGGAGAATTTTAGAATCTGTATTTTAACACTTTTTTCTCAAAAATTTCTGTTAAACACACCTTATCTACACTAAGAACACATCAAGAGAATAAAATTGTTAAAATAATAAATATAACTATTCCAGAAATTGAATGAACTATATTAAATTAATATAGACATCTTTCCTATTTTTGGGTAGAAGCTCTACAATTTCCTTACTATACTATGAATAGAGTTTTAATAATCCATATTCTTAAAGAGACACCCTATGTACTTTTAAATAATATAAAACCTAAATTGATTTGTTAAAAGATGTATATATTCAATACTTAGGATAACAGTGGTAAATTTGATCTAAAGGATGATGAAGGAATATTTTTAGGATATTCTTACAACTCTAAGGCTCATATAGTATATAATAAAATTTCAGGGATTGTTGAAGAATCATTTCATTTGAAGTTTAATCAAATTTATACTTTTGATAAAAGGAGAGATCAAACATATGAAATTATTAACTATTTAGACAACATGACACATGGGACACCTAAGAGTGATTTTGAAAATAAGATAAATAAAATTTATTCTAGTCTATAATAACATGAAAATGATGAACCTAAATGTTTATTACCTTAGAACTATAGAACATTAAAAGGTCATCCTCTTGGAAAAGTAATAGGAGATCTAGATATAGGAATTAGAACAAAATTTAATTTAAGAAACTTAGTTGAATTCTATTCTTATTTTCAAAATTAGATCTTATTATGATAGAATAATATTTAAATTATGAATGTTCGCTAATAGATATGCAAGAAGTAAATAATCAATTTAGTAGAAATGAAGTTTGGTAACTAGTTGAAAAAACAACAAATTATCCTCTAATTGTAACCAAATGGGTTTTTATAAATTAACTATGTGAAAATAGAATACTCACTAGTAATAATGTTGGATTAGTAGTATATAGATATGGCCATGAATAAGGGATAGACTATGATGAAACCTTTTCACCTATTTCTAAATTTAAAATAATTAGAACCCTTCAAACTTATACATCTCATATGTATTTTAAATTATATCAAATGGACGTAAAATCATCTTTTATAAACTGATATTTAATTGATGAAGATTATATTGAACAACTATTACGTTTGTAAAATCCCCATTTACAAAATTCATTTTTCAAACATACTAATGATCTTTATGGATATAAATAACCACCTACAGGTTGGTATAAAGATTAATATATCTTTAATTTAAAAATGGATTTTCCATAGGGTTAGAAGATCCAACTATTTTTAATCAACCTGTTTTTTCAAATATATTATTAATAGAAATTTAAGTAGATGATTTTATTTTTGGTTTAACAAATAAAAGTATTTGTAATGAGTTTTCAAATCATATGAAAAAATAAATTGAAATGAGTATGGAGAGAGAATAAAATTTCATGCTTGGTTTTTAAATCAATAAAAATGATTCTAGAAATGTTTTAAATTATAGTAAACAAATTTTTGATTTATTGAAATAGTTTTTAATCATAAATAGAAATACTTATACAACTCCCATGGGTACCAATGAAAAACTTAATTTGCATGAAGTTGGAAATTCATTTGTCAAAAAGGCATTCTAAGGTGTGATTAGTAGTCTATAATATCATACTACTAGTTGATTAGATATAATATTTTCTATATATATATATACTAGGTTTGAATAAAACCCAAAATAATCCAATATAATCTATACTTAAATAATATTTATATATTTAGGAGAACTATTTTTCAAGATCTATTATATAAAAAAAATTGGAATTTAATTTAATTTTAAAACTAGATACTAATTTTGGAGGATGCGGGTTCGATAGAAAGAGTACATTAGGAACTTGTATCTATCTAGGAAAATCCTTAGTTTCATGGTGATGTAAGAAACTACATTTAGTTCCTCTATAAATAGATAAGGTAAAATATATATCTGATGAACGTTTTTGTGTAGAAATGTTATTTATGGCTCACACCTTACAAGACTTTATGTTTAATATCAATAAAATTCTAATTTTATGTTATAATACAAATGAAATAAATATTTCAAAAATCATATAACTCATTCAAGAACCATGCATATTGATATTATACATTTTTTTCTAAGAGGTCATACTCTAAAAATGATATATCTTTGTAATTTTTAAATAATTAATATCAACTTGGTGATATTTTTACTAAACCAATTCCCACTTCTAGTTTTGATTTTTTATGGGGAGTTAAGAATATCTAATTTCAAATTAATTATTAGTAAAATGTTTATTTAATTTTTTAACTAATTACTTTACTTATTAGACTGGTATTTATTTATCAACCAATTGTTTAAAAACTAAATTTATTTTTATTTATGAAAAATATAATCTTTTCAAAATAAAAAAATAAATAATTATTGCACTATTTAATTGGCTTCAGAAATTATAAATGGGGTCTCAAAACCCATTAAAAAATCCCATGTATCTCTCCCATACACACACATATACTCATACCCTCAATATTTTAGCCCTATCAACTTACAAACTTTTCATGTTCCTTTTGAAAACATAGATCCAAACCATTATCATTAATATTCTTATAAATATATATGATCAAGAGGACAGAAAAGGCAAAAAAAAGTAGAACAATGCATCAATACGTCACCTATAACAAAAAATTTCAAGGAAAGTTCATAGGTTTTGAAGGTTTGAACTATAATATTCTTCTATTGAGGTAAGATATTTCATTCCAAGGTTTAGAATTTCTTTTCAAATATGAAAATACCCTGTTGATATTTAACATAGAAGTAAATAGTTTTTCAAAAAAGTTATCATTAGTTTTGGAGACACAAAATATGTTATTATCTCAAAAGGAAATGGTAATGACTTTATTTGATTTATTAGATGAAATTGAAAAAGTAATTTAGTGTCCTCAAGAAAGAATTTTTTAATTTTGATACTCACTTTATTTTAAATACTGATCATAAATCATGGGATATTATATCATTTAGTTTTGATTGAACCCATATCTAAAAAATATTTGTCAAGGATCTTGAAGTTATCCAAAATGTGTTGGTTATATTTATTCAGTCATAAATACTACCAATAATTTTTGATCTAGAAAATATTCATATTCAAACATGTTTATAATTTTGTTGATGATGAGTGATTGAAATTCTAATTTTCCTAGACATATTCTTTGATACATGCATTGCTTTTTCCAGGAGGAGGAAATGATGTAGTTTTATACATATGGGAGGATAATTTAATTTATTTTTTATAAATTGAAAATTATTTATGATTTAAAATGATATATTTGGTGTCATCATATTAACATTTTTAATGATAGAATAATGAATATTATATGTTTCATCTAGGGTACTATTAAAGGAAATTTGTTACATGTTCATGTTGATGACCAACAAGAATCTAGTGATCATTCTCAGAGGGAGAAAAGAAATATAATATATGTTGGGGTACTTAATATTCATGAAGAAGAAGTTATCGAATCTAGAATAGATGATGTTGCAAAAACAAAAATAGGAAGAATTAGATATGATGTTTCAGATCCATAGGCTGCCAAAGATTTCCCTCAATCGCTTGATGAAAATTTAGTGGAAGATCATATTAATTCCATTTTAATCCCACCTAAAAAAGGGATGAACCTATAGATTAGGGTCATATAGTTAAATAAAAAGAATATGTAGCTAGTGATATTTCCCCGACTCTGTTTTTAGGAGAATCAGACACTCCTGAGAAAGGAACTTATAATGAACCATATATATGGGCAGAGCAAGGGTCATTTTCTAAAATTCAAAATGAAAATAAAGAGAAAGTGGATCTTATTGAAACTATTTTCAAATAGATCATGTTGAGAAACATATTTAGGAAAATTATCATGGAAATGAGTAAGAAAAATAAATAGTAGTTGAACCCACTGCGATAGTTTAGATTCAATCAATTTATGTTATTGTGTGTTCTTGGATAAAGAAATTTATAAACCATCTATGAATATAGAGGTTCTTGATATTGAATATTCTTAGTATGGTGAGAATGATAAAGGAAATTTCTTAGTTGTGTTTGGAAAATTAAACCCATTTTAATCTCAAGAATAATAATCTTTTGATTCCCGGAATCATCAAATAGATGATTTTTTATAATGTTTAACAAAATAATGGAAGAAAATTTAAAATTTCAAAGTGTTTTGTGGAATAAAAGGAAATATTTGGAAGATTTAAAGAGTAAACTATTACCATAGTGGAATTAGAATTATTTCAAGACCAAATAAAATATCTATGATAATGTTTTGTTTGAAGAAGATATTTTGATGCACTTCAATGACCAATGGGAAATCAGTTTGAAAATTTGTGAGAAGAATATATTTCCAAGACATATTTTGGACACATAAAGAATTTTTTTGGTAGTTAATTTGAATATATATTAAGTAGTTAGACTCTTTGGAGAGAATATAAATCAAAATATCATAATTATATAGATTTATTCATAAATTTTGATGCAATTATTGTTGCAATGTCAACCTTCAATGATTGGAATCACTGTATTGAGTGTGAAAATACTCTGTTAAATGTGTTGTTAGAGAAATAGAGATATATCATTGAGAAATTATCATAAGGAGATACCAGTATAATGAATATTCTCCATTTTTCAGGTGATAATTTCTCAAAAACATTTCAGAAAGAGAAATTGTTCTTGAGTTTCTAAAGGCGAATTTAGTTAATAGTCTACAATTTGGTCAAGGTGAAAGAATTTTGATGAGATAGTTTATCAAAATACTTGATAAAAACATAAAAGGATTGATAAAATATATAAAGGATGTTATTTAGTTTGTATAATAATCTCAAGCTTCAAAAACCTGTTCTTATCTTTGCCTATCACCCTCAGTGAGTCCTACTTTTTCCAAAACATCAGCCAGTGAGTCTTTTATTCATAAACAACTTTTTATGAAATTATTTAATTTATTATGTTTGTGTTTTAATTTCTGTCTATTTCTATTGAATGAAAAAATATTTTTTATGAATTAGAATATTATAACATTTATTCATAGTTTTGTACAACAATTAATGTGTTTTAAACCATTTTATATTACATTATTTTTTATATCACAAAAACAAGGAGAAAATTGGGTAAACAAAACATCCCTAAAATTAAATATTCTAAATTTTTCTATGCAAGTCGATGATAAATATGAAATATAATTTTAATTATAATTTATTTATATCATTTTTTTACATTTCATATATTGTTAAATGTTATGTTATGGGTCTTTATCATAAAAAGGTGAGATTTTTGGTCTTGAATTATCTCAATAGTAATATATAAATCTTATTGATTTGGATAATCACAAATTCCCATATTTTTTTAAAAATAATTTTACTTTAATAATTTTTGAGGAGTATATTTCCCAATAACATTATATTTTTTGCGGATAAAATATCTGATTAAGTATTGTAAACTTGTTTAAAATTTATCTAGAATCATTTTTCATGCCATACATTTATAAGCGTAATGTATTGTTTGAATACCCTACATTTGGAAAAAGATGAATGGATCGTGTAACCTATGTTGTTCAAATATATGGATAAAAAACTCAATATTTGGGAGAAACCAAAAATTTTATTGTATAATCATATGGTTCAACAATATTACTTTTTTGAACAACCATATGTTTCAACTCTACATTTAGGTCTTCTTATTAAATAAATAACTGTATTTTTGAAAATTCAATGATGAAATTTTAAATTAAAGATATTATCTTGGATTCTTATAACTGGGTGTAGGGTCCTAAAAATTCATCCATGGGAAGAAAATACCCCAAAATCACTTTCTGGAAGGATGAATGTACTTCTACTGGTCTTGCATGGTGAATGGATTCAAAACCAGTTGAAATTTTATTAATAATATTGAAGAGGTTAAAGAATTCAAGGCATATCAAGTGGCCTACATACCCTCACCGAGAAAGGTTCGTAGATCATTTGGATCACAAACTAATAGGTACACAAAATGATCAGCGAACCATTGGCCTGTGAGATGATGGCCAATGAGAAAGGCAGACCTTGAACTGTGTCAGTGAATAAATTGTGTGTGTGATGTAAATTTGAATACCATATTGAGAACTCATCAGTTTTTAGATAATGATAACATATAAGGTTCCATGAACCATTATAAAAAACCTTAGCATTTCCAAACCCCGGTTGATCGGGTATTCTACAGGTCAGGAAATCTACATGAGCCTCTGAAAATGGGGTCATGTTCTCAATAGATACAAGTTTCATGATGCTCTATAAAAAGAAGCACAATATAATGACAAAGGACGGAAAAATAAGGATCGAAGGGGGACTCATAGGTTGGAAAAAATATTTCAAAGAAGACTCTGATTTTAGTCTCGATTCATTGACGAAGCCCAAATCACGAACCAAATTCTCCATAGGTATAGCCGGCTACGAACCATAAAATGGGGAAATTGAATAATAATAACAGAACCGAGAACCTAAACGGTTAACCTCAAACCACATACTTGTCACGGATGAACTCCCTGTGAAAGATAATCCCCTAGACCCTCCTTTAAAATGGTGCTCTGTGTAGTGTACAACCACATGAACTAAACATAGCACCGCATACTACATCAGTATGCAGAAGGAACCCAAAGCGGTGTGTTGATCCACATACCACTATGGTAAGTGGTTTTTTATACCCATTCCAATATACCACATAGGTACGTGGACAACCCCCTTCCCTCGTACCACTATGGTATGCAGATCCACCCCCATCCTTCAAAAGAACCTAGTACGCAGAATGGTGTTTTTAGGTATTATTTCCTCCGGTTCCAACCTCAACCTTCCAGTACCATCCAGAACTCCATGATCCCTCCACTAACTAGTACCCCTGCATCAGGACAAAATGTCCTCTAATGCCACCAGGCCTGTATGATAAGACCATTGGGCACATTAGTGCTCCCCTTTGATTCTATATACCCATGGTAAGAGGAGTCACGAAGGCGCTCCCCCCAATGGTTTAGGATTTAGGAATTCATGTGGGTCTACATTCCCATGGTAACCCAGAGTCCAACCATGGGACACCGACGTGAACCGTCCCTATTTGAAGGATTAAGTTTGATCACTTTCTTTTCTATTCAATGAGTAATATTAATCAGTCTAAGGGGTTGTGTTCTCTCCCCCCTTTTACGAGGACGAAACTATTCCCCTTCCCAGAAAATATTCTGAGGCCCTCACACTTAGGAAAGTCCTCAATCGTCTATGGAAAGGATGCATGACATTCAATGTCATTTCACATTGAAGGGTTCACTGCTCCTCGCCCTCGCCCACGGTCACCCTGACCTCTTTTTCCATAGGCTCTCCCTACCCCCCTCCCCCAATAGGGGAGGAGGCATGTCCATTTTAAATCATGATCATAGTATTTTTTCTCACACCGAGAATGGAACACATGGGCTTAATGGTTTTTGAGGATTACAACATCTATGCCATTTGAACCACAATAACTCTAATTCCTGATCAAACCTAGATACGTAGGATGCCTACCCAAAGGCCTGATACCAAAAGGGTTCCCATCCAAAAGGGTCCACCAAATCATGTCTCCTCAAATGGGAAGATTCCATAAATATGACACACACCTTATGAAATATGTGAAATTTGACTCCTGGTCAAATCGGGATACGTAAGATGCTTTCTAGAAGTCCTATGATCAAAAGGGTTCCTCCCATAAAGGGTCCACCCAATCATGTTCTGTTAAGTAGGATGCTTCCACGAATAAGCCCCAACTCATCCGAACAACGTGAGTTTGGATTCCTATCACAAGGATATGTAGGAAGCCCTATTTATTGGTACATTTCCAAAATCATGTAACCTTTTTTCGTCCCTGGATGATGTTAAAATCTATAGTGCCTTAAAATATGGCTCAAGTCCGCATCAACTCTTTATAATCTAATATGTGCATGCTTGCGACGATCCTACAAATCAAGGGTAGCCCATTGACATGGACATTGAGATTGAACCAAGGACTCACTAATATATCTACACAACATAAATCTATAAGGGAGTCCTGAAATTGAAAAAAATCCGCTTCTAGAAGGGTGTAGTGAGCCAGACCTCTGATCCTCTCAACTAATGAAGTCCTTTAGTATTGTTTGCTGAATCAATGATAAAAGAGCACCTGACTTTGGAAATAAGGTCCATGAATCATTAATACATGGTTGTTGGGTATTCATGGATCAACGAATAAACCTGTTGTAGAACATTTGAGGAAGTTATATCTGAGAATGACCAGTTCCACATGTTCTTGACCCCCATAAAATCTCCCATTGGGACCAATAGTTCATGCGTGGTTAATACAAACTTCTTCTAAGGAATACTGATGCTGAACAGGTCGAAAAAAAGGAATAGAGAATTTGAGGAGAAAACAACCCTATATAAAAAATAATGGTTGATGATCCTCATCAAACAATGTCTGCAGCACCCGAAAACACACCACCTCAGAGGTGGAACAAAAATGGTGAACCCGATGTGAATCCTTAACCAAGGTAGTGGTTCAAACCCAATAATAAAGGACAAAGGGATACTGCATGACAAACCATTTTGTTCACCCAAGTATGCTAGAATGTGCAACCTCAAAGGCAGAACAATAATTGTGAACCCGACATGAATCTCTAACCTAGGTGGCAGTCTTACCCCACTGATGCCCCTTCACCAAAAGCAAAAGAAAAATGGGAAGGGCGCAAAGCTGAATGGCCAAATATTCATATGTTTAATAGAATGCTACATTGATTAGTATTTATGGTCTTTATGTCATGTATGTATATTTCATGTTCCCAAAGAGCAGTCGTCGATCCAATTTACATCCCAACGACCCATGAAGACACCCACATTAGCGATCCCGCATGCGGTTGGAGCCTCAACGAAGAGCAGGACCACCTCCGATACCCAGCATCTTCAAAATTGGGTGTCGAACATGCTTTTCTAGGAGTACCACTAAAATGGTAGTCTCCCCATGCTGGAGGCCTTAATAAAATTCTTTTAGTCTGTAAAGGTCCACTAGACACCTCTTCAGTTGCTTCCAACACCCTAGCACAAGGCTGCCCCGGGGGTCATCTCAAATCATTTCTTGAGACTATCGTTAGAATGTGATGATGATTTCCTTCCTTATCATAGAGAGGTAGATGATGTTAATGTTCAGAAATTCATCTCTACCCCACAAGGGTCATACTCATGGGAACCCACCATAGAAAGTCTTCATCGACACCGGACAACCAAGCCTTCTCCCACTGAAAGGGGCCTTATGCCAAGGGCACATGCCAAAGTCCCGGGGACCCAGTCCCATCGAGACACCCGCCAAGAGTGGAAAATATATAACCAAGAACATTTAATGACCTTGGTTCCGATGGAAAATCTCCTCTATTTTAACGTTACATCATTCAATGGGAAAACATATGATTCTCCCCCTCCACTCAAGCCCACCACCGAAATAGTGTGGCACAATACGAGAACATGCACGTTTCTGCTAGTGTTCACTAGTCCCACTGTGTAGATAGAGTGGGAAACTATAGGCAGATGTAGATATCTGCAGACACCCAACAAGCATGTCATCCAAATAGGGGGGAAGTCAGCTACACGTAGGCACAAAACACCTACTGACGCATTTCAATCCCGCCATCCAAATAGGGTAGCACTCATCTACATATAGGTACAAATACCTACTGATTCACAACAAGACTACCATCTAAATAGGGAATCAATAGGATATAAATAGGCACAAATACATGCTAATGCATATTAATCCTTCCATCAAAATAGGGAAGCAACCAAATAAGATCAAAGTCAAATTCCTATGGATGTATACAACGCCCATGAGATAAATATAGCTGAAATTGAGTAGATAAAAATCCATGTACATGAATATGAATACAACAAGTAAAATTTGGTGGAAACCGATGGTAGACTCATTACTCTATCCCGTCACAAGAGAACTACCATTATCTACTGGAAACTCGAGGTGGACAGAACCAAGCATAAACTTCTACTCAGACATTGGAATGGGTCTTCATACATGTTCTATCCATACCTCTATCTCAGCACATCCTATAAATTATGGATGATTAGACATCGATTGCAGACCATATCTTCCAACCATGCTAAGATATCAATGGATCAGTGGAAAAGGTGAGAAATCGTTCCCATGATATGGTTTCCTCGAATGGAATGATACACTTTCAAAAAACTTTAGTCACTCTAGAGCAGTTATGAATACCTGATCCCATCCCGGAGTGTTGATGGAAATATCCCTGATACACGGATAACTAGATGATGAAAAAATACCCATTCTAATTTGGGGATGACAGTCAAATGTGGTTGTCACTCTATGGTAGGCATATATCCCTTCAGAAACTTGAGATGTCCATCACTGTATCCCGAAAACATCATGGGACACAACAAAATAAGGGTTCGTATATCAAGGCTATTACTAACAGAAAATGGCCTCGGTTACCTGCAAGAGGGCACCCAAAAATGAAAAGTTCCAAAGGCAATCCAAAAAGGAAGAGCAAACACACGATCCTGCTCTAATGGAAGCTGGGGTTCTTGATTCCATCAACCACATATCAACAAATCACCAAGAACCTATCATTACATTACCTAATTATTGAAGTTAAAGTAGTAGCTGTGAAGGCCCTCCTCCAAATGTCCCTTCCAGCAGCTCTGAAGTTCCTCCACAGAGAACGCATGAGGTCTCACTCCATGGGCTCGGAATGATCGATCATGAGTTACTAACTCCTGATGCACATTTGGGTAGCCCTCCCCTCGACCAAATGGTCAGACTACATGAAGTTCCTACCCATTATTGTTTCTACCCTAATGGTCCTCCCTAGGTTATAGGCTGCAGATATGATTCTCCCTTTAGTCAGCCATCAAATCATGATTGTATTCCTTGATATAATGACAGTTATTTGAAATTCCATATCCACAAAGACAATTTCTATGATGGTCCTCCTCATAGTGACATCAAGCAATTGGAAGGTCCTACCCTCATTGCAGAACATCTTGGAGGCCCTCCCGAGGATGTTCACTATAAAAATTCTCCATGTATCTTGGTATCAATTCATGATGGTAGTCCTCACCATGATGACTGTCATTATGAAGCCCCCCCCCCCCCCGCAATGAAAGTTACTGTAAAGGTCCTCCCCATAGTTATTTAAAGAAGAAAGATGGTCTTCTCCTTGTTTTAGGCCACCCGGAAGGTCCCCTCTAGGTTATACACCATAAGGACATTTCCTGTAGTCGGGTTTCAAGTTTCAGTAGTATCCCTCTCCATTGCAGAACCAACTACGAAGTTCCTCCCCACAATCAAAGTTCATACTAGAAGGAAGGTATTCTACAAGGAGGAAAAATGTGACAATGGCCTCCTATGATGAGGAACTCATAATGGAGTTAGATACATCGGGCACTCTCTCTACAATGAGTGATATTATTTCTCAACTAGAGGATGGCATGAGGCCATGCTCATCTTGTGAGCCACCCTCCTACCACCCGCAAATCAATAATGGTCTTAGCATCCCAATCTCTTTGAAAAAAAATTATTAAGAATAAATTGAGATGGGCATATCATGTAGAGGAGCCTCTAGATGAACAACAACATGATATGTTTCTTGTGGGAAGACAACTAGATAGGGATAATATACCCATGTACTATTGGCCTATGACCACTTCTATCTTTGGCATACTAGAAGATTTGTATTTAGAATAATTGTATGAAATTCCCCTCAACATATGGATGTCTCTCTGTTAGCTAAAAGAAAAATTTGTACCCTTATAAGGGTATGCAGACCACGTCAACCTGAAAGGGGATCTTCTCCATCTAACCAACTTGGAAGCCCTCCTATCTTCATGGCAGCGACAATCAAAAAGGCTAACGAAAATCCCTGAACTTGACTACCTCCATGCACTACATAAGTTTCCTAGCATAATAGGCAATGCTCTGACCAGAGTTCACATTTTGGGATGGGGAGAACATGTAGCTTTACACCTCACCCCCCATCCCGTCCAGCATGCCCCATTGGAAACGACATCCTACAATGTCATCACACATAGGAAGAAATCAAGTGAAACACCTAATCATGAAATATGGGTCACTCCACAAACACAGTCCTGGAGTAAGTCTCAAAAGAATTAGGGTTGAAGGGATCAACCAATCAAAATAATTTTAAGTTAGGAAACCAAGAACATTCAGTATGATTCCCACCTAAGGGAATCCAATGAGCAAGTATTTCCAATGTCTTCAAAAGGACATAGACTCTATGTAGGCCCAATTCCATACTTGGCTCACACACGTGTAAGAGTACGTGAATTTGAAAAAGTGGAAACAGTGGTGGCATCTGCTGTAAATGAGAACAACCACAGCCTATAGGGCCAGGGGAATTTATAAATAAAAAATTCACCCATGAGACCAAAAAATCGAGGCAATAGTGCATCAAAAAGTGAAAGGAAACAACCCATACCCATTGGGCTAGGGGAATTTTAACATAAAATCCCCGCACAGCCGACGTCTGTCTTCTACCGCCTATGAAGAACAATGGACAAAGGAGTTACCTGCTCCACCCTTTCTCGTGCTTCACACCATCTGAGAAAAAGGTGCATTACGAGGTTAGTCTAAGGACCACATTTGGTCAATATTCACCAAGAAACCTGAAGAATATTCCATAATGGAATGAGAAATTTCAGAAATGGGCACATAAATCCTTCATACCATTCAGCACTAGGTACACCACCCCCAATGTGGTATGCCTCAGTGAACATGGTAAAAATCTACCCATGTATCCCACAAGAAATGAAGTGGGGGAGAGGATGCAAAGGAAGATGATTCCCACCCATAGTCATCCCACACAAAGAATGATGGTGTGCATACTTTGATCCAGATATCAGTCCAAATTTTTGGTGCACCCTCAGCTAATATGTCACTACCTCTCCCACAAAAATCCAACAAGTGGAAGAATAAATCCAAGGTCATATATGAACATCCTCTTCCTCCCCATGAGAATGTGTCCCTCACTCTTGAAGATAGGTTCTCCAAGAAGGAGGATAAAATGAAAGATCTTAGGTGAATTAATGTCGATCTATGTCCAGGGAGTTATCTCATCGGATGTGTTCTCCCCACAGAACGTCAACAGGTTCTCCCATAAGAGGTGCCCATACCATAGGTAATTATTACAAAGAATGAAGCTAAGCTCGGAGGTCTATTCTACCAAGCCCAGGAAGGAAATCAAGACATCCTCCCCACTAGGAAGGAAAAAAGAATATATCCATGTAAAACAACAAATGATACCCATCAGCGAGGTGTCCTCCCCAAATTCCTATCATGCCAGCACGCCTAGTATTGGCCCCTGTAGCACCATCTCAAGATCATGCTTTGAAGGATATGAATCAAGTGATCTTAGAAAATTTTGAGTAACCGACATCTCAAATAGAATCCCTTGAAGGGTGGTGTGCTCTGATATAGCCTAAGCGTAAACCCTACCTGAGGGGATGAGCAATATTTTGCCACTACCAAACTTTGAGAACCTCGTATACCTAATATTTGATGATTTGGAGGACTTGAAATATAATTTAATTCACTATGACTCTTACTGGACCCCATAATGGAAACTCTGGAGTAGCAAGAAGTAGTAAAACTCAAGTTCTTTGTATGAACCATGCATGGCTCAACCATTGAATGGTATACCAGCCTGCTGGCCAATTCAATCACTGGCTGAGAAGATCCATGGTGGATGTTTCTCTTCTTGTTTAGTTTAATGCTACCTAGGAAGATGATCAGTGACTTCATGAACTACAAAAATGAGTGAAAGAAAGAGTCTCAGACATCATCTCCAGATGGAAAGGCCTAACTTATTCCCTGAAGCGGCCGCTCCCCCAGGATGAGATTCACGCCATGTGCATCGATAACCATAAGCATTAATTACAAACATTTCTCATCCTAGTGAGGTACACAAGTGGGATTAGAGACTTCTCTACCATTTCGCAAGGGATAGAAGAATCCTTGAAATGGGCCAATAGTAGGTTATGAGTGGATCCATCAGCCCATTGGAAAAGAACAGGAAAACATGAAGTGACATATATCATGTGTAGGGAACCCCTGGCCCTAGAACCAGTTGTGAGGCCCCCCCCCCCCACTAAAAAGTACGTGTCCCCCTGGGGACCAACAACCACCCCCACCTTGAAAAGACTAGCGAAGGGGAAAAAAAGAAATAATTTTGATGAAAGAAGAAATAATGATTACTCATTCTAAGATAACCAAGTCTACAAATATATCATAGACACTATGAATTGATATTTTTTCAGGACAATAGATCCAAAGTGTGCCGATGAAGTGGGTCTTGATGACTTTCTATATTGTTATCCTTATCACTAAATAATGAGACACACCATATTGTAATGCTTCATTTTTAAGGATTTCTTACAAAATATATTGGATTTTGGGAAAGTCATGTTGGGACATCCCCCATAATAAGTGGCATAAGTTTCAACCTCAGACTCAAAGAGAGAAAGGGGAGTGAAAAAAATTCTCTAGTAGGTAGGAGAAAAATTTATAGAACTGGATGACCTGGAAGATTTTCAAATGGGTCAATGGAATCATCGAAGCATAGTGGAACCAACCAATTATGCCCCCAAAATCTCCAAATACTACACTACCATCCTAATCAGCCATGTGGTCCTATAAAGGCCATAAGGGCCAAAATCTAGAGAAAGAAGATCAGATGACACCAAAACTAATGTTAGTGTTGACACATTCCGATTTCATGCCACCAGACATGATATAATGGGAACCTCCCTGCTATACGGTTCCATGGGAACCACCCTGCCAAACGGTTCAACAGGAACTACCCTGCCCGAAAGTACATCAGTCAGTGTCCCACCAAATGGCACTGTCAGAATGATACAGTCAAATAGAAATAGTGTCAGATAAAGAACTGATCTTCAGCTCCTTTAATGCCATTCACTTGATGGACCCCTTCTATAATGAATAATATGGCCATGAACCTGAATTTATATCCCACCCAACTAGAGTGCTGTTGGAAAAGGCCATAGGGGCCAATGGTTTTATGGATGGACGGATCATGTCAGGAGTCAAATTTCTAGCCATTCCACAAGTCAAACCATTAACATCGTGGAAACTTGTGGAAGGACCCTCCAACAGACACAACAAGAACCAAAATTCTCCTCTTCCACCCCCCTGTTGGAATAAATATAGGCCAAATTATCTTGGAATATCCATTCAGGGAAGAACAAATACCAAATCATCCAAGGAATACTGGTGGACCTGTTTGGCCAAATGTCAAAAGGACCACACCCCCACCGGCCCTGGCTACAGAGGATGAACCATACACATCCAAACCCCAAAACCCTAATTTTTTTGTGAAAGAAAAACTCTGAGCAGGGATGTACTAACCTTTAGAGAAGATGTATGATATTATAAAGAACCTGGATTCAGAACCAGCAAAGATTTAAATCCTGGATGCATTGATCCTATCTGCATATCTTAGGGAGGGACTCATCAAAGCCTTTCTAAGTCCCCATGAGTTCAAGGCTGATGTAGCATCGTTTGAAGTCTACCAGATGAAGACTCGTCCTGAAGAATTTAATATTGTCATCTCCTTCACAAATATGGATGAAGAATCCATCATGCAAGGTAACATTAAACCATTATATGTGTCCAGAAAGATAAATGGAATTGATGTCAGAAGGAGATTCACTGATAAAGGGTCTAGAGTTAAACTCCTACCACAGTGAACACTTCGCTAGATTGGATATGATGAAGATAGCTTGACGCCCTTCACTACAACTCTTCTGGGATAAGAAAAGAGTGAGAGGAAACTGCTGGGCTGAATCAAGCTGAAAACATGGCTTGGAGATCTCACATCATATTCCAAGTTCCAGGTATTGCGGTAGAGTATGGACTTCAACGTCTTTTTAGGGTGGCCTAGGATGCATCATCATGCAGCAATTCCATCATCATAGCATCAATGTGTAAAATATTGAACTAATGTGAAAAATAGGAAGTTGAATACCAATAAACCCTTGTTTGAGTCATGTGGGTCGCATTATATTATAGTCGTGTTCTATGAATTGGAAGAAAAAATACCTTCAGTCAAGGAAATTGACATGTTTTATCCCCCAAATGAATTGGAAATGGCTCCCATCAACCCCATCTAGTATCTTTGTGAAGAGTAAGTATTACCCATCAACCATGTTGAATACATAAGTGATAGTTCAAATGCAAACCCAATCAACTACATGGTCTCTGTTACAGCCACTAAGTCCAAAGATGAGGAAGAGTGGGTTGCCTCCCACAATGCCATGAAAATTCCTATCAAAGATTATCCTGGCCTGTACATTGGACATTAAGCATCCCTTGCCTCACACACTAAGGAAAAAAGATGATTTCTCTCACAAAATTGGAGAGTTTGTTTCAAAAATATTCTCTCCATTAGAAGAGGAAGGTGATCAAGATGATGAAGAAGTTGAAGAAGAGGAAGAGGACCTCAGAGATTCCACATATGAATTTTAATAAGGTGTTTCCACCATGATTGACGAACCTAGAAAGATAAATATAGGTAATAAAGACATCTCGCTGCACACTCTGATCATTGTGGTTGGGTATATTGAGGAACATGGGGAATATAACTCCTTTCTAAAGAAGAATTGATATCTTTTTTCCTAGAATTACAATAAAATTCTAGGCCTCAATCCTGTGGTCTCCAATTATCATCTAGGCTTACTAGAAGATCACTAGGGCTATAAGAAAGCAACCAGAAGGACCCACCCAATGAATGCTTCGAAAATAGAGGTTGATGTTGACGAACAGATAAAATCCAACTCCATTAAGGAGGTCCAATACTCGATCTGGTTTGAAAACATAGTTTCTATCAAAATGAATAATGGACATATGAAGATATTCAATGACATAAGGTACCCTAGTTGGTATTTCCTTAAATATGAATTCTTAGTCTTGAGTAGAGAATTATTGATCGATGAAAAAGCTGAGTATGAAGCCCTCTCTTTCATGGATGGCTATTCTGAATACAAACAAATCTAGATAGCCTGAGAATATGAAGAATCTACCTCTTTTAGGGCCCCTCAGGGTTTGTACTATTATAAAGTGTTTCCCTTTGGTCTAAATAATGTTGGAACCACATATCATCATGCCATGTACCACGTATTCATGCTCTTCAGGGGAGAATTCATCTAGTGTTATATCGAAGATCTGGTGGTTAAGTAATTAAAATGCTTGAACTGCTTAGATGATCTTGAAACTGTCTTAAACAAATTATGACAGCACCATTTAAAGATGAATCCCGGGAAGTTTTCCTTTGGTGTTACCTTGGGAAAATTCCTTGGCTTCGTCATACGTCATCATGACATCATGGTCGACCATGAGAAGATGAAATCCATTCTTGGCATGTCCCCACCTTGCAACCTCAACAAGTTGAGAGGTCTCTAGGGGAACCAATCCAAATTCAGCAAATCATTTCCAATCCTTGTAGGTAAATTTTTACCTTTCCCCAAGGTCAGTATGAAATGAGTTACATATGAGTAGGATAATGATTACCAATAAGAGTTCAAAAATATAAGAAGATACCTCTTAGGCTCACTAGTGCTGATGCTGCTAGTTTAGCGGAGGCCACTAAATTGGAGTGTAACTACCCCAAAATTGTCATTAGGTGCATTCCTCACATAAAAGATTTATACTGATAGTGAGAATAACCTCTATTACCTCATACGAACAGTAATTGATAACAAAAACCAGTAATCAAAAATCGAGAAGATCTGCATTGCCTAAATCATCGATTCTCAGAATCTTCGGCATTACCTGTAACACCATAAATTGTAGTTGGTTTCCCACTACACCCCACTCAAATATATCCTCAACTGTCCCATGATAAATGGGTGCCTATCATGATTGGTCTTCATTCAACACTGGTTTGACATACGGTATGTGCGCCAAAAGGCCATCCAGGCCAGGCATTTGCAAAATTCCTGGATGAGCACCCCTCGAAAGAAACAACACCATTTGATGAATAAATTCTACATGATGAAGCATTTTCCATCCAAGAGGACTCCCGAACAAGGGAAATATACTTTGATGGTGCTTCCTGAATCCCAAAATGGAAAATGATTGAGGATACCAAGCTCAGAAAAGTGGGGCATGGAGTTATACCTGTATCCCCAGAAAGGCCATATTGCCTTACTCTTTCCTGATTTCTGAATGTAGTACAAATAATGAAGCAAAATATCAGTCCCACATTGAAGTCTTAGAATTGGAACATCATATGAAAACTAAGCACCTAAAAATAAAGGGCGATTTAAAGCTAATCATCAAATAGGTTAGTGGTGACTATTCTATTAAGAGAGAGGTATTTGTCCCCTTGATGAACCATGATCGAGCACTGATTGACGAATTCCCACCAGAATGAACATTTAATCATGACCCTAGTCTCAAAACGATCAATCCTATGCTTGTCCAAATGCAGCCACGACCTTGGCCGATCCAGAACTTGATGAAATAGTCATTATCATTACTCAGCACCGGATGGTGTTTTCATTTATCCAGAGCAGTACGGAGGAAATCAATGAAATTATCCCCATCTCTATGACTTATAGTCACACCAATAGTTGGATGGTTCCCATTAACAATTACCTTCATAATAGGTAATTCCCACAAGATAGGGCTGCAAGGGATCCGGTTAAAAGATGGGAGTCAACTTCATCATGTACAATGGGGTAAACAAGGAAAAAGATCTCTAAAAATGATGGCTTTATGGAGTCCTTCTCAAATTCATTGATGGAGAATAGTCAGATGCCGTAACAAAAGAAGTTCACACCAAAGCTTATGTATCACATTAATTCATAACCATGATTTCTCATCAAATCAGAAGGCTGGGGTATTACTGGCCCACTATGATAGATAATTGTTCCATATTCATCAAGAAGTGCCATTACTTCCATTTTCGTGCCAATTTCATACACTGACCCCTGGAGTTACATCATACATCCAAGTACTCCTGGCCATTCACCAACTAGGGCATAGATGTCGTGGGACAATATCCTCATGCCACAACTAGTCAGTTTAAGCTCATACCCACAACGAATGACATATTTTCCCAATTGGATGAAGTCATACCCCTTAAAGAAGTCAGGGAAAAAACATCATCATCTTTGTGTAGGACAAAATCATCACCAGATTTGGTGTCCGTCCTACAATACTGATGGACAACAACACCAATTACTACTCTTTTGAGATGAAAAAGTTATATCAGGAGTATGGAATCAAAGACCACCAGTCATCCTGATACCACATGGAGGCCAACGGGAAAATAGAGGGTTTCAACAAGACATTTTCCAACATACTCTAAAAGACGGTTGATAAGGATAAGAAATCATGGTCAGACAAGCTACTTTATTCTTTGTTGGATTAATGGACCACGACGCGCACCACCACCCATGTGACACCGTACTCTCTAGTATACGAGGAAGAGGTAGTTTTTCCTATCGAAATAGAAGTTCCATCACTTCGTTTGGACATTTAAAATCTATGGACAGGAAATCCCATAGACAGTTTGTTGGGTTGGACCAGCTAGATGAAAAAAGGATGCACACTCTACACCATTTGGAAATATACCAAAATCATATTTCACAAGCCATCAACAAAAGGGTTCATATTATTTCTTTCCTCGAATGATAAATATTATTTGTACTCAGAACCCTGATGACACTCAGGAAGAATCCCAAAAAGCACGACCAAATTGTCAAGGACCATATGTCATACATTGGGTCTATTCTAATTTAGCATACACCCTGATATCAATGGATGGATATCACATCACAACTCCCATAAATTCGATGTTCTTAAAGAATTATTTCATGTAGTAATACACCATGTCAACAGTCCAAACTCTAAGAAATTAATCTATGAGTTATTGAACCCATATCCATGGTCTAATCTCTAAGAGCATAAACTATGATTTATTGAACCCATATCCATAGTCAAAACTCTAAGACTATAAACTATGAGTTATTGAATGATATGTCAATGGTTTAGATGCCAAGAAATTAAAATATTAGTTATTTATCCCCATTTCAACAGTCCAAACTCTAATAACATAAACTATGAGTTATTGAACCCCATGTCAACAGTCCAAACTCTAAGCCTTAAACTATGTGTTATTGAACCACATGTCAACAGTCCAAACTCTAAAAACATAAACTATTATTTATTGAACCCCATGTCAATGGTCCAAAATCTAAGATCTTAAACTCTGAGTTATTGAAATCCATGATAATGTTGCACACTCAAAGTAACTAAAATAAGAGTTATTGATCCTGAGGTCAATGATCCAAACTCTAAGACGTTAAACTGTGATTTGTTAAACCTCATGTCGACTGTCCAAACACTAAAAACATAAACTATGTGTTATTTAACCTCATTTCAATGGACCAAACTCAAATACCTTAAACAATGAGTTATTGAACCCCATGTCAATGGTCCAAACTCTTAGAAAATAAAATATGAGTTCTTGAACCCCATATCAACGATCCAAACTCTAAGACCATAAACTATGAGTTATTGAACCCCATGTCAATGGTCCAAACTCTAAGACCTTAAACTATGAGTTATTGAACCCCATGTCAATGGTACAAACTATATGAACTTAAATAATGATTCACTGTCGAGACCACATGACGTTAAACATAATGGTATTAGTCCATAGAACATGACATTGAACCATAACGCCAAGGTCCAAACACTATGAACATAAACTATGAGACATTTTCCTTTCCACATGATGTTAAGCTGTAAGGAACTAATCCTAATCACATGAAAATAAACTACAAGATCCTTCATAGATCTATGTATGAATTGATTCTTCCCCTCACATGAAATGTATCAATGCCTCGATCATCAATCATGGACCATACCCAACCATAAAAAAATAACAATTCCTCCATCATTCCTCTTATCTACCCATATTCATTAATTAAACCCTTAATGCATCTTCTTTATCACATCAAGTATAACTCACTTGAGAATAGGATCAGTTGTAATAATTCACTTATGAAAGAAAACCATAGATCCACACAGTAGAACTGGAAATCGTGATGGATAGAATAAAAATTCCCCTACTCCTAGACCGAGCTGAGTCATTATAGGGTACATAAAGAACTACGTAAAGCATTATTCCTTCCCTCACAGGATACATAGTGATGCCTCGATCCTCAATCTTGGCCCAGCCCCACACACACAAAATCCCCCTTCATATTCTCTACATCCACACATATTTGAAGGATACCCTAGGTCCACTCCTTGCTTCTCACATCGAGTATAACTCAAGTGAGATTATGATCAGTGGTAAGTATTGAATTACATAGATAAATTATTGGGGAATATGGTTTTCTTGGAACCCATAACAAATGAAACAAAAATTCCCTCACATGTCCTCATAAATAGACCGAAACAAATCAGTACATGGAACATTCAGAACTACTTGTGGCTTGATTCCTACCCTCACTTGATACGTATTGTTGACCGAATTTGGCATCTCTGGACAACCATCATAAGAAAATTCCGTAATGTGTCCCTACACATCGATCAAATTAATGTAGGGAATATTAATAACTATTTTTGGATTGATTCATGACCTTGCAGGATAAGTGGTGATACCCGGATTTGGCTTCCTGTCCTAGCCACCACCAATAAAAAATGATCTTTTTCCCCTATAAAATAGTCAGACTTGTATGAGGAGTTCATAAAAGGTCCTATATCATGATTTCAAACTGCAAAATTCTTCGAGAGTTATGTATGGATAGGTCCTCGATGTTACGAGATCCCACATGTTACCCCACTTGTGAGAAGTCAAAAAGATCTTGTTTCCCCCTTGACATGTGAGTCAGATCTATGTGGAAGTTCCAATAGTTTGTGGGTAATCATGATATTGATATTGCCCTTATTCCCAGACACATATCTTCCATTTTTCTAACTATCTACCTCAGAAAAACATGTATCCCCATAATCATCTAATCCCATCTAAGATGGAAGTCCAGTGTCCGGTGGACACCTTTGTTTGACTATACACATCATGCCAAAGAGGATATGTATATGTTTCCCAAATAATGGTCATCAATCATACGATAATTTGTCCCCAGGAGAGTCCTATACTATTTTAATACACCTAATGGCTTCCAATACCCATGTCACCCCTCCTGATACATGTTGCCCCTGGGATTATGGTTTATACCTTCTATCACCAGTCACATCTATGGAAAGTTGGATCATCATGATTAAAATTACTCAAAAAATATTTATTATCTTTGTGATAGTATAATTGACCTCACCGGACGTCATTAAACTAAAAGGCTATAATCATCCTCATAAAATGACTCTAAACAACATAGTATATTTTTCCTCAATGTAAGAAATTAAAATGAAAGGCCGAAATCAGCATCACTGTATAACACTAAACTACACGGTATAATTTTCCACATCGCACAACATTAATCTACAAGGCCAAATTCTCCATCACTACATGAATCTAAACTATGTAGTGTAATTGTCCTCACCTAATGACATTAAACTGTAATGAAAAAATCATCCCCATTGCCTAAACATAAACTCCACAATATCATGTCCTCACTTCCTGACTCTAAACTACACAGTATCATGTCCTCACTGCATGATACTAAACCGCAAGGCCAAAATTTTCCATTCTGTATGATTTTAAACTATGTAGTATTGGTTTAAGTCTGATGTTCCCTTTAATGATGATTTTTCTATTCTTAGGAAGTGACAGGGAATCCTTGTAATCCTTTTTTTCTCAAATCTATCATAACTCATGTGAGATTAGGGATCTTAGCGAGTGATCCACTATAACATTATAGAAAAATATTCCTGGAATATAGTCCTAGAAGCACAAACCTAAAAGGAATGTCGTTGTTCCCTCCCCTAAGAAGAACCCCACTTCCGGGCCATGTTGCATTAAATGACCAGGTACTCCAATGATGGAATGAATGCCTTAACCTATTTATGAGTCAGATCTTTGTAAGGGACACCTAATTACATGAGTAAATTGCAGCCCAAATGTCCCCAATAGGTCAGGATACACTATTACCCTACCCCAAACTCCATGCATTAAGTGATCTTGATTCCCCATAACCCTCTATGTACATCTGAGATAGAATGTCGGTGTAATGTGGATACCTTTTTTTGACTATACACATAATTTTCTGGTGTCTCTACATATTTTTCAAACAAAAACGACCATAAATAAAAGGAAAATTCATACCTTGGAGAGTCCTATCCTATCTCAGTACGCCCATTGGCTTCCAAGACTTGTTTAATCCATCCTAATTCAAAGTCCTTCAATGTTAGGTTTTACATTTTCCTCTTTACACACATTCTAGATATATCAAAACATACGGGGCCCGATTTATCTCTGGTCTATTTTTATGTTTTTAAGGATACCCCATATATATGCATGAAGTTGATCTATATAAAAAAGAAGAGTTCCTCAACTCATTTCTAGGTTCCCCCAAAAGATGTTTTGTTAAATGGATCCTTTTTGGGTTTAGGTTCACCCTTTGTCAAAGGTCACTCACTGTATATAGAGAGTTACCAATCTCTATAATCCTCATTGGCCATCGGAAACAGAAGACCAGTGTCCAATATTAACCTTTTATTGACTATGCACATCATTCCCTGGTGGCTCTGCATATGTTTCCCACAAAAATGGTCATCAATGAAAGGCAAATTTTTCCCCAGGAGAGTCCCTTCCAGTTCTCATATGCTCAAATGAAATTCATGTTTTGTCTCACCTCGTATTTGGATGTCTCTTTGATAACAGTTTATATACCTTCTTCTTTCCAAGTGCCCCTGACATAGAAAAACCACCTAACTGAACTGACCATTCACCCACTGTCCCCTTACGCAATTAGGAATCATTAGGGAACATTTGTCTGCTCATAGACGATATAAATGTATAAAATGATTTCCGACAACAATACTCAGGCCAGCCACCCACTATGGATCCCAACATCAAAATAAATTCAGAATGTTTCACATCCCACCAGGCCATCAAAAATGGAAGGATATTTTCCTACAAACACCTATGATTGACTATGCACATCATTCCCTCGAGGCTTTTCATGTGTTTCCCAAAAAAGTGGTTGTCAGTCAATAGAAAATTAGTTCTTTGGATATTTATTTCTATCCATTTTAATCCTAAAATGGCTCTCGGGCCTCATGCATGTTCAAAATTTACATGTTGAGGGATAATAAAAATCTATAATCCATCTCTAAAAGATATTATAACATTCTCAGCTAATTGTCCTGAATTGGGGCCCTTGCCCCCGTAAACTTTGGTTGAATATGTTCGACCTAAAACATCAGTAATAAGTTTGTTTGGTAGGACTGTGATCTTCCAGTGAAAAAGACTCCATACTTTTTAGAGAGAAAATCCGCTGAAGGAACCTCTGGGTAAAATTTGATTCTCGGTTTGTTAAAAAATACAATGATCCATCAAAAAAGGGGTAAATATTTTTTCATAGAAACCCTGCAAAGGATGGCCTAATCAAAATATATATTATACCTTCTAAGACTATACCATGAAGTCTTAGGAAAAAATTAGTGTAATAATGAAAAAGAAATAAATGTTTGTGGAGTTTTCCATGAGACCTTAGTAATAGTCGAACTATACTCACTGAGTCTGGCAGCGCATGAAAAAATTAGAGCCTGATTCGATAATTTGAATTTACTAGTTTCAAGACATGTTTTTAAATTAATTCTTTAATGAAATGATGTTAGCATGATAGGAAAATTTAAATCAGACAAATTCAAAGTCAACTCAATTTAGTTGAGTTCAACAAAAATTGAGGAGCATCCCCAGTTTGGAGTCTCTCCAAACTATACAAAAAAAGAAACGAAAGAGTACATATAATGATTTCAAAAAAAACTGTAACATGGGTCGATTCTCCCGTTCAAGGAGGATGGAAAGTGATTACTACAGGCTTTCGATATTTTTCTCCAAAAAAATATCTTTCCTCTATTCCAGCCTTGAACAGAGGATGCACCTTCTCCAGAACAAATTTATGGTCCCACCCTTTTTTCTAGACAACATAATAGTTGGTGCTTGAGGATTCCTGTTAATACATTAACGTTACTGTGTAGGCTACGCACTCCCACATCTCTTAATCATGGGTCACTACCAAATCACATGCCTTCACATCCTCGACCTTCTAATGATCAAATTATCCTGAAACATATTTGAAGGTCTACACGTAGTGATTGGAAGAATTGAACTTTTCTAGATCATCCTTGTAGAAGGAAAAGTCTTATAGAGAAATCAAAATTTGGACAATAAGGATGTGTAAGTGGTGATATTCAAGGCCACTAGAACCCAGATCAGTAAATAACCATGAAAAATTTTCACCCTCGTTAGCAAAATTGGAAATGGGTGTCTCTACAGAAGGAGGGAATAAATGGCATCATTCATCTTTTTGCACCACTTGGTGACTTTCCAAAACACTAGTAACATGATCCTCCCATGATTCTATGTGTCTATAAGATGGAAGTGTCCCCATAAAAGTTAGGATGTACCTAAGATAGGTCACCCAATATGGAAGAATCTCATTCCCTCAGACGGCCCAGCCTCTAGATCCGGGTGTAGAGGAATAAACGCAACAGTCAAGATGATTGGTGACACTCAGTTGGTGCCATAATCGTTAAGATCTTGGGAAATATCCTTAGGAGGGGAGTAGTCTGAATCACTGCCCACTAAAATGGTTTGTAGTGATGAAACCCCTAACAGATGCTTTTGATGACGAATTGAGCACCCTTATACCATGAGGGTAGAAAAAAGTGATATGTCCATCGTGGTTGTTGTATGGACATAAGTACAAGACATAGTTTTCTCAATCTTCATAGTAAAAGGAATGTGTAGCATTGTCTTTGGGGGAAGAATGTGGAAGGAAATGGTTAAGTGTTTCTGCACCCACCGAAATAGTTATTTCAGCATCCCGTCAAGGAAACAATCTACCCATAGTTGGGTATATTCCATCAACAGAATGGTGGGCCCCATTTTATAGGAATGATAACCTCCCTAACAGCACCTTTATGAATCATCATAATCAATAATTAGAGGATAACCAAGGGATGATATTCTCCACTTAATTGAACAACCAAAAGAAGTGAAGTCTATTGAAGGCATTCAAATTCCCTGGAAAGTGGTAGGGGAGGTATGGCTTACAAATGACTACTCATTCTATATGAGAAGTGATCATCCCGTCTAGAAGGTTGATGAGGTATGAGAATATCTCAAAGGAACCACCATTGTCACCTCTCAATAATCCATGAGGGGTAGGATTCATTGAAAATGAGAAATGAGAGGTATCATTCAACAACCCTACCACATCAATAATGATTACTGTGTTGTGAAAAACAATAGAAATGATGAGAAGAGCATGATAAAATTTAGAATGGGGAACCCTTGTGGTATGCCGGTACTCAAAACATGGGATGTGCTCTACCATCTACCCATACAAGAATTAAAATGGTCCACTAAGACGGTGTGGGGGGGGGGGGCTTACATCCTATATTTTTCCCAACAATTCATAAAGATGCGATAGAGTTGGAAGGTCCAAGTTAATGGGTCGACCCTATGCGAGTGTGGCCACCATCATCAAAGTAACACCCAAAACCCCGATGTATACATCATGGGATGGGAAAAACCATCCGCTAAAAAAATTGTGATAAAACCAGCTAATCTAATCATAGGTGATACATTTGGGAGAAGCTTATATCCCAATGTGTTATATCATCCTCCTTCAAAGGTATCACAATATGACCCTAACGATTGGCAGGATTGACAGGTTGGGTGAGTCTGATAATGGATATCCCTCATCATGGGCCTGTATGGCTTCAAGAATGAACCTATTCATGCTTCGGATGGGATAAGAGAGCGAGCCTCAATGGTATGGTCAAGTAATCCCTCTTCCATGACCAGAAGAATACTTGTCAAATGGGACATATGGTTAGTGTCATTCCATGTAGAGGCCACCGGGATAAACATTTTCTACATTTCTCCAACGATAGAGACTCCTCCAAGCTCATATATATCCTATAAGATGATCCCCACATCTCCATGCAATAAGATGAAGGTGTTTGTCTTTGAACACAAACAACTCACCAATTCTAAAAGGATTTTACCAAGGGGGAAGATTTCAAAATGAGAGACCTTGGTCACATGATGCAACCCACCACCCCTAACCAGTCGATGGACTCCAAATAGGTCTGATACACCCAAAAATCCCAGGTCTACTCATCATAAAAGTAAAATCTGACCCATAGATCCCACATGGTGCTCCATCCGCCATTGGGATTTTCATGGTATATATTGATATTGTATGGATATTCTCAGGTGTCTAGTCTCAGGATGCCATTGTGACACCCGCAGTTTCCCGAAGTCCATGCTGAGCCACATAGTATAGAGATGTTCTCCTAAACTAGAGAGGTGATGACTTCTTATACTGGGTAAATATTGGTACGGTTGTGACCTTTCAGTGCCACCACGAGGATTAAAGGGATACTAGGGACAACCAAAGACAGAGGGATGTCGTTAGGGAGACCAAAGCCATAAAGATGAAACTGTATAGATAGTAGATGAAGTACAAGCCCTAGCATCATAAAATCCCTTAAGAAGGCATTACGAGGAATGATGTGGGCTCGAAGGTGATCTTCTTTATCCTATGACATAGTTTCCCTTTTCTTCGTCGACTATATCACCACCTATGAATAATCCATTTTTGCTTGGATAGGAACATCCAGAAGCTGATGAAAAATAGTTAAATAAAAAATTGTTGGGTAAAGGCTATAGATGAAGGGATATAGATAAAGGCTCCACGTAATGTTTTTAGAAATTGTACACAGTAGCCACATCCTGTGTACTGCATAGTGTGCAGAAAGAGAAATCTACGTACTACATGATATGCGGAGGTAACCTTGACTATATCTACGGTACACGGATTCATCTCAACACATACAACCATGGTATGAAAACTATCCATGAGGCACTGGCCCATGGATCGTTGGCCAGGGAACAAAAAGGATCGCGGAAAATGGATACCACAAACATGGGACTTGATTAAGTTGGTATTACAAAGTTCCACATTAAATTTAAAAGTTCATATTATTAGTTCTTAAAATTTGATTCACGGATACATGTTGGGAAATATGACGTGCAATCTGTAGGGAATCCTTATACACATAATCTGGATTTTAGGTCTTAAGAATCCAAAAAACCATTTCTGAAATCCAAAATATGATGTGCAGATGGGAAAATGTTAGAGAGAATGGTTTTAATAATGAATTAATTGGTTTGAAAATGGGATTTTTACAAGGAGAATGGTATTAAAGAGCATAAATAGTTGGGGAAATTGAGAGAACTTTTCTCCATGTGAAACGGTAAAAGAAAAATTACACAGGCCCCTATATATAGTTGTTGTCCACTACTACTGGGTCCATCTATTATACCATGAACCATTTCAGTTTAGGACTCCTCCAACATTGGGAACGTCCCCTTTTCACTCTGAACGATCCCCATTTAGATGGGGGAATTTTTAGGGTCCTGAAAATTCTTACAAGGGATGAAAATACCGCCATAATCACTTTCCAGAAAGAAGAAAGTACATCTATAAGTCTATCAAGGTGAATGGATTCAAATATAGTTGAATTTTTTAGAAGAAACTTGAAGATATTCATGTTTTCACGACATTTCATGTGGCATGAATACAATCACAGGGAAAGGTACGTGGACCAGCTGCGTCAGGAACTAAAAAGTACGCGGAATTATCCTAGAACCAATATCTTGTGAGACGATGGCCAGCAACCAAGGCAGACCGAGGACTATGTCACCGATGATATCTTGGGCACGAAGTAAATATGCATACTGTATTGCAAACTCATCAGTTTTCAGACAATGTGAATGGGTAGGGTTCCATGAACCATTATTGCAAACCAAAGCCTATGAAAACCACATTTTACTATGTCCTCTGTGGGTTAGTATTACTGCATGGGCCTCCATAAATGTTGTCATGTGCCCAATATATATACGTGTCTCGATGCTCAATAAAATAGAGATTATTAGAAGGAGAAATAATGGATGAAGAAGGCTCGAAAGGGGGACTCATAGGTCGGATGAAAGATTTTGATAAGACTTCGACTTCAATCTCGATTCACCAAAAAATCCAAAATCATGAACCACCTTCTCTGTAGGTACAGATGGTCGTGAACCATAAAATAGGGGAATGAAATAATATTAATAGAACAAAAAACCTAATTGGTGAACCAAGAACCAAAAAATTCTTCTGTATGAACTCCCCGTGAATGATAATCCCCTGCACCCTCCTTTAAAAGGTTGCTCCGCACAGTGTACTGCTGCGCAGACTGAACTTGCCACCTTGTACTGCTTCAGTTCATAGAAGGAAACCGAAGCGGCATGGTGAGCCATGTACCACTATAGAATGTGGTTGTCTATAACCATGCTTGCATACTTCATCGGTACGAGGATGAACCCTCTGAACGAATACCACTATGGTATGAGAATCCTCCCCCATCCTTTATAAGAAACTAGTACACATAATGGGGTGTTATCAGGTATTATTTCCTCTAGTTCCAACCTCAACATTCTATTACTGTCCAGTACTCCATGATCCCTATACTAACCAGTCCTTCGACATCAAGACAATTCCTACTCCAAATCCACTGGATGTATATGATCAGACCGTCGGGTGCATCAGCATACCACTTTGAGTCTACATACCCATGGTAAGAGGAGTCACAGAGGGTCTCCCCAAAATTGTTCGGGCTTTCGGAATGCCCGTGGGTCTACATTTCCATGGTAACTCAGAGTCCAACCCTGATACACCGACATGAACCTCCCCATTCTATCAATTATGGGTGATCACTTCCATTTCCATGAAATGAGAACTAGTGAAAAAATGTTTAACACATCAGCGTTTTTCATGTAAATTCTATATAACCGACGTGAAAAGCTAAAAATATATCTTTATCATGTTGGTTATAAAGTAACCAATGTAAAAAATACTAGGATTAGATTTATAATGTTGGTAATTTTATAACTGAAGTAAATAATTGATTCTGGGATCTTTATAACACCAGTTATTTTATAACTGACATTATAAATCAAAACTCTATGATTTTTCACGTCGTTTATTTTATAACCAACATGATAAAATTCCATTTATAACATATTTTATAAAATAAAAAATTTTATAAAAGATTTTCTATGTCAGTTATGAAATAAATGACATTATAAAGATAAAAAAATAGTTTATCATGCCAGTTTTTAAATAACTAACTTGATAAATCATTAAAATGATTTAGTGTGCCTCGTATCTATAATTATGTTTTCTTCGATCGGGTGACCTGTGACTTGTCTCTTTGATAAGGAAAACCAAGAAATGATTTTTCAACGTCGTGGCCTCCAACCTCCTTTTTGCAACATCATTCATCATCTTTATTATCACCAGATCTATCTTGTTAACTCACAACACTAAAGTAAGCCTCACTTTCTGCAGATTCATTTTCTATTTTTCACAATACCCTAAACATCTGTTTTGTGATGTTATTTTTCTATATTTGTTCTTTCTGTCATGGTAAGAATCATATTGTTCTTTTATACCATGCTAAATTCTTTTCTGGTAAAGTAAACCATTGAAGTGATATCATTCAAGTTTATGTTTTCTTTTGTTCTATCATTTGTATGGGCATGTACTTTCATGTGTCAAGGGGGTTAGGGGGATGTCTAAGGTTGTAGGGGGTGTCAATGGGTGTACAAGTGTGTGGGGGTGGTGTAGAGGGGGGTGAGGGGGCTCTCCAATAGGGTAATGGTGTCCAGGGGGTGGGGGTGGTGTCCAGGGGGTGGGGGAAGTCTAATGAGGTAAGGAGTGTCCATGGGGTGGGGGTGTCCTGAGAGTGGGGGAGTGTTTGGGGGGGGCTATCCAGGGGGTGGGGGTGTTGTCCAAGGTGTGAGGGGGCTGTCCTAGGGGGTAGTTTTTTTCCAGGTGGTGGGGGTGTCTATGGGGTGTGGGTGTTCAGAGGGTTGGGTGGGGGGAGATGTCCAGGGGGTGGGGGTATTCCAAGGTTGTGGTGGTGTCCAGTGGGTGTCCAAGGGGGTGGGGGTGTCTAGGGGTATGTGGGATTTCCAATAGGGTAGGGATTTTCCTGTGTGGTGGGGGTGGTGTCCAGGGGGTGAGGGGCTGCCCAAAGGTGTAGGGGGTGTCTAGGGGGTGGGGGTGTCCGAGGGGGGGTGTTGTTCAGTGGGTGAAGTGGATGTCCATGGGGGTTGTCTAAGGGGGTGGGGGTGTCTATAGGTGTCCATGTGGGTGGGGGTGGTGTCCAAGGGGTGAGGGGGTAGTTCAAGGGGGTAGAGGTGTCTAAGGGTTAGGGGCAGTGTCCATGGGGTGAGGGGGTTGTCAAAGGGGGTAGGGAGTTTCCTGAGGGTGGGGGTGTCCATGGGTGGTGAGGGGGCTGTCCAAGGGGGTAGGGGTGTCCAATGGGGTGGGGGAAGTATTTATGGGGTGAGGGCTGTCAAAGGGGGTAGGGTGTCCCGGGGGTTGGGGGTGGTGTCTAGAGGGTGAGGGGGTTGTCCCAGGGAATAGGGGTGTGTATGTGGGTTTGGGGTGGTGTACAGGGGGTGAGGGGGATGACCAAGGGTGTAGAGGCTGTCCAGGGGGTGGGGGCAGGGGCTATCCAAGGGGGTGGGGTGTCGAGGGGTGAGGGTGATGTCCAAGGGGTAGGGGTGTCCATGGGGGAGGAGGTGGTTTTCAGGTGATGAGGGGGATTTCCAAGGGGTAGGGTTGTCCAGGGGGTTAGAGAGGTGTCGAAGAGGTGAGGGGGTTTCCAAAGTGGTTAGGAGTGTCTTGGGGTGGAGGTGTCCCGAGGGGTGGCAGGGGGGGTCTCTAGGGGTGGGGTTGTACATGGGTTTGGGGGGGGTATTCCAAGGGTGGGGGTGTCTATGGGTGTCCAATGGGGTGGGGGTGGTGTCCAAGGGGTGAGGGGGCTATCCAGGGGGCAGGGGGTGTCGGGGGGGGGGGGGGGGGGATTTCTTAGGGGGTAGGGATGTCGAGGAGGTTGGGGGTGGTGTCCATGGGTGAGGGGCTATCTAAGAGGGTAGGGGGTGTCCAGGGGTGTGTGGGAGTGTTTAGAGGGGTGGGGGTGTCTAGTGGGTGGTTGTATCCAAGGGGGTGGTGGTGTTTAAGGGGGTGGTGGTGTCCAAGGGGGTGGTTGTGTACAGGGGGGTTGAGGGGTTGTCCAAGGGGGTAGGGGTGTCCAATGGGTGGTGTCTAGTGAATTTATACAATTTTAATATCTATACTTCATATTTCTTTTTTATGGAATTTCAAAATTGGAATATAGTTTCATGAGGATGTATTCCTTGTGTGCCTTAACAAGAAATGATACAAGATGAATTTAAAACTGTTATATCTCACCATTTTTTCTTTTTAAAATCATTTTCATACATTTCATTTTCAAATACTCATATATTTGTTTTATATTTCAAAATTGTTTTAAATGAAAATTATGATATTTTATATATAAATATAAAATTTTATTATAAAAACATGATGTATAATTTTGATATTTTTTATTGTTAATAATGAGTCAAAGTTCGATTATGGAACTTCGAATGCGTAATGGATATGAGGAAGTTGTTGATTCCTTTTTTGAATTATCTAAATGAAATGTCCCAAACAGCGACATTTTTTTATGTCCATGACTAAAATGTTTGAATATGAAAAAGTTGAAAAGTAGAGAGATCAAAGATCATCAGATTTTTCATGGTTTTAATCTGATTTATAACCCTTGGATTGGGCATTGTAAAATAGGAATGATTTTCAGATCTACTAATGACGGTGATTTTCTAGATGGTAACCCTTATGGAATTGAAGAAATGATTCATGATATTGTAGCAGAACAAATTGAGAGAGTATCAATAGTTGCGTGTCTATATGGTGATGCTGAAAAACTATTTTATCCAGGTTGTATAGATTTTACATTTTTTTCGGTGGTTTTGATATTTATTAACATGAAAGAAAAACATGGATGGAGTGATTGAATTTTTACAGAGATGCTGTAATTGTTTAAAGACATTCCTCCAAAAGAAAACGATCTTCTAGATTCACATTATAAGGGCAAGATAATATTTTTCCTGATGGTATTGGGATAAAATAAAATATGTGCCTACCCCAATGATTGTATGATTTATAGGAAATAATAGAAATTTTTGTCAGAGTGTCTTAAATGTGGGACATCACGGTATAAGTTGAAAGATAAATCAAAGGGTGATGTTGATATTACAGAGATCCCTACCAAGATATTTTGGTATATTCCTATAATTCATCATTAAAACATTTATTTTCTAATTATCATGATAAAAAAGGTTAATATGGAATGCTGATGAGCGGGTATGTGATGGAAAAATACATTATCCAGCTAATTGTAAACAATGTAAGAAAATTGCTGAGTAGTATCCTACATTTTTAAATGAAATTTGAAAAGTCAGACTTGTGTTGTGCACAGATAGAATGAATCCATACTAAACCCTCAGTAGCACACATAGTTCATGGCCTATTTTATTGGAAATTTACAACCTCTCTCCTGATGTTTGTATGAAGTGAAAATATTTCATGTTGAGTACAATGATCTCTGGTCTAATGCAACCCAGAAATGATGTTGATGTTTTCTATTCACCATTGATTGATGATTTGAATATTTTATGGTAGGATGGTATTAGGGTGTATGATTCTTATAAAATAGAATACATTCAACTGTATGTAGTGCTTATGTTCACAACAAATGACTTCACAGCGTATGGAAGTATTTCTCAAAATAGTGTTAAGGGGCATAAAGAATATCCAATTTTTGAACAACAGACTTCATATTGTCAACTTCATAATGGGAGGAAAAAAGTATACTTGGTTAATCAAATGTTATTGCCTATAGATTACTCTTATAAAAGACTAAAAAAGGAATTCAATGGCTTATCAGAATTGGATATTTCTCTAAAACATTTATCACCTGATCTTTATTTTGAGGGGGTAGAAAACCTTGATGTGACATTGGGAAAGACACATAAATCTAGAAATGATAGGCATATTTGGAAGAAAAGGTCAATATTTCTTGAACTACCATATTGAAGATATCATGAAGTGAAACATAATATTGATGTGATGCACATGGAGAAGAATATCTATGATAGTTTGATTAGATAATTTTTAGATATTGAAGGAAAAAATAAATATGGGTTGAATGAAATATTACACTTACTATAAATGGGAATAAATTTGGAGTTTTCTCCCACTCCTAATGGAAAACAACCATTTATTCCCCCGTCTTGTTATACATTATCCAAGAGAGAGAAAATTATATTTTTTCAGTGTCTTAATGATATCAAAGTGCCTCATGGTTAATCTTAAAATGTAAAAAAATTTGTCTCTTTGAAGGATTTGAGGTTGATAGGTATGAAATCTCAGGATAGTCACATCATGATGCAATAACTTATATCATTTTCATTTTGTGGAATATTTCCCATATATTTTAGAAGGACTATAATGAAGATGTTTTCTTTTTTCAATTAAATTTGTAATGAGGTGATTGATGTGAATTCTTTGAACATTTTGGAATAGGGTTCAATTTCTATACATTTTCAATTAAAAATTTATTTTCCTCTATATTTTTTTGATATAATGATGCAATTAATGGTTTATCTGGTTTTGGAAATAAAGATTTGTGGACTTGTATATCATTGTTGGATGTATCCTTTTGAAAGGTATATGAAAATATTGAAGGGGTATGTTAAGAATCCATATCCACTTGAAGCCTCCAATATTTAAAAGAATATTTTTGAAGAGGTTGTAGAGTTTTTTACGTGCTTCTTGGCTATAGCCAAGCTCATAGGTTTTCCTCTATCTCACCATAAACAAAATATAAATAAGAGAAAGGAGATTTTTGTCTTGAAAGTAAAATTGTTGGCAGTTGAATAGATAAATAAGTTATAATTATACATCTTAAGAAACATATCTGATGTATAATTGTATATCAAATTGCATATTATTTTGTTGAAACAATATTATCCAAATAATAATGAAATGTGTATTTTGAATGAGCACAAATAAATATTTTATACATGGTTTAAAGAGACCTTGCATCGTAAATTAGATGTATTATAGATATTAATGTGGTTAGTGGGTGGTCCATGTTTAATTGTGATATCATGGCCTGGGTATGACATTGATAGATTTAAATTTAATACGAAAGCTCAAGACAATAGAAGTGAATTTTAGAATAGTGGTGTATTGGTGTTTGAAGAAGCAATGCATTTTTCATGTTCTAAAGACAAAAACCCAATTTCTACATTAAGTGAATATTATGGACTCATTGAAGAAATATGGGAGGTTGATTACGTTAAAATTAATGTCCCTGTTTTTAACTGCAAATGGTTTATTGGTAACAACAATTTTATACATGATGAATTTGGAATAATAGTTGTTAATCTAAATAGATTAGAAGACACAAAAATTATTTTATAATGGAAACATATGAAAAAAATATTCTCTATGTAGTTGATCAATCAGATATGCAGTGGTATATTATTTTACAATAGAAAAAAGAATATGTTGGTGAGGATAAACTTGATGAAGATTCTGATTTATGTGAGATCTCATCTTCCATGAAAATATTAGAAGAAAATAATGGTGAACATGTTCTAGACATGGTTTGTGCCATAAAGAATGATCATGATGAAGGAATTTAGTAAAAAAATCCATTTGTACATTCCTAATAATATAGGTAACATATTTTTATTTCTTGTTTACATTTATTATTTCAATAAAATGTTAGATATTGTAATTTTTTTCTTTATTAAAACTCGTATTATAAAAATAAGTAGAAATTTTTTTTTAGTTTAATTTATCATGATTACTATTATATAACTTATATATATATATATTGATATTGTTGAATGAAAATTACATTACCATGTTTACCATGTTTACCATAGTTTACCATAGTATACCATAGTTTACCTTTATGTAACATATACATATATTTATTTTGTTGAATGAAAATTACACTACCATGTTTACAATGTTTACCATATTTACCAATGTTTAACATGCTTAACTTATTTACCTTGTTTACTATTACATAACTTCGTTATGTTTACCATTTTTTGTTTACATTAGTATTTTAATATTTGAGTTTGTGTATATGTGAACTAATGAATGATTTTTTGATTTGAAGGATAATGACAGATCAATCAGTTGATCAACCACATGATTCTAGATATGAGAATCATGATCATACCCTTAGCGAGGAATAGTCACATTCTCTTTTAGACATTCTATAATCATCCTCATGTGCTCCCATAATGAAAATGAAGATTTCTAGAGTTGGTAAACATGGCTGCACATTTTACCAAAATTATATCTTGCCCATAGCCAGGACCAGAGGATTCTCATTGAGTTTTATGAGAATGATATTCCTAAAGGTCCAAATGGAAAATATTTAATGATTTTTGTATTAACTCAAGGTAAAAGAAACGTAAGAATTTTTTATGATGATTGGAGAAGTGTGGACAAAGCGATAATATCTCAGTTGTGTGAGACGATTTCAGTAAGCTCTTTGGATATTTCATGACTAATATTTAAATTTTTCTAGTATTATATGATTTCACTCTTTTTTATCAGATAATATTTGACATTCATGGCACTATAGGGGTATGGAGGAAATGTTTATCAATGGATTCTAGGAGATGGTGGGATTAGAAATCAACTCTCACATATGATTTCATTTTTCATCATAGGAATCATAACTATCCATGTCATATATATCCTTTCAAAGATGAAGACACATGGAAAACATTTGTTTAATATTGAAGAAATGATTCATTTTTTGTAAGGGTAATCTAATATTTTATAAACCTTCTTATATAGATGATCTTATTAATGTTTTGTTAATGATTTCTTATTCTTAATTTACAACAATCAAGGAAATCTCATCAGGAGATCCAACATAAAAATGTATACCCTCATTGTTTGTCTTAGGGTGGGTATACATTATTTGAAGAACAAATGATTGTGGGAAAATTAAAAAAACTAAGATCTAAGTCTTCAAGCTCTTGAGAGGTTGCCCCTCCATCCCCACCATCTAGACAAGAAAAATGGATGTGAGCTCAGATGAGAAAAAAGGGGAAATATCTTTCACAAGAATCGAGAATCTTAGCTGAGAGGATTGTATGATATTTATTTTAGTTATTTAAGTTAATTATATTCTTTATATAATTGAAATCATTATAGAAAAGTTAAATTAATTGATAAAGGATTATCTTAAGGAAAAGATCTCACATGGGGTTTTTACAGCTACGAGGAGGCAATGTATCTTATGAATAGCATTGGGAAAGCCTGAAAACCACGGTTGTGTATGAAGATATCTAACAGATGTATCAATATGAAAAGTGTTTCCACGTTCTTAAAACTCTTCCATTAAAGGTTTTTATAAAAAATAAAATCCTTGGAGGCTGAATTTCATAATATTAATGTGATGGCGGAGGAAAAGAGTAGAGAATCAGTACAGTCTATGTTTGCAGACATTAAAAGACAATCTCAAACTGTAACTCCCACTCCTCCTCCACCCCCAATAGCTCTCACTCCCACACTTCAGCCTGCCGACCCCATTTTGTATTATACTCCTCTGCTAGAGCTTCCTACTTATTATGAGTTATATGTTGATGATCCTAACGATCATATAGTTACATATGTGTTGTCATATTGTATGGGAGATACATTTCATCATCAAAATATAGAGGTAGATCATCACAGGGTCCCTATATAGGATATTATAGATATATCAGCTCATGTACCATTACTTACAGATGAGGTTATGACAGTTGGACATAGTATCAACCACTTTTTTTTGCCATCCAGACTTCTAGTACTCATTAACATATAATTATGTATGTTATATATTTTATTTTATTTTTTATTAATGTGATTTTATCATTTATAAACTCATATATTTTTCTATTTATTTTTATAAGAATACTTCCAAGGTAATGATATAATGTATAGAATACAACAAAGAAAAATCGAAATGACATCAGATACAGATTCTAGTAGTCTTAACAGATTATCAAGATATTCAAATTTGTTGTTATATTATTATGAGTTTTTAAAAGAAGCTCATGTTTGTGGATGTGCAATAAATGTGGGGATTGTGAAAATGATATCATGGATCTTGTTACTTGAGATAATTTCGGAATCAACATGGTGTATATTTTTTCTATCTAGGTCTTAACACCATTCTTAGCATTAGATTTATTAGAAATGTATACTTTTGTCTGTTTTTGATTAGGTATATTTATAAAATGTGTGAGAAATATGAGCAGATAGATATACATGTATTGATGAAACTACAATTTATTTCCCCTGAAGCACATGCATTGGATGAAGAACAAATAACACTTTATATTGTTGAAGGATTTGAACAGAATAAAATCACATAGTGTTAGAAGATGACTTTTTGTGAGAGGTATGAAGCATATATCTTGATCAAAGTTTATATTTACTTTAATCATAAAAAACTACTAACCTTAAATTTTCTTTTATATTAGGGATCATTTCATGTTAGGTGTTCTTTGTCTAAGAGACAAAAGACTTTATTGGATATTCTATATCCTTGGCGATGTGCGAGAATGTTTTCAGAATATGCTGGAAAAGTAAGTTTCAAATTCTCAATAGTTTTTTAAATTTTAATGAATTTTAAATTTATCCCACTCGCATTATTTTCTTATAGGTAATGATTTAACATTCAAAAAACCCAATGAAAACGAGTTCCAAGATTAAATATGTAAAATTAAAGGTAAATATCCATTTATAATTTGTACTTTTCGATGTATTACATAAAAATGATGTTTTTAATTGAAACTCATTTAAATATAATTTTCATGAACAATAAGGCATCATAGAATGTGGATATTATATGTTAAGATTTATGTATGAAATAATTACAACTGGAACACTTGGGAAGTTTGACTGGGTAATATTTATTTTTAAAATATTACATAATATTTCATTTGACTTATTAATTATACATGTTAACTACTATCCATTTAATTGGTAGCTATTTTATGACCCTAAACCCTATAGTTCTCAAGAGTTCAAACACTTACAAGTGGAATGGTCAATTTTTTTGCAGGTTTGATTATATTTTTGTATCTTTGTACTATAAATTTTAATTTTGAATATTGTAATTATAATTGGGTATTTTGTAGTTGTTTTTGTTGGATGTTGGTATTTTAGTTGACATTGTATGTTTTGAATGTTATATATGAGAATTTTTAATTTTTTTATGGTTCTTCTTATTTTGGTCAGGTTATGATGTCATTCTGGTGTGGTCTTGGTATGATTATGATCTAGTTTCTTCTTTTCTAATACTTTGGAAGAGCATAGTAATAGTTTCATGGGGGGGGGTGTCCAGGGGTGTCTATTTAGTGGGTTGGGGTGGTGTCTAGGGGGTGGGGGACTCTCCAAGGGGTGGGATGGAGGTCCAAGAGTGGCGGTGACCCATGGGGGTGGGGGGATATCCCGTGGGGTGGAGGGGCAGTTTAGGGGTGTCCAGGGGGTGGGACGGTGTCCAGGGGGTCGGGGCTATCCATAGAGGTGGGGATGTCTAGCGGGTGGGAGGCTGTCCAGGGTGTGGAGGGGCTATTCATGGGTGTCTAGGGGGTGGGGAATCCAATGGGTTTGGGTGGTGTCTTAAGGGTGGGGGGATGTCCATGGGGGTGGGATGGAGGTCCGGGGGGGGGGGGGTTCTAGGGGTGTCCATGGGGGTGGGGCTGTCCCATGGACTGGGGGTGGTGTCTAGGGGGTGGGGGTTGTCCAGGGGGTGAGAGGCAGGTCCATGGGGTGGGGGTGTGAGGGGGTGAGAGGCTATTCCTGGGGGTGGAGGGGCTGTCTGGGGATGTCTAGAGTGTGGGGCTGTCATGTGGGGTGGGGTGGTGTCCAGGGGGTGGGGGTGTCCAGGGGGTGGGAGGGAGGTCCATCAGTGGGGGTGTCCACTGGTTGGGAGGCTTTCCATGTGGTGGAGGGGCTATCCGGGGGTGTCTAATGGGTGGGGCTATCCAGTGGGGTGGGGTGGTGTCCAGAGGGTGGTGGTGTCCTAGGGGTGGGATTGTCCAGTGCGGTGGTGTGGTGTCTAGTTGGTGAGGGCTGTCCACGGGGTGAGAGGGAGGTCTAGGGGTGGGGGTTTCTCTGTAGTGGGAGAACGTCCAGGGTGGTGGAAGGGCTATCTGAAGGTGTCCACGTGGTGGGGTTGTCCAGTGGGGTGGGTGGTGTCTTGTGGTGGGGGGTTTTCCAGGGGGGTGGGAGGGAGGTCTGGGGGCTGTTTGGGGGGTGTCTAGGGGTGGTTCTATCTAGTCGGGTGGGGTGGTGTCTAGGGGGTGGGGGATGTCCAGGGTGGGTGAGATGGTGGTCCAAGGGGTGGGGGTGTCCAGGGGGTGGGTGGTTGTACATGGGGTGGAGGGGCAGTCCAGGGGTGTCTAGGGGGTGGGTCGTTCAAATAGGATGGGGTGGTGTCTAGGTAGTAGGGGGATGGCCAGGGGTTAGAGGGATGTCCATGGGGTGTCATGGGGGTGGGAGGTTGTCCAGGGGGTAGAGGGGATGTTTGGGGTGTCCATTGGGTGGGTCTTTACAGTGGGATGGGGTGGTATCTAGGGGTGGGGGCTTTCCAGGGGTGGGAGGGATGTCCAGGTGGTGGGGGGTGTCCAAAGGATGAGAGGTTGTCCAGAGGGATAGAGGGGATATCTAAGGGAGGCTGTATGGTTTTTTTCCTGTTTTGGTCAGTTTTTTTCATGTTTCAGGTCTTCTTTAGTAGAGCATAGTAATGGTTGAACTGTTTTATTAAAAAAATTGGGTTTTATGTCTGTTATTTTATAACTAACAAAATAAATTCATGGGAATGGGTTTTTATGTCATTTATAAAATAACTGACATAGTATATATGTTTTCACATCCATTATTTTTGAGCTGATGTGAGAAAATACTTTGCTGGCAAGTTTATATCATCGGTTATGTAAATAACAAATTTTATCAACCTATTTTCCATGTCAGTTCTTAAAAAACCGATGTCGAAAATGATTCAGAGTTGTGATTTATTACTTCGGTTATTTAATAAAAGAAGTAATAAATACTATATCACATATCTTATGTAAAAACTGTCGTAATAAATTCTTCCACCCATTCATTTTTAACATTGGGCTTTTTAGGAACCGACGTGGAAAACGCTTCGGGTTTATGTTTTTTAAATCGGTTTTAAAATAACTGACATAAAAAAAATATTTATGACATATCCAATAATATTGCCATCAAAAAACCAATGCAATATATAAAAAACTAATTGACGTAAAAAAGAATTTTTTCACTACTGGAGGAATAATGATCATACGAAGAGATTACGTTCCCTCCCCCTTTTGATGAGGACAGAATTCCTCCCATTCCTAGAACATATTATGGTCCCTCCCAATGTGGTAAGTCTCCAATATTTCAAGGAAGGGCCCTATGACCTTCAATGTCATTTCACATTGAAGGGTTCGTTAATCCACACCCTCACCCACAGTCGCCCCAGCGTCTTTCGCCATGGGATCTCCCTCCCCCACCAACAAGGGAGGAGACATGTGAATTGTTGAATCAATCACATCCTCTGGTCTCTCACACCGATCATGACTCACGTGGGCTCAGAGGTCTGTGAATATTACAACAACACACCATCTAAACTATAATAACATTGATTCCTGGTCAAACCAGGATATGTTGGACACCTACTAGAAATCCCAAGCTTAAAAGGGTGACAATCCACAAGGGTCCACCCAATCATGTCTCCTCAAATGGGAAGCTTCCATGCATAATCCACACACTATCTTAACTATGATAACTCTGATTTCTGTTCAAATTTGGAAATGTAGGAGTCCTATTTGAAAGCCCGATCTCAAAATGGCGCCCTCCAACAACAGTTCAACCCGATCATGTTTTCTTAAATGGGTAGCTTCCATGTGTAAGCCCCAACTCATCCAAACTACGTGGGTTCAAATTACTCTCATGGGGATACATATGAATCCCTCGATATGGGAATGTTCCCAACATCAAGTCACCTTATTTCCCCCTAAATGACGATAAAATCCAAAGTGCCATAAAATATAGATCAAGTCACCATCACCTCCATAGCATCAAATATGTGAATTCTTATGACGATCCTGCAAATCAAGGGTATCACGTGGTCACACTCTTCGGGAATGAACCAAGGATTCAAAGACATATGAAAATGACTTAAATCTAAAATAGAGTCCAAGAATAGGCTACAGTCCTCCCCTGAATGGGTTTAGTGATCCAGACCTCCCATCCTCTTGACCAATGGAGTCCATAAGTTTCTTTGGATGCATCATAGATCAACGAGAACCTTCCATTGTAAATAAGTTCCATGAATCATGGATAATAGTGCTATTGGGAATTATTGGTTCCCTGAATAAATATATTGGAGACCATATGAGGAAGTTATATCCGAGAAGGAGCGGTTGTAAAAGTACATGACCCCCACACAGTCACCCATTGTGACCAACAGTTCCCACAGGGTTAATCCAACCATCTGAAAAAGGATAATGAATTTGAATGGGTAAAAAAATGAATAGTGAATTTGATGAGAACCTTTCCCAATAGAATATGGGACGGGTGGTGATTATCCTCAGAGAATTTCTGTACCACCAGGAAACGCGCCACCATGGTGGCAGAACACATTCTCAATGGATTTAAATATCATTTTAATGTTTTTTTACAATCTATTAAAAGGCTAAAATTCAGATAATTAAATAATTACTATATATAAGGGATGTTATGAATTTCGTGAATGATTTAAATTCAAATGAATATGATTTAACATGCGATATTTTTGGATCTACTCAACCAAAAGAAAGCTATGATTTTATTTATAAATATAAAGTGTATTTTTTTTTATTTTTTTTATCATGTGGTCTCATATATTATTGAATATATAATTCATGCAATAGATACGATCACACATCTCTGTTTTTAAAAATATGTACACTTTGGAGACATAAATGTTTCAATATAACGTGACAAAAAATATGGAGTAACTACTATTGCTATTATTTATTTGTTGTTTTTATAATTAAGATCATTCGTAACAAGCATCTATTCTAAAATATTCATTCCTGAATACATGAATATTTTAATGAATATAAAAATATTTTTTTAGTATTTAATAGAAATACCAACATGAATTTTTATACCATAAAATCCTACTCCATTGAATTATTGGAGTTTTGCCTACTCAGACTTAGTTGTGGGTTAGTGTTAGCTTCTAGGACTTATATTTGGAGAATTTAGAACCCTATGAAAGTATCATAAAGATTTTTAAAATTTATATTGTAAAGGTTTAAACTACCTTCACTCAGTTGTTAAGGTCTAATGATAAGAGGAACCATCTAGTAAAAATCACCTAGCTCATAGATAGAGTGTTGGTGAAGTGGACTAAGAGATATTTGTTACCCAAACCACTATAAATATTATTGTGTACTTATTCTATATATATCCACATCTCAAAATATTTATGTAATATATTGATACATATCTACATAAATCATAAAGAATGCTAAAATCAATGATATTTCTAGGATTATCAAAATAAACACAATTCATCCCCCTCTTGTGTATCTTTATAAAATTCAAGCAAAAAATAAAGGGCTTTACAATGTTTATATAAAGCATCATAGTTCTCCTATGTTTGGTGTTTCTATATATTTTCTTTATGAAGACACCTCTTTCAATTGGTACACCTTCAGAGTTCTTTATTTTATGAACTCACAAGCATTCAGCATCCAATCCACCATTATATGGTTTACCATTGTTAAAAAGTATTTATCCAATGTCCTCAGCATAGCTATTTCTGATGAAATATAAAATCTATATCTTCTGTTTCTTTTAGGTGTATATCTCATGGATCTCCAACCATTAATTTCATAAAACTTATAAAAAACCTTCACCACTTGAACTTCACGCAGTCTAATTTTATGGTTCAAAATCCATTTTCTTTTGGGTTTACTCGAGCCATTATTATTTGCATAACATTGTTGGAAATTATAATGAATCTCCTTAATGATGTATTCTCTACTAGTTTCAATTCAGTTTCTATTAAATAAAATTTAACTTTGTAATTTTACCCATACTATGTAAAATACTTTTGTTTAGAGAACTAAATATCTTGATCTGTGCTCGTATGACTCAATCAATTTCCTTGAGTCTATTGGCTTTATAATTCCACCAGATAATCAAATTCTCACACTATTTACTTCTCCCACTTTTATCTACTTTTAACACAATTAGACTATATACATCTTTACCTAAAATCATTAAGCATGTATTTTTTATACCCATTATGAATCGTTGTAAAAATAGATTGTCCAATGTTATGCGTCCATTGGATTGTGTCTAGTATCATTTGAAAATTTTTATTTATTTGGAATCCCAATTCACACACATTTTATAAAATCATAAAAGTTGTATTGGAGAATGATAGACTTCATGACTTCATGATATTGATAGAGTAGTATTTCATAACCTTACCTGTGAAAAAACATTCTTATATTCCATGAGTAATGTTCATGAAATATCTTTAAGAAATATTCTAAAGAAAATTCCTTATGTAAATTTCTCTCTACATTCTTACATAAACACATATTTAAATATGGACCAAAAATCCACCCAAATTTTTTTTGGGCCTAATAAAAATGAGTAAGATGAGTGGATCTTATCATAGTAAGATGTATTTTTCATAGAGTTTAGTCATCCGCTATTTTTATTAACGCTTATCTTGATTTCATAGTTTTTATAGAAAGTATTTCTTAGGGATATATCAAATGGTGACAAGATTTTGATGTTATGGATTCACCTTGAGAATTATTCTATTGAAATTTCTAGGCCACCCTAGATTTCAAATAATTTCCTTGGAAATAGGTTTCCCCTGAGATTTATATTTGGTGATAGCCAGTGAGGTCATCTTATTTAGTGAATGTTAGATGCTAGTGAAATGATGGTTATATATGGATAAAGCTTTTGTTTTAATTTATATATTATGAATAGATGATGTATTCCAAATGTAAAATATTCTGAATACATTTTTAGTTACTTTTTCAAATGCGGATAGAGGTTCTATTTATTATGTTATTTTTTGAGATATAAGGTTATGTTTCCAATTTCATTTAAATTACATTATGGTTAATGGTTGTTCTCTCCTGGATTGGTGATCAATCCCTTTACTGTTTCATTGTTTATAAGTTTATAGAATTTTCTATTTATTTATATGTATTTTGTATTATTTTTTGGAGTTTTTATTGTTATCATAATTGGGATAGATCACATAGGTCATTGGTTTGTTCAGAATTTGATGTTTGAGTTGTATATTAACTAATTTATATATATATATATAGATTATAATTAAATTTAGTATGATTATAAGTGAATTTAATGGGTTTTGTATTGGATTTTCAAATAAGGATGATGTGGCTCAGTCATATTTCACTTGTGGAAACTAGATTCTGAGATTGGATCATGTGATATCTCACCTTAGGAATCTAAAATATTGGGTTTAGATGTTTTTATTTTTTTGGTTTTAGTTTATTTTTAATCGTTGTCAATTAACTAGTTAATTAAGATTTATAAGAAAACCAAGAATTGTTTTAGGAGGGAATCTATTGGAATCTTGTGTAAATAAAAATTGACATTAATAAATAAAATTAGATTATTTTTAGAAAACCTCTATATAGTTTTATTTAAGAATGGGATATAAATGTGGTATTTTTCTAGTGTTGTAAATTAGCTTCCAAAAATCTATACATACACTTCAATTTGTTACCTTCTTTTTGTATATCTTCTCATTAATCCAAATGGTCAAATATATGACACCACCCCTTTGGAAATTACATGGAATGAGTTAACCTATAAGTTTGATGAGATATTTTTGATCAACTGTTCTTCTAACCACTTAATAACTTCCTCTCAAATAACCTCCATCATATTAGGATTGAGTCCCCTCTATACCTTAACTCTCAATTCTTGTTCAGGTTCTATATTGATCCTATGTATTAAAAATGGCTGTTATATCCTAATAATAACAACAATAGTCAAATAAATCTTAGATATAACCTCCATCAATACATATAAAAAACCTACAACCTGACTTTCTTGTTTATTATTATATACTATAATACTAAATGAAGTATTCTCACCCAGAAATTAATATTTCATGTTCCTTAGAAGACTCTTAATCCCCACATTAGGTTGTCCTTGAAAAGATGGTATACTCATAGGTATATGTGGCCCAAGGTCCTCAATATGTTTTTAAAGGATTGTAGGATAATGCAAACTTCATCTTTATCACATTTTTCTCTATAGAAATCTCTTCAAACTTTAATTTTTTATTTTCATTGAGGGTTAGTTTCTTCAGAAAAATCCTATATATGATCCAAAACTCTCCCTCAAACTTATAAAATATATCCTCCTCCTTACTATAACATATTCAGATCCAAGATTCTATAGGTATAGTTTTACAATTAATCAACTTAATTATCCAAAAAATTATTTTCTCCCCCTCACCAATAGGTTACACAAACTCCAACAGTCCATTTATTGAGCAGTAATTTTTTATGTAAAGGTTCATTACCCTTCCTTAAAATAATGAATTTCAATTTTTTCAGGGAAATTAAATATCATTTTTACATTACCCACATTATTTAAAGCTCCACTAAGTCCAAGAGATTCCAACCAATTAAGATAGGGTATTCCTTATCACACTACATATCTATAATATTGAAAACAATAGGTATGTATAGTGTTACTACTGTAACTGAATGATCACACACTCTTCTAGTGAGGTGAGTAATGTATTGGTCTTCCAATTTAAGGAAAATAATTCTAGGTTTCAATTCACCAAGCTTAAAGTGTCAAAATAGAGAGATATATATCAAATTTATTCTATCACTAAGTTCACAAATGCTATTAAGATGAAAATTAAATCCTATGGTATATGGTATGACCAAACATCCATGGTCTTTGTGTTTAGTAGAAATCATACTATGAAGAAAATCATTACACTCCACTATCAGTATGTTGGTGGAAAATTCATCCACTGTTTTTTGATTGAAGCAATTTTCTTTAATTATTATTGGTATGACGAAATTTGAACTAAATCATGAATGTATGATATATAGACTTTAATATTATTAAATGTCTTGAGGGACTTGAGTAATTAAGGTTCCTAGTTTTTTTCTATTTATAGGTTTAGGGAAAGGGAATAGTGGGAAAAATCCGTATTATCATAATTATGACCTCACGATCATCCTAAATAATTTCCTCCCATTTATTATTTTATTATATTAGCTATTTTTATTTTTTTTAAGTGGTATATCATTTTTCAGTTCAACTTTAGAAATACTTTCTTAATTTCTATATTTTATTTCATCAAAATTTTAAATTCTATATTCTTCGACATTTTGAAATTAAAATCTCCAAGGGTCATCTCTAACATTATCTTGGGATATCAAATCAGTCAAAGTGGTAACAACCCTGATATTCTCAATAGTATTGATATCAAGGTTGCCTACAATCTTACACAAATCTCTTGATGTAATGTTTATAAATAATGATCCCATTTGTAGCTAAAGTTTGTGAATCTTAGAATTGGTCTCAACTCTTTTTGTATCGATAATATGATTTTTTTTATTCAAATTTACATAGAATCGTTTACATCATACCCCTTAGTTTCCATTGAATATTAGAGGACTCTTACATAGATTAATTTTGAAATGTTTTTCCTAGTTGATTTTGAAATCTAGTGGAGGAAGGTTGTCTAAGAATTCCTCAGTCTTTACAATATAGATTTGGATGGTCCCTATTACAAGGGTTGTAATTACATACAAAATGATCATTATTTTCTTACATCCTAGTACCTTACCCTAACAAAACTAACATTATAACTTGGTTGTGTAGGCATTTTAAATTTTGGGAATTTATTTTTAATGTACAAAAATATATGACACATAGAACATTATTCTCTAAGGGACAGGATCAGATTTCGACATCAGACATGAATAGTTTTTTTTTGAATTATTGTTCATAAAGGACTGATTTTGATTCTAATTTTGGAAACCAATTCATTCATTTTGGTCCCAAAACTCGAATTGCGCTCTCGCCGATTGACAATTATTCTCCTATAAATTTGAGTTTTTCAATTAAGTGTTTGATTTTTTTAAATATTCATCAACTCATTATCAGTTTTGTCAATGTAATTTTCTCTAGTATATTGATCAACTATGTTTTTAAATGACGGTAGAATAAATGTATAAAACAATTCATTAAAATATGATGTGTAAGGTGGCGATGAAGAAATTACCTAAGAAGGTCCCCAAACTTATCCCATACATCATGAGGTAGTTGATAATACATTATAAAATATCATTATAGATTCTCTTAAATGATTTGTTCATTTTTTTCTACCACTATAACATCCCGACCAGAACCACCAGGTCTGAGTGAAAAGGTCACATGCCCTCATGTGTGCCTCCCTGTAAGCAAGATATTTCCTACTAGTAGTGAGGAACTGATTCCATTAGTGAAGAGAATATACCCTCATTATTATGTCATGAAATAAATAATAAATAATAATTTTTTTAATAAATAAATAGAGTTAACATGTAGAAACTAATGAATAAAAATAGGTATACATGTCTTAAAATGAATAAATAGCTCCCACAGTGGCAAGCCAAAACACAGAAAAAAGTAACGATAAATAAATTAATAATAAACGGGTCCTCCAAAGTCTATGCTAGTCCAATAGTAGATCCATAATACTCTATTATGTCATCCACCATAGAGCCCTTTCCCTTCATTGGGTCTCTAATCATAAAATCTACAAGGGCATTGAAATTCCTGAGTAGGGGGAGAGTAAAAGACATAGTAGGATACCACCAATACATCCTCAACCTAGTGTTATAATGTAAAATAAGAATATTCCACAAAAATAATAAATGTGTAACAATAAAATATATATAAAATCCAAAACATAGTGGTCGTGTGCTAATCAAGATACTACAAACTCTCACTCATACCTCGTTCGTCTCTATGCGGGATGGATAGTAATAGTATTTTTGGATGTAACCAAACTAACCATTATTATTTTAAAACTATAGTTTTAAAACCTCATGGAATCATGAATAAGTGTTACTTATTATTATCTAACCCTTATTTATGAAATCTACTCGACATAACACCCGGAATCGAGTGCACTACTCAGCAGTTCATTGAACATCAAGTAACATGGTACATGAAATCCATGTATCATTTCAAACCATAAAACGACATTCCCATGGCATCATAGTATCTCCACTATATACTCTAGTACATCATATAATTGGTTTCAAGTAACGTTCACACCCTCTGTAATAGATTGACATCACATTATGTCCCTTCTATATCTTGTACCAATCAGAACATCCATGGAAATAGTAACACACATCACAGTGTAAAGCATACAATGTAGGATTATCACATCATGAGAAATAAGTAGAAACACATAATGACACATGATAATGATAAAAAATGGAAATAAGTTATTGAAATATTACTCATGGATAATGAATTAAACAATGAGTCTCAAGGACTACACACAAACACCCACATGTGATCCCAATCAAGCATGATTATAAATTATTTCAAAAAATAATGTAGAACAAGGAAACATTTGTAACAAAATCCATATGAGGTAAAGAATATTATACCTTATATGAAATTATTATTGATTTCAATGGTAAATTTCCAAGTTCAACTGCCCCACTAAAACCTAAAACTATGACCATTTCAACATAATTTACAATTAAAATTATATTTGGTATTATAAAAAATATTTTATTAAATATGATTAAAATTTCTTATATTCTTTAAAAAATTATGATTTTATTTCTACTAGTAATGAACAAACCAACAGAACATACAATGAATCAATCCGATCAATATTGAAGGAGATATCGAAGATAAAAGTTTGAAGGAAAAAAATAAAAAATGAATAGAACGGAGATGGGGGGTGAGAGAGTACGGGAGAGAGATATGAATAGGAGGAGAAATTACTCTTCTGTGATGTGATTTAACACCTCCCAATTTCCCAATTTTATAAATTATTTTCAAATAATCCCTTATTACCTTCTTCCCTCTTCTCATGCCTTACTCGTCTATATTCTTTTATGCCACACCCTAATCTCTTTCATGAATTAATTATGTCATCATTCTTCATCACTTTCATCTTAAATACTTCATCCACCCCATAATAATTCATGTTTTTATTAAAACTCCCTCTATAAAACCCATTTAATCCATACATTATATATATTAATATTCATCCATGTTTATATATTTATTTCTTTATAAACAATATATATATACACGCTCCCAAATATAAATATACAACCATATATACACACACAACTATATATATATAACCCATATATATATATGGAATACATATATACACCTGTATACATTATAATTTATCACATACAAAAATTATTTCCCATAAATAATAATAATAATAGTAATGTTTTATTATTATTATTATTATTATTATTATTACTGTTAATATTTCTCATCTTTACAACCATTAATATTTCAAATACAACTTCATTAAATATCGATAGTAATAAATAATATTAGTTATTAACCACACACATTTTCATTTATTTTAGACAAGTAACAATATAACTACTATTGACCTACCTCCATATAAATATTCAACCATAGTGAAACCTCATTCATCTATTATGAGAATTAAATATTTTTTATTTACACGCATATATTTTCATTTTTTATTCTACAATACAAATACTACTAATAAGAATATTATAATTATTATAAAATACACAAAAAAATATTCAAATACCAAATAATTTTATCAATTCAAAAAAAAATTAATATAATTTGATTAATTTCCCCACACGCATATATTCTTCCTTCATAACAAAATATCTTAAAACTAAAATAAAAAACTAAATACACAAGTATTAAATTTAACTAAATTCATGAGACACACAGGTTATGTCATTCTTTGGTTTAAAAAAACATTTCAGATTTAATGATAGAATTATATTTCCCATTTGAGACACTTTTTGAGAGATATTCCATTTTTTATGTAAACATGTGTGCACATGATATAATATATTTAATATTTTATTATATGAAATTCGAGGCTCTAATGGACCTGTAACCTCATACGAACTCTACGAAGAACCCATAAAATATTCCTTTAAATAATGTTTTAAAAGGTAAAAACAGAGCTGTTTCATTAATAGGGACTTTACAATTACGTAAATCCATAAAAAATAAAAGTATTTAAAAATATAATTTTATTAAAAAATTGTAATTAATTAAATAAAGCGAGTTCAAGGATCTATTAAAATTGACAATTTTACAATTTGTATCTTCTATCAACTTCTCATCCTAGAAAAGCATATCTAGAAGTCTCGTTCAAACAACTCAGAGAACTGAGCTCGAATAGAAGACTCCTGCTCCCACATCTCTACGGTGGATTCTCCCAAACAGAGATAATAATAGGAATATAAAAGTGTCCTATAATGTTTATGTGATCACAAAAGGTGCTCTTAGAAGTCTACCCTCTACCCAAGGTATACACCTCCAAACACTAACTGTGATCTTCATTGCAGTACATTAGTCACAATCATCATATATATACTAACACAACTACATGCTATATTCAAAAAATTAATTCTAATAAAGATACATCACAAAAACATGACAAGATAAATATATCACATAAAGAGAAACTATCCCAAAATGATTGCAAAAAATAAGGGATTTAATTAAAAAATTAATATGTAGCACAATGACAGGTATATATGGAATGTGAACCTATGTATATAGCAATGATGCATGAAAACACCCAAAATCTCATAAATCACAATTCAACATCATATGCATCACCCAAGGTGAATTTAATCCATGGTAATAACAAAACATAGTTTCCTCCACTCTATGGAATATCAGAGGTCCACTATAAACAATAAATCAAAACCAGCAATAAACAGTAGTATCCCTTATCAACACATGATAAAAGTGTGGATAATAGGTTGTCTTTATTAGTGATTTTTAATGTTATGATACATGTCATATTTTATCAGCATTTTTAGGTAGCATTGATAAAGAGTGTCCTTTATTAGCATATATTTAGCACTGATTATGGTTTGTCTCGCACAATTTCGTCTAATATCAAGTTTGTCATTTATCATGGGGAACATTATAGTCTTTGAATTTCCTACAATACAACATGTCATGCCTATGGGGGATCAACACCCGTATACTTGTTCTCAAACATGGTTCACAAAGGCCAACCCCTACACGTGTTGTCCCTCCTACCAAACCAGCTATATTGGACCATGCATATATGCTCTTTCTTGCGCCCCAGCTTCTTAGTTCGTCTATACACTTAATATTTTTATATTCTCAAATAAAAAAATAAATAATAATCATAAATAGTAAACATAATTAAAAATTGAAATAATTAAACAAATACAAATTAAAAATAATACATTAAAAAAGAGTATAAAAAATCATGAACAAAATAACTATTATTAAAATTGAATAAATTGAATAAATATATTTATATATGTACTTTATAAAAAGCAATAAATAATATTTATTAAATTAAAATATATAAAATGAATAAAATGTAATAATTAGAAATATTAAAATTAAAAATGAATGAATTATAAAAATATTAAAAAATTATTATTGAAACAATTATTAAAAAAAGGATAAATTTAATATATATTTATATATAATAATTATAATTTGTAATAAATATTATATATTAAACATATTTATAGAATATGAATAAAATGAAATAATTAAAAACATATTATTCACTTATTATTATTTTTAAATATTTTTTCAATCAATTCAAATTTTAATTAAATTTTAGTCATTTTTAACATTCATTTATTTAATATTATTCTTACATTGAGAATTTTAACTTTTATTAAAATTTTATAATTATAATATTTTAAATATTTATTCGTTTATTATTTTTGTAATTTATTTATTTTTATAGTTTATATACATAATTATTCATTGATATATTTATTATTTATCAACATATATAATATTTCCTTAAATATGATTTAGATAATATAAAATATGTATGTTTACATTAAATAAGTCTTCTATTTAATAAAAAATTAATTATAATTACAAATTTATATTATTTAAAAATAATGACTAATTTCATTGAGTAAGGACTGTTTAATAAAAAATCATTTGTTTTTAAAATTTAACACATATCAAATATGTGGTACATTTATTTGACACATACATTTACATATTAAATTCATTTTTTATATAATTCACACACACATAATATTTATGTAATTTAATAAATTTTTAATATTCATTTTAGAATTGTATATATTAACGAAATATATTTAATATAAAATATGTTTCTAATAGGTAAATTTTATTCATTTTTATGTTTTATTTAAATATATACTATCTATTAATTTTTAATATTTTTTCAAATTTATTCATTCCTAATATTAATTATTCATTATTAATTATAATTTTTTACAATAATTTTTAATTTATTCATTTTCAATTTTTCGTTGTTCATTATTTTTGTAATTTTGTCAATTTTTATTATTTATATTTTCATGTTTAATCAATAATTTTAATAAAATTAATATCATTATAATTTATATTCTTAACATGTTTTAATATTCATTTTAACCTATGTATATATAAGTAATCATTTTAAATTTTTTATTAGTCTATATAATTAAACACACTAATTAGTTATTTAAATTTATGCATTCTTTTTATTATTTATTTTATTTGTAGACGTTTCATATTATATAATGTATTTCTTCCAATAAACTTATATCAAAATTCTGTTGTATATATATACACAAACATTAATTCTACACACTCATATACATTTTTAAGGAAATCTTATATAGAAACACACACATAAAATATTTATGTAATTTCTGAAAATATTAATATTTATTTTAGAATTTCACTTAGTAACATAATATATTTAAAATATTCTATTTTTAATTGGAAATTTTTATTTATCCATTTTCTATATTATTTTTTTAATATTATTGAATCATTTTTAATATGTATTAATATTTTTAATTTTTTTTTATTTTCTTATAATTTTTTATACAAATTAATTATCAATATTTTAAATTTTTTAATTTCTATTGAAATTCATTTCAATATATATCAAATTTTGAATTTTTAATAATTTGTATAATTAATCAAACTTATTGTTTTAATAATTTAATAATTTTTTTTACTTTTAATCATTCAATTTACCTCACTTTTAACATTCAGGCATTAATTTTATATATTCATTAATAATGTTAAAATATATATTTATAAAAATATATTACTAAATAAATTTTTTAATAATAAATATATTTATATTTATATATAAACATATTTATAAATTTATATTTACTATATTTATAAAATTCTATATTTATAATTATAAATGTATATATACATATAATTTTATTAAAAAGTATTTATATAATTATAAATAATTATTTAAATATTTAAATTACAATAAACATATATTAAATGTATTTAAATAATGAATATATTTAATATATTTATAATTATATACATTTATATATTAATAAATATACATATATAATTATATAAATATATAAAATTGTTTAAATATACCTAGAACGGTGTGAACGATCGATTAAAATCCATAATCCAAATTAATATATTATTGAAATGGATTGTATAAATTTTAGATAGTGGAGGGGTTACAAATTAAACAAAGTGGCACCAATTACACCACCAAAAACAACAGATCATATAAGAGATGCCTTCTTTTTTTTTGTCTCCCCATGCTTGGGAGCCACCCCAACCTCTTGGGTGTCTCCCTGTCTTCTAATTTTTGGGGGTCCGCCAATTCATATCCATATTATGCTTGCTCAATGATTCATATTCCTCATCATAAGGTTCAATTCCTCCTATAACATCATTTTTTAAGACAACATAATGTTTCTCTACTTCATTATCCTTCAGATTATAATTGCAAATGTATAAGGGTTGTACATTACCTCAAATGTTTCCAAATTATTCACAAATGGATTCCCGACTAAGGGATATATTTAAAATGTTAGAAAATTAATTGCACAATACAGAGATTCAACAAGGTTGTGGAACCCCCCCCCCCCCCACCCATTGATTCAGCCTTTCTTACCAATGTACCATCAGTAATGAGATCTCCCTAGGAAATTTCTTGAATTTCACTATGAAGCACCGGAAGTGGGGAAGGTTGTTGGGACTTCATAGGTAGATAGTCATTACTATTAAACCCATCCTCAAAATAATATTTATATATATTAATGGGTAACATATCCTTCTAACTATCACTTGGAAGAGGCATCTGAATTAGAGTGGGTGCATCTTGCAGAGACTGAGGCTCAATTGCTTTTGATTTTCCGAGGGGCAACTAGTTATAATCCCTCTTTATCCACAATAACATTTTTTCCTTTGATCAGATTCTTATCCATTATTTTGGATGTTGTTCCATTATATGATGATATTATTGGGGCAGTACCAAAGCATATAACTAGGTCAGTGCCTCCCAATGTGGGTGATCCCAACAATAATCACATGATGGAAAAATGATTCCATTGAAATGATGGATCATTCTCTAGTGGAACAGCTCCATGTTCACTACTCCATCTGTTGTGTAGCGAGGTCACCAAAAAAATTTAGATTACCCATTGCAGTATTATGATATATTTTTTCCACATTTGGGAAACCCTTTACTATTATGGGTTGTCTATCACAATGATAAACATGCATCAATTAGGTCAAATTTTCATATTCCCTATATTCAAAATTGGAGGGGGAAGAATCCACATCAGAAAGTGAACATGTATAAGTTCTAAAATTAGATGCACCATTGTTACTCTACGAACATCTCCCTAATCAATCCTTCTTTCCCACTGGTTCAAAATTCACTATATCATTATTTCAATCAGAAGTTGGATTCTTGAATTTATAATCCTCAACACAATGCCCATATTTCCAACAATTTGTGGACCTCAAACCCCTATGTATGTTTCCTCAAACATGTTCGATTGAAATGAAGTTAAAGAAAAATTCGGAGACATATTCATACTTTATTCCCAACTAAAGAATAAACATTCGTGTAACCAAAAATATTGTCTCAAACAGAATTGAACTAATATCAAATTCAATAAGAACATGAGTATAATATCTATATATGTCCAACTGATTTGTTAAATTAACATTAATGGGAGATACCATAGCCGAGGCAATATCCTATATGATATCTCGATGCCAGAAAACTAACTTCATCTATCATGTGAGGGCCTTTTTGTGATCTTCCCACAATGTCGCCCTACCCGATTCATCCACATATCAGCGTCAGTTAAGGATGGACACCACCCCTACAGGCAACACAACCCAGTTCAAACTTTTAAAATATTATTCTGATTCCCTCTCCTCACTATCCCCAATCTTTCTTCATCTATTTTATGAAACTATCTACTACACCATCCTTACACTGTATCCACCATAGTGCCCATCTCACCATCATCCATCACAAAAAATTTGAACAGTGTCATCACCTTGTTTGGGGCCTTCTATGCCTGTCATCATAGCTCCCTTATTTAAATTCCCCCACTAATGGGAAGGGTTACACCCACTGGCATCTTTGGTGCACCATCAATGAATGATGACATCAATAGATGTTATCCCACAGACATATGCCCCCAACTTAATTGGGGGCTAGTAATTTTATGGCTAGGGATTGAACCCCAAACCTCTTTGTAAATATAAGGTGTGTTTAACCACTCAATTAAACCCCATCTATAAATTATTCATGTATTTTTATTTGTAATTATATATTTTTTTATTTTTGATTAAATATATTTATATTTATTTATATTTATATATAGTTATATTTATTTATGATTATACTTATAAATATACATTTACAATTATTATATTATATATATAATTATATAAGTATTTATTTGTAATTATATATAATTAAGGTTTTTAAATATAATAATTATATTATTGAATATTAATCATCTAGGTATTTATTAGTGCTTTTATAGTGGGGACAAATATAGGCCCTTATCCGCACTATAATATTTAGAATTGAGAAAACATGTTTTTATCCTCGCTAAAAGTATAGAACTTATAAAGATTGGATTTATCAACATTTATTATTTTATTCTTTGGAAAACCCCTATCTCTTGTTTACTTTTTTAAAATTTTTGATAAATGTCTTCATGATCTTATAAATTAACCCCTAACTGAAATGATTCTTCTCTTGTCATTCAAGCTCTCTCAGAAGTCCAACTATGTCAATAATCCATATCTACCTTCTCTCAGATGAATCAGACCACTCAAATCCTATGTTATATTATTATTTCTATCCTCTATTGTTTATCAATATATATATAATTTGGTAAATGTATATAAGGATCCATCGACATGCCTGATATTGAAGGATCATGTGCATCCACCTAACGTTCCATGATATAGATGAACTCTTATTTTCTCCATTTGGCATGAGATATAATTCTTCAAAGAGAATTGATTACCTATGCTTCATTTTCAGGAAACCTATATCCCCTGGATTCCTTATCTTCTCCGTGTAGATATAGAAGATATTGTTTTTTATTCTCTTTTATAGGTTCTATTCTTTTTCATGTTATGTTATCCTCTATATAATATTAAATAAATTGTGGAATTTATTTCTATAAAATAGTGTGGTGAATTTTTTTAATTATACAATATTGTGTTTTTTTTATTTTGGGAAATGGAAGGAGATAGTTCAACTTCATTTGGTGCAATCTAGAAAAGGATTGACTGATATTTTTTACTGGTCAAATGTTTGTTTTAAATTATTTTATCACTGCTTTTTCTAGATCATCAAATTAATCATACATGAAATTTGGCCATAGAAAAATTATGTTCACCTAAACATTATCAGTCCTTCCATAACCTGAGGTACTTTTAGTGTGAGGTATTATATAAAACATCATTTTCCTTTTACTTTTTCTTAGCCTTTTCATTCATAAATAATATACATTTTCGCCCATTGGGGATGACATTTTCACATTTACACACTCCTAAACCATTATAAGGGCTTCAATAATCTAAACCTTTCCCTTTGAACCTTATTTTACTTCTCACACAAGCTTATTAATACTAATATTTAACTTATTAATATGATTTACAACTTCTAAAAAATTACAAAAAATTTATTTTTTTGTTACCTTATATTTAACATCATCTTCCATATTTCCCAACTTATTCTCTCTAAAAATAGTCAAATTAAATTCTTAATTCTCATTTAATAACATTAATTAATTTATATAATGGTAGGAATGAACATTATTTATTTAAGTTTTGGTAAATCATATTCATATTTATTCTCTTTATCAAACATTGAGGTATTTAAAATACAAAACAACAACTCTTAGTTGAGTAAAATATATGATTTTATATATTACATAATCTTCATCACCATTAACATTATCACTAGGGAACTCATCATCATTATATTTTTAAATAAAATACTACCTCTAATTTACTTAATGTTTCAAATTTTATTTCATAATCACCACATGGTCCTCTCTGTAAGAATTTAATAATTGAATAAACATAAAATCCTAATTCTTTTATTTCAATTGCACGATACTTTTTTTGGTATCTTTTATATCTATTTAATCATATGAGATATTATCTAATAAATCATACATGATATATACTTTTTGAAATTTTTCACTCTAATTTCATGATGCTCCTACATGAATGAGTATATAGATGAAATGACCTATATAAACTATATAAACTCTACATGCTTATCTTGAAAGGTGGTTATTTGAAATGACAAGTGGGCATGGTTTTTATTGTGCAAATATAGTAATATGCTCTAAGATCCATTTATGATTACTTATCTAATGGATTGAAAATATAAGGCCCCAGCCTTAAACCTTACTTAATCTTGAGTTATTACAAGATTACACATTGAGGATCTTTTCGGGTTTAAAGTTTTTGAGAATTAGATCATAAAACTTGAATTACATTCCACATATAAACAAAGTGGTTACATAAAGATAGTATTCTTCATTCCCATCAATGGAAACACATTTAAAATAAAACATGGATTATTTCTTGACACATCCTTGACTCTATCATCTTATCATGTACCTTTCCCTTGACCTGTGAAAAACATTTCAAAAACTTGGGATGAGCATAAAAACTCAGTATGGGTTATAAAAACATGGGAAGGAAACATGAGTTCATATATACATAAGAATGAAATCATACTATACCCATAAAACATAGGCACTTTAACATACCTCATAAAATCATGAATAAATCATATAAATCATAAGACATAAAGGTAACTTGAGGCATTCATAACATTCTTACGTAGAGAGTAACCCTCTTGGTTACGTTTGGAATACCCATCACGTTATATTCCCTAAAATCTCTTCGGAGAAACCTTAACGTTTCACTCCTTCGCGTTACCCAATGCATTGAAGAGCTATAACGGGCTCACCCACCCTTAGTTTATCATGGAACCACCCATCTTCATAATAATGCCCAAGAACCATAACATAATCATATCACATAAAACATGCATAAAGGAAACATAAAATTTCCACATTTCAATCACGAGATATCAATACAACACATTGATATAAAAACATTATGAAAACCATTTTCAATACTAAAATAAAAGAAAAGTAAAACATGGTATTTATTTTTCTTTTAAAAAAGAAGGTATGGCTTGTAGAGGAAGCCGAAACTCAAATAACGGTCACGACGGCGGAGAAGTCGTTGTCGCCGCATACGTACGACAAAAACATTCCCTTTTGTCATTTAGTAAACGCTTCGTATAAAAAAGATTCCTTTTGAATAAACGTAAAAGTCAAAGGGGTTTATACACCGTATAAAAGAAAGTTGTGTATAAAATAAAATATGCCTCAATGAAAGGAGATTGAGACGAAGTCCCATACCTCGTATCCGACTTGACCCGACCGTTCTTTAAACTCCTGAATAATAAACTTGAGTTAATCTCTACTTGCTTATGAATCTTTTTCAAGTTCATTATTCCTTTTATACCATGTTATGAACATCATGTAATCATTTAAGTTAATAATGTTCATTTTTGTCGGTATTTGGTTCTTAAGTCAAAAATAGACTTCTTATACTTACATGTTGTTAATTTGGTCAAAGGTTCATTATATCTAGAATGGTATTCATGATGTAGATATCATATATGTCATGTATATCCAGTACATACATTCATTTATAATCTTACATCACATTTAGAGGTAAGAAATGAAATGCACCGTTCATGGAGACGGTAAGCCGTACGTACGCATGAACGCTACTTCCATTTCTATTTCATATTTTCTGGAATGGAATCATAATGATATAAGAGTATATTATAATTCCAGTATAATAACATATATAATATCATTAACTTTATCCTTTACACATCCCACATATGGTATTAACGAATCAAATCACTTTTAGGGGACGGTAGTCCGCACTTCCTAAAATGAAGATATCGTGTTTTACCCATAATGGAAACCATAAAGGTATGCCGAAAATGAAAAAACAGAAGCTTAAGGAAAACATAAACATATTATATATCATATATAAAAATAGTGACATCATAATGGCCACCTTTGAAGGTGTTTAATGAGTGTTGAACAATCATCGTTTCGGGAGGCAGAATTTCGCCATCCACGGAAACCGTATGTTCTTTAACCATTTGATGTAGTTGTGTGAGAGTGTAGCTCAAATATATCTTATAACAACATACTAGTATATTGAATATACTGGTGTTGTTACAAAAGAAGTAAATAAAAAGATTTTAGGGGGTTGGAGAAGCAAAATAAAACGAATGAACATGAGAGAATGAATTACCTTTAAAAGTGTAACTCCTTTTGGTTTGAGCCTAAAGGCTTCCTTTGAAAGGATTCTGACCAAAGGGGATCCTCTAGGATGAGGAGAGGGATTTGGAGAGAGTACATGGGCAGGGGTTGGCCGAGCCAAAGGCTTGAAGAGTGTGTGAAATGAGGTAGAGGTGGGGCCTTTTATAAGGGGAGAGGAGGGGCACTTTTGGAAAGTAAATAAATATTACATTATTTGAAAATGTGTTTCGGTTTTAAAAGGTCCCACATTGATAGAATTCGTGGATAAGGTGATAAGGGTTCGAAATTCATTCATCCAATTGGTTTTGGACATGTGTATTTCATAGATTTTACATTATCTTTCTATTTTATTTAAATCGTCAAATAATGATGTCATCGCTGCATCATTAGTATGTCATAAATAATTAAATTTATTTAATGTCTAAAAATTATAAAAAAAATACTATGATATAGGAAATCTTTTTATCTTTCCAATTACTATTTATAATCAAAATGTGGACTTGTATAACCCCACTTAAAATTTTTTTTCGCAAAACATATCATGTTTGTGTCATTTTCACTTTAACATTAAATAAAAAGTAATTTATGTCATTTCCCAACAAAAGTGGATCCATGGGGTCCCCAAGTTGACCCATGGAATTTCATGGTCGGCCATGACACAACCAATTAGTTTGGGACATGTGTCTAGGTCATTTCATATTATTAAATCATTATTTATACCTTAAACTACACTAATTACCACTAATCGCGATTAAAAACTTAATAAGTTACTATTCACCAAAAAATTATTTTAATATCATTGAACCACATTTTACTTCTTAATGACAACCATGTATGTCGGATTTTCAAAATTCAATACACATTAGTGGTAAAATTTCATTTAACTGAAAAATCAGTTTGCTTGATTACCACTTAGTGGTTTCACTATTCATCAAAAATTGAAGTTTTTCAGAAAATTACCAAAAATTCACCCTAAGCTATATTTGATATTCCAAATTAAAAAATGAAGTCCATTTTACAAAATTCAAATCATATAAGTCACATTAATTATTTCAATAATTAATTCCCGCTGCCAGAGCAAATAGCGTGTTTTTACAAAACAATAAGTATCAAAAGATTGACACCAGTTTAAGTCTAATTTCAAAGTGAAATTGATTCCAATGACCACCATTGGATAAAATTGTAAAAATATATTCTAATTTCACTTAAAAACCAATTCAAAACATAATCTAATCATATAAATAAATTATATTAAAAAGTAGTTTTGATGTAAAATGCAGTATTTTTCACTATTCATTAAAAAATGAACATTGTCAGAAAAATACCAAAAATTCACACAAGGTAAATTTTGATGTCCCAATCATAAATAATAAGTTTATTTTGACAAACATAGTTTATAAAATTGTCAAAATATAGATTCAAAAATGGTTTGCCATCAAAAGGCAGTAAAACAATCTTGCATAAGATTGTATTTATTTTTATTTTAAGCCTCTATAACACTATCTTAATTATTAAAAGACATAGATAAAAATATCTATTATTCATTACTTACTTGGGATGTTACATCCTTCCCCCCTTTAGAAAATTACGTCCCCGCAATTTATTTACTTATCGAATAAATGGGGGTACTTATCCCTCATTGCATTTTCAGATTCCCATGTTGCCTCTTCAATCATGTGGTTTTTCCACAAAACCTTTACCTGATGAATCACCTTATTCCGTAACACTTGCTCCCTGTGGTCAAGAATCTGGACCGGTTGTTCCTCATAAGATAGGTTCTCTTCCAGCTGAACTACCTCTGGACTCAAAACATGAGATGGATCTGGCATATACTTTCTCAACATCGAAACGTGAAAAACATTGTGTACCTGAGATAAACTCGAAGGTAAAGCCACTCGGTATGCAACTGATCCAACTCTCTCCAGAATTTCGTATGGTCCAATGAACCTTGGACTCAAATTTCCTTTCTTACCAAATCTCATCACACTTTTCCAAGGAGAAACCTTGAGAAAAACATGATCACCTACCTCGAAAAATAGATCCTTCCTCCGGTTATCCGCATAACTCTTCTGCCTGCTCTGAGCTGTTCTCATGTGCTTCTGAATCAGCTGAACTTTTTCTGCCATCTCTTCTACCAATTCTGGTCCCATCTACTTTTTTTCACCCACTTCATCCCAGAAAGCTGGAGTTCGACACCGCTTCCCATATAATGCCTGAAATGGTGCCATCTGTATACTGGAATGAAAACTGTTATTATATGAAAACTCAACCAAAGAAAGATGTTGGTCCCAACTTCCCTGATAATCCATAGAACAAGCTCGTAGCATATCCTCCAATGTCTGAATTGTTCGTTCTGACTGCCCATCTGATTGAGGATGAAAAGCTGTACTAAAATTTAATTCAGTACCCAACGACTTCTGAAGGCCTTTCCAAAAGTTAGAAGTAAACCTGGGATCACGATCCGATACAATAGAGAGAGGAACTCCATGTAACCTGAATATCTTTTTAAGATACAAACGGGAAAGTTTATCAAGAGAGAAAGTATCTCGTATAGCAAGGAAATGAGCAGATTTGGTCAAGCAATCAACAATAACCCAGATTGCATTATTACCTCGAGATGTCTTCGGTAATCCAACAACAAAGTCCATGGATATATTCTCCCATTTCCACTCTGGCACTGGTAAAGGCTGAAGCATCCCTTTCGGTAACTGCCGCTCTGCTTTAACCTGCTGACAAGTCAAACACTTCATAGTAAAATCAGCAATATCTCTTTTCATTCCATCCCACCAGTAATACTCCCGCAGATCTCTATACATCTTAGTACTGCCCGGATGAACTGAAAACGGAGAACTATGAGCTTCACATAACAACTCTCTCTTCAACTGTGAATCATAAGGCACACACAATCTCTTCCCAAATCTCAAAACACAATCATTATCAATGTTGAATTCAGGCAACTTACCTTTCTGAACCAGCTCTACCCTTTTCTGCAACTCACTGTCTTGCTTCTGTGCTTGCTTGATTCTATCTGATAGAGAAGATCTCACTGATACCTGAAACAAAACAGAAGGACTTCCTGCACCAACAACTTCTATGCCAAAGTTCATCAAATCCTTAACCAAAGGATCACGTTCCAAACGCAACATTGTTAATGAAGCATTACTTTTTCGACTCAAAGCATCAGCCACTTTATTTGCTTTTCCTGGATGGTAATGAATTGTACAGTCATAATCCTTGATTAATTCTAGCCATCTCCTTTGTCTCATGTTTAACTCTTTCTGAGTGAATATATACTTTAAACTTTTGTGATCGGTATATATTTCACACTTTACTCCATACAAATGATGCCTCCAAATTTTTAAAGCAAAAACAACAGCAGCTAATTCCAAATCATGTGTAGGGTAATTTACCTCATGAGTTTTCAACTGTCGTGAAGCATAAGCAATTACCTGATCATTCTGCATTAGGACGCAACCAAGTCCTTTCAATGAAGCATCACTGTATATAACAAACTCACCATTCCTGGAAGGTAGTGCCAAAACTGGAGCATTCACCAATCTTCTTTTCAATTCCAGAAAACAATCATCACATTCTTTTGTCCAGATAAACTTAACACCCTTCCGAGTTAGCTTAGTCATTGGACTAGATAACCGTGAAAAATTTCTAACAAACCTTTGTTAATAGCCCTCCAAACCAAGGAAGCTACGAATCTCGGTTACATTTGTGGGTCTTGGCCATTCTTCCACAACTTTTGTTTTTTCAGGATCAACAGTTATTCCATCTTTAGAAACAATGTGACCAAGGAATGAAATTTGTTGCAACCAAAACTCACACTTGATGAATTTCCCATACAGTTTCTTTTCTTTTGAGGTTTGCAAGATAACCCTTAAATGTCTTTCATGCTCCTCTTTACTTTTAGAAAACACCAAAATATCATCAATGAAAACCACCACAAACTTATCCAAGAACTCATGGAAAATTCTATTCATTAAGTCCATGAATACAGCAGGTGCATTGGTTAGCCCAAAAGGCATTACTACAAATTCATAATGGCCATATCTCGTACGGAACGCGGCCTTCTGAATATCTGCCTCCTTAACCTTCAGCTGATGGTACCCCGATCTCAAGTCAATCTTTGAAAAAAACTGAGCTCCCTGGAGCTGATACAACTTCATTTGATGGCCCGACATCTGCTGAAGTAGTTGCAAAGGATTTCACCACCCCTTTATTCTTGTAGTCTAACTGCTTCCCATCACTCAAGCTCTTTGTCGGACACTCATTTGCATAGTGACCCATCTCATTGCACTTAAAACATTTAACTAACTGTAAATCAAATTTGTTCTTACCATCACCTTGATCCTTTTCAGTGCAATCACGAGCCTTATGTCCCATCTTACCACATCGGTAGCACTTCCCAGAATTCAGAAGACATTCCCCAGCATGCCTTTTGCCACATTTATCACAAACTGGAAACTTAGTTCTCTTACCATCAGACTTTTTTGAAGAATTCTTACCTTTCTCCTGCCACCTCGGTCTCTTCTTCTGCTGATTGTTATAGAACGCTTGGTCATCGGCAAACTCCATTTCCACCTTCTCAGCACATCGAACCAGATTTTCATAACTTTTAAACTCACGAGAAGATAATGCCCTTCGATATTTTGGCTTTAATCCTGAGTAAAAACGATTGATTTTACTATCAAGGTCCCAGATAAAATTTGGAGCATACCTTGCCAATCGAGTGAACCTTTCTTCATAGGCAGCCACTGAGTCTTCCTCTTTCCTCAATTCCAAGAATTGCTTTTCCATCCTAAGTCGAACAGCCTTAGGAAAATACTTCTCAAGAAACATACCTTTGAATTCATCCCTGTCAAGAGCATCAATCTCATCGGCATCCTTGATATTTTTAACCATAGACCACCACTGATCTGCTTCACCCTCCAAACGGTAAATAGCAAGACTAACCTTTTGATTGTCTGAACACCCCATGACATCAAAAAATCTTCTCCAGTGCTTTAATCCACCCTTCAGCTAGCACAGGGTCAGATGATCCTCTGAATGATGGGGGATGTTGCCTCATGAAATGTTCCACCACTGATATGTTCCTCTGCGGTTGATCTAGCTGATCTCGTGCATGGATACCACCGCCATTTATCGCTTGAGTCAACTACGCCATTACAGCAACAAACTGTTCAGTTCCAATTCCGACCATTTCTGGATGCTGATTCGGAAGGTTATTTCCTTCTGTATGCCTTCCTAGCACTGCTTCCCTGTTTCCTCTGCGGAAAACCATTCTGAACAAACATGTCTTAGATGAAGCAACATGGTAATCTTTAAATGCTATATCATTTCAAAAAAAAATTTGGATAATCATTTAATAGAATTCTAACTCCTAAAGTTATCTAAACCGACCTCTGATACCAACTATAAGGCCCCAGCCTTAAACCTTACTTAAACTTGAGTTATTACAAGATTACACATTGAGGATCTTTTCGGGTTTAGAGTTTTAGAGAATTAGATCATAAAACTTGCATTACATTCCACATATAAACAAAGTGGTTACATAAAGATAGTATTCTTCATTCCCATCAATGGAAACACATTTAAAATAAAACATGGATTATTTCTTGACACATCCTTGACTCTATCATCTTATCATGTACCTTTCCCTTGACCTGTGAAAAACATTTCAAAAACTTGGGATGAGCATAAAAACTCAGTATGGGTTATAGAAACATGGGAAGGAAACATGAGTTCATATATACATAAGAATGAAATCATACTATACCCATAAAACATAGGCACTTTAACATACCTCATAAAATCATGAATAAATCATATAAATCATAAGACATAAAGGTAACTTGAGGCATTAATAACATTCTTACGTAGGGAGTAACCCTCTTGGTTACGTTTGGAATACCCATCACAGTATATTCCCTAAAATCTCTTCAGAGAAACCTTAACGTTTCACTCCTTCGCGTTACCCAATGCATTGGAGAGCTATAACGGGCTCACCTGCCCTTAGTTTATCAGGGAACCACCCGTCTTCATAATAATGCCCAAGAACCATAACATAATCATATCACATAAAACATGCATAAAGGAAACATAAAATTTCCACATTTCAATCACGAGATATCAATACAACACATTGATATAAAAACATTATGAAAACCATTTTCAATACTAAAATAAACGAAAAGTAAAACATGATATTTATTTTTCTTTTAAAAAAGAAGGTATGGCTTTTAGAGGAAGCCGAAACTCCAATAACGGTCACGACGGCGGAGAAGTCGTTGTCGCCGCATACGTACGACAAAAACATTCCCTTTTTTCGTTTAGTAAAAGCTTCATATAAAAAAGATTCCTTTTGAATAAACGTAAAAGTCAAAGGGGTTTATACACCGTATAAAAGAAAGTTGTGTATAAAATAAAATATGCCTCAATGAAAGGAGATTGAGACGAAGTCCCATACCTCGTATCCGACTTGACCCGACCGTTCTTTAAACTCCTGTATAATACACTTGAGTTAATCTCTACTTGCTTATGAATCTTTTTCAAGTTCATTATTCTTTTTATACCATGTTATGAACATCATGTAATCATTTAAGTTAATAATGTTCATTTTTTTCGGTATTTGGTTCTTAAGTCAAAAATAGACTTCTTATACTTACGTGTTGTTAATTTGGTCAAAGGTTCATTATATACAGAATGGTATTCATGATGTAGATATCATATATGTCATGTATATCCAGTACATACATTCATTTATAATCTTACATCACATTTAGAGGTAAGAAATGAAATGCACCGTTCATAGAGACGGTAAGCCGTACGTACGCATGAACGCTACTTCCATTTCTATTTCATATTTTCTGGAATGGAATCATAATGATATAAGAGTATATTATAATTCCAGTATAATAACATATATAATATCATTAACTTTATCCTTTACACATCCCACATATGGTATTAACGAATCAAATCACTTTTAGGGGGCGGTAGTCCGCACTTCCTAAAATGAAGATATCGTGTTTTACCCATAATGGAAACCATAAAGGTATGCCCAAAATGAAAAAACAGAAGCTTAAGGAAAATATAAACATATTATATATCATATATAAAAATAGTGACATCATAATGGCCACCTTTGAAGGTGTTTAATGAGTGTTGAACAATCATCGTTTCGGGAGGCAGAATTTCGCCATCCACGGAAACCGTATGTTCTTTAACCATTTGATGTAGTTGTGTGAGAGTGTAGCTCAAATATATCTTATAACAACATCCTAGTATATTGAAGATACTGGTGTTGTTACAAAAGAAGTAAATAAAAAGATTTTAGGGGGTTGGAGAAGCAAAATAAAACGAATGAACATGAGAGAATGAATTACCTTTAAAAGTGTAACTCCTTTTGGTTTGAGCCTAAAGGCTTACTTTGAAAGGATTCTGCCCAAAAAGGATCCTCTAGGATGAGGAGAGGGATGTGTAGAGAGTAAATGGGCAGGGGTTGGCCGAGCCAAAGGCTTTAAGAGTGTGTGAAATGAGGTAGAGGTGGGGGCCTTTTATAAGGGGAGAGGAGGGGCACTTTTGGAAAGTAAAGAAATATTACATTATTTGAAAATGTGTTTCGGTTTTAAAAGGTCCCACATTGCTATAATTCGTGTATAAGGTGATAAGGGTTCGAAATCCATTCATCCAATGGGTTTTGGACATGTGTAGTTCATAGATTTTACATTATCTTTCTATTTTATTTAAATCGTCAAATAATGATGTCATCGCTGCATCATTAGTATGTCATAAATAATTAAATTTATTTAATGTCTAAAAATTATAAAACAAATACTATGATATAGGAAATCTTAGTATCTTTCCAATGAATATTTATAATAAAAATTTGGACTTGTATAACCCCACTTAAAAATTGTTTTCTCAAAACATATCATGTTTGTGTCATTTTCACTTTAACATTAAATAAAAAGTAATTTATGTCATTTCCCAACAAAAGTGGATCCATGGGGTCCCCAAGTTGACCCATGGCATTTCATGGTCGGCCATGACACAACCAATGAGGTTGGGACATGTGTCTAGGTCATTTCATATTATTAAAGCATTATTTATACCTTAAACTACACTAATTACCACTAATCGCGATTAAAAACTTAATAAGTTACTATTCACCAAAAAATTATTTTAATCTCATTGAACCACATTTTACTTCTTAATGACAACCATGTATGTCGGATTTTCAAAATTCAATACACATTAGTGGTAAAATTTCATTTAACTGAAAAATCAGTTTGCTTGATTACCACTTAGTGGTTTCACTATTCATCAAAAATTGAAGTTTTTCAGAAAATTACCAAAAATTCACCCTAATCTATATTTGATATTCCAAATTCAAAAATGAAGTCCATTTTACAAAATTCAAATCATATAAGTCACATTAATTAATTAAATAATTAATTCCCGCTGCCAGAGCAAATAGCGTGTTTTTACAAAACAATAAGTATCAAAAGATTGACACCAGTTTAAGTCTAATTTCAAAGTGAAATTGATTCCAATGACCACCATTGGATAAAATTGTAAAAATATATTCTAATTTCACTTAAAAACCAATTCAAAACAAAATCTAATCATATAAATAAATTATATTAAAAAGTAGTTTTGATGTAAAATGCAGTATTTTTCACTATTCATTAAAAAATGAACATTGTCAGAAAAATACCAAAAATTCACACAAGGTAAATTTTTATGTCCCAATCATAAAGAATAAGTTTATTTTGACAAGCATAGTTTATAAAATTATCAAAATATAGATTCAAAAATGGTTTGCCATCAAAAGGCAGTAAAACAATCTTGCATAAGATTGTATTTATTTTTATTTTAAGCCTCTATAACACTATCTTAATTATTAAAAGACATAGATAAAAATATCTATTATTCATTAATTACTTGGGATGTTACATAAAAAAAACAATTCTTCCCATTTTCATTCATTACCATGAGAAAGTACCCATATCCTTTATATATTAACATTGTTTTAAACATTTATGGTAGAAATTTTTAAACACAAATCACTAAACTAATGTTCAGTTAAAAATGTCTTCTTGTAAGAATGATACAAAAAGTGAGCATATTAAATATAATGTTTTAGATCATTATTAAGTAGGTTAATTCAAATGTATTTTCATTTTTAGTGCCCTTTTTTTGTAAAGTTTTACTCGTAATATTCATTTCCCCTACTAAATTCATTGAAGGTTCATTCCACTTTTATTTCGACCTTGGTTCCAATTATAATCTTCTTCGGTTTTTCCAGCAGCTTGACTAACAACCAAAATATTTCCCCAAATTTTTTCTTTTCATGTCACCCTTGTGTAAAATGATAACTTGTGTTAAATAAACACAAATAAAAGTTAAATTTTATTTTCCTCTTTATAGAAACATCTATAACTTTATCCTTGGATTATGAATATCTTATATGTATTAATTTATATTCTATAAAAAATAAATATTATATAGACCTAGTATGATTGATATGAATCAAAATGGATTTATTCTTATCGTGTGAAAGGGTATATTAATATGGATTAAAATAGTTAAAAAAATTTAATATGGAGAAAATTAGTTTATTTTGTTCATGTTTACAAAGTTGTTATTCAAGAAATATTTTCCTCAAGGACTCATAAGAACATTTTATTTGATATGATATTGTTCATAACAATAAATTTCAGACTAATCATGGGGGGAAACATATTGTTCACACTTTTTGGGATAAAACTATGTTTTTAAAATCATTTTATATGAATACCATGGTAAATTATGATGAAGATATTATGGAAGAAATGAAAATGGAAATTGAATATGACATTCCTGATTTTACAAAGTAGTTTGATAAGTTAAATTTATATTCATAGAGACCATTGTTTATTGTTTGTACTAAATACACAACAATTGAATCTATATTGAAGTTATATAATTTGAAATCTGGAAGTGGATAGAGAGGAGCCATCATTATAAATTTACTTGGTCTCCTAAATGATATGATACTAGATGAAAATGAACTTTCTTATTGAGAATATGATGTTAAACTAATGATAAGTTCAATCGGAATGATCTCTAAATATATATATGCCTATCAAAATTATTGAATATTGTTTTCAAATTAACATGAATCACTCAGAAAATGACCTAAGTGTGGAATGAATTGAAATTTTTTTGATGAATCAAGTCCTTTAAAATATTTATGGTCCTTTACTATCCTTCTATAGTTTAGAATAATATATTGATTTTTGGAAACTATGATACAATTGACATGGAGTTAATATACCATAATTGAGGATGGGAAACTGTGTCATCTAGTTGACACTTTTCAGTGGAAGAAAATTGAATAGGAGTATCCATGATTTTGAAATTATCCAAGAAACTTCCATCCTCAATTATTTACAGATAGAATAAATGGTTTTGGTGTATAGAGTATTATTTTTAGTACATGAACCTATTTTTTGGTAAATTATAACTTTCCACCATTATTATGAATGAAGTGAAAATGTATTATGTTGTCACATCTTATTTCTAGACTAAAACAACCTGGAAATTATATTGATGTCTATATTTCTTCTTAGATTGAGGAAATGAAATGGAAGTGTGATATAGGTGTCACATTATATGATTCTCATAGAAGCAAATAAATAATATTAAGGGCCACATTATATGGGATTATAAATGACATTCCTGTTTATGGAAATTCATTAGGCAATAATATTAAAAGAATATTAGGGTGTCCAACTTTTAAATAATTAAAACACATGGTTTAGTTGAAATGTTATTCAAATAATATGATTTTAGTACATCAATTTTTTTTACCATGATAATATAAATACCAATCATGGATGACATCATTTTATGGGAATACCAAACATGGTACAACATCATCTCTTCTAATAGATAATAAACTATTCGATAATGTAAAAGATATTGACACTAGTTTTGGTAAAAAAAATATAAAAACATTAACAAAATCATTTTGGAAAAGGAGATCAATTTTCATTGAATTATTGTACTGGAATTATTTGTATGTCAGACATTTTCTTGATGTTAGGAATGTAGAAAAAATGAATTTTATAGTGTTATTATAATATTAAAAAATATGGCATCAAGGATGGTTTTAACATGATTGGCTTGAGGATAAATGAATACATGGAACTAGTTAATGGTAAAAGGCATACTTTTCTTCCTCCAATTGATTACAATCTATCTTGACACGAAAAATTACAATATTTCCATTTTCTTAATGGTGTAAAAGTTCCAAAGAGGTAGTCATAAAATTTCAATAATTTCATATCAATAACTAATTATATGTTATATAATCAACAATTAAATGAATTACATTTTTTTATTCCTTATTTGAGTCATGTTACATTACATTGCATTATACCAAAAACTATACAACATACATTAACCAAACTCTGCTTCTTTTTCAAATCCACATAAAATATGGTTAATGACTCACTGAAGTTTCTAATCATTACTAATGAGATTCTAGTCATATTCTGTGACTCCCTAATCTTTCTTGATTTTCTTACTTTTTTATAATTTAATAGATTGTGATACATGAAACATTCAGTTGAAGCGCACCATGACCTTTCAAACTAGACATTTTAAATGTGGTTATGAATAGTATTAACCTAATGATTAAATTTATAAATTTAATTTTACCAAAGTGTCTTCTATTTTGAATTTGGAAAATCAAAATTATCATATGGTGAATTTTTGGTATTTTTCTGAAATGTTTCAATTTTTTATTTATAGTGAAATATATTCCATTATTATTAAAAAAATGAATTTTTCATTAAAACTATTTTTTTAATTTATATTTATTTTAATGAAGCAACAGATAAATAATATATATTATTCACTTTTTGTCATAAGAATCATTTTATAATAGAATTAGATATAAAATTTTATTAAACATTTGAATGTCTCTTTTACAAGCCTTCTTGCCACATATGCGGATTAACATTAAATGTAATTTTATCAATTTTTTGAATTGAATTTAAAAAAATGGAAACAAATTGTTGTAATAAATATAAAAAATTTATTATGATAGGATGGAAATAATTTTTTTGTGAATACTAACTTTTGAATTTTATTTACCATGGTTAAAGGTAAATGTACTTATTAAAGGTAAAAATATTAATATTATATTATAATATTAAGATAACACGTGTCCTAATCTCATTAGATATATTTTTTTCAATCTAATTCAACATTAGGTCTAAAATATGATCTTATTTATAGTAAATATATTAACCCTATATTATTAAAGAACAAGTAAACGTAGTAAGAGTAAAACTGTTTAACGAAGGGTTAAATGCAAATGATAAGGATAATATTGTAACCTAAAATTATCTAAAAATACTTATCTGAGATAATTTAGACCCATAATCATCATATAATCCAAATAAATTAATTTTTCTCTACTTTAAACCAAAGATATATTTAGAATAAATTAATATTTCTAAATCTTCTAAAAGTGCCCCTCACCTCTCTTATAAAAGGGCACCCTTCTTTCTCATTGATTCACAAATATAAATACCTCTAGTTCCAAGAATCACTACCCATTTCTCCTCCCAAATCATCTCACATCATCCTAGATGATATATGTTTTAAAAAAAATCATTCTACAGAGTCCTTTTGTGCAATCCAAATGGTGATACCAGAAAAAGAGGTAAGTGTTTTATCACCTCTGTCAATGTTCTTTTTTTTCTTATAATTCCTCTTACTATGTTTTTTCCATATAAAAAATTATTAATCCAGAATCATAAATACAAATAGATGTTATTATAATCATGTTACAACAATAATATTCATTTTATCTATCATACGAATAACAATATCACAATGTGTGTGTATGTACGAGTTACTATATCCACCCCATGGTGTAATTCATTATTCAAGAATGCATTTATTAGATGTGTATAATTATGAGTATAATGGATATAAATAATGAATATAACATGAAAATTATTCTGTATAATTAATATACTATCAAAGTCCATACCATTTAACCATCTGGGTAATGATATTGTCGCTTGTGCGTACGTACGACCTACCGTCTCCACGACGTGCTGAGATTCATTCTCCATGTTAACCATTCAAGAATTATTATAAACTTTTACTGATGAGTAAAAATAATAATTATGCACTTAATTTAGGTATTTATATGAATAAAAAAGATCGTATAGATCACAAACATGTCTTACATCAAAAAAATAATGGGAAACCAAAGCAGTTAACACCCAAAACAACGGTGATACTGAAATATTATTAACAGAAAGATATAAAGGGGATAATATATGATATAATAAATATAGATATGGTCATGGTATAATTTGATAACATGATTTCACCATTATATAGAAGGTTAACACACCTTTGACTAATGTAATGCAAATGGTTATGGTTAATTTCACAATCACATGTTTATTTGTGGTTGTTTATATATAAAAATCTATTTGGAAGTCCTTATTATCTGTGTACATGTTTCATAAAATGTAATTAAAAATATTATAGAAAATTTTTTAATTCCATTTTTATCCATGTTTTACTTTTCATAAAACATTTTGAACAGAATTTATCTATTTTTATCCAAATGAGGTACATTATAGATTTTTTGACAAAATTATGGAATGAATGTGTATTTAAATTATACATCACAAACTACTATTTTATACTGTTATGATGCCTTAAAATTTTGAATATTTAGTTAAAATATTAAAAGGATATTTTCAAAATAAATGTTTATTTTAAAATTGTTTGGCTTCTAAATTATTTCATTATAAAAAGGGATATTTCTCTCAAATAGTTTGAATGAATTTATTAGATTATTTTAATTTATGTCAACATCCATTGATGAATTTTATGCTTATTTGAGGTTGATTTATTTTTATAAAATATTCCATATTTTATTGAGGGTTTTTTGATATATTTGACTATGTAAATTATATTTTTATATCATTAATTGTTTATGGTTAAAGTATTAACATTTCATATACTGGATTTAATATGAATTTTTATCTTATGTTTCACCCTTTTCATAATAAGGAATGCATTGGACTTAGTAAGTGAAAGGCATGGATAGATATATCCCCTTGATGCATCGGTAGGTCTCATGTGAAAAACTAGTGTCTTGTAAAAATTCCATGATAGTATGATTATTTATGGTCTTGACCCATGGCCTTGATGGCATGGTTATAATGGTCGACATTATGAATTCCTTCATTATACGTTTAGTAATTATCATTGCATGTGATTATTAATCTATTAGAATATCCATGTAAATGATTAAGTGGAATTATTTTTTTATTATTTCCATATCATGATGAAGATAATGTTTAAAAGGATTGTGTTTCATCATTATCTAGTAAATTTTTATAATGGAAGAGGGTGGAAACAACAAGACGAAATAGCCAAGCATCCCATGATAGGAGGCTTAAGGAGGCCTAAAATAATGAAGACCAAGTGAATTATTTTTAACAAGGTTAAACCCATCCATCATTAAGGTATGAAAGTTATGAAATCCAATGGTATTCAAACCGTGGAGATCAATAAAGGCTTGGTTAATCCCCTTGTGATTTAGTTTTATAACTTACCATAAAATTTTATGCTTATTTATGATAGCTTTTTCTCTATTGTTTATCCAAACTATGCATCTGAGCTCACCCCTTTCATATGATTCATATTTACCTAGGATGATAAGATGTATTTTATAACATAAATTCACAGATAATCTAAGCGATATGAGTGTTTCCAAATGATATACTATTTGTTTTTCATTTTATGATGTAATGTAAAACATATGTTTGTATGTAATTTTTCCAAAGCTACTTAACTCATCAGTACTTAGAGATTTTATTTCTTATGATCATTCTAATGTAATAAAATAGTGCACCAGCTCTCGGTAACTAGGTTCAAGGTGTTACAGTTGGTATAAGAGGATGTTTAATACAAACAATGGATACTAGATTTAAAAAAAACATTTATTAGGGAACATAATATTATGTTAACATTGAGGATTAGTATAGAAGAACACCCTAGAAATTTTATAATGTATATATTATGTGGGTATAACCAGAAAATACATCCTTGTCTATATACTACAAATATTTATGGTTCTGGTATATATATACATATGAGTAATAACATTGGAATGTTTCTCTGGCCTTGATTCGGGGTAACCTGGTACAAGAAAATGAGCCTTACCACGCACCTAGTTTGACACCCCTAGGGATATTCTTAGGATAATTAACATTTTCTATACAAACCTTTTTGAAGGATGTATGAGTAAATATGTCCCCAAAGATCCATTTTTATGATTATGGATTAGACATGCATAGCTTTTTCAATTCATGTTATGTATTTTACCAGTTTTGAATTATACATTTTGATTCATAAAATAATATATTGTAATCCATTTTTTAGAAATGGTTCCTAGTGGAAGGAATATAATGTTCATAAAAAAAACTAATCCATGTATGGACTTACCTTTTATGAGATATAATTATATTAGGGTCAATGATACAACTGGCACTGAAAATCTTATAATCATAATGGGACAAATGAATCTAGTTATGAATATTAAACTTACCCATATGGATTATCCTAATCAAATAAAGTGGAGGATAAATGTTAGACCACTTAACGAGGAACAAACCCCAAAATTCAATGGGACTATAAATCCATTCTTAGCTCAGTAGTGGATAAGTTCCTTAGAGAAAATATTAACATCTTTTGGGTGTAATGAAAGGGAAAAATTTGTTATGGAAGTTTGTTATCTATCAGTAGATGCTGATCAGTGGTGTTCATTCATTCAAAACATGAGGAAGGATGAAGTGGTTTCCAATAAATAATGGAGGTAATTTTAAGAAATATTCCTAGAAAAATACTCTCCTCATGATCAACATGAAGATATAGATGTTGGGACCATGTTGGATGGAGAAGAATGTTTGAAGCGTAGGCTTTTGCAGAGTGTTGTCTTTTTTGTCAAAGAGGATAAATCAATTCACTTTATAAAAGCCTTGGTAAATCAAACAATGTATTACTGAATTTTATTTCAAAAATATCACATGTTACTTTAAGAACCTGTGATGAAATATTTTAAACAGAAAGGGTGAGTGAAGGTGATGCCAATCATATTATGTTTTGATTGGAATGAATGGTGTTACTGAAAGATAGAGATATTTCAATACATTCCATTGAAAATATGACAATGAAAAAGGTGACCAGTCCACAAATAAATATCATGATAGATAAGGTTCATAATTAAATTATCTGATTGGTGTAGAAGCCAGAAAATAGTGAAGATTCTTGTTTTTTCATGTTGAAACAAATTTTAAGGTGGCCTCATTTCCCATTGTTTTCCTTATTTTTGGGCCTTAAAATTATGAGTTTGTTTTTGAAAAAATGAATCTTCCTATAATATTGAATGTAATGAGAAACAGGGAATAAAATCAACAAAATAAGTGAATCACATACCTCATAACATAGACTGCATACTATGTTCCAGGAACGGTTCATAGACCGCGTACGAGATAATGAAAATGGTATGCAGAGTGATTCACGTAATCAAAAATGATTCATGGTGAAGGATAGTAGTATATGAATGGGGCAGAATTCTTGGAGGAAATAATTAAGTGGTGGAGGGTCACAGCATGCGGACCGTGTACAAAAATGGTTCATAGAACAATTGCGAATCGCAGGAGAGAGTGGTATGTGGTGAAGGATTACCACATTGAAAATTTTGGAAAAATGGATTAGTTTTTTTGGGAGATATTTTCCATTATAATGAATACTAATAACATCATTAAAAATTATTGAATTTTATTAGAAAATATCATCACTTTATAATAGTTTTTGGAGAAGGACGAAGAGTTTTTGAAAGATGATTATGCATAGGAAGGAGTTTGTGGGAATAAATTCCATGAAGAGAAGTGATTTGTGGAAGAAAAATTAGGTGTTGGATGAAGTGGTCCATAAATGATAATAAAATTCTAAGATTAATGGGAAGTAGTCTATAGAATAAGGTATTCCAAAAAATTGGAAGCGATACGCGAAGGTAGAATGCATAATTGAAAGCAGTACGCCGAGCAGAGGTAGTTCATGGGAGAAGATATTTTGGTGTATAATTCCCTCTATGGGGTACGTGGAGAAAAAAGGAATTACATTGAGGAGACCTGAAAGATCATAAAGGAGGTTGGTCTATTCGTGGAGGACTAAAATAATTTTCTACCAGCTTCTGGGTAGAAATGAGAAGAATTAATTTCAAAGATAAAATTTGTTAATACTGATCAAGAAACATCCAAACATTAAATTATGCTATTTTGGCTAAGAGGGAGCACACAAATAGATAGATTGTTTATTAAGTTATAAAATGGTTTAAGGTTATCTTTTACCCATTGTATTCTACCTCAATTAATTTTTTTCTAGTGAATTGTATGGTATTGGATTGTTTCCATACCGTACCAAGGACATAGCTAATATTTTTATTGCCGAACCTTGTAAATTATTGTGTTTATATGGTTGCATGTTTGGTTTGTGTTTTGTATGGAATAATCTCTTTAATATGATGTGAAGGTTGTTTTGAAATTAAAGAAATATAAAAGTAATATATATCTTGGATTCATCCCCTCCTCTTTCGAGTCATACTTGGATCCTGACTTGGAAACATAAATTGAGAGGTAATTTTTGAGTCTGAGGAAGAAGGAGGTTGAAAATTTTGCAAATGTATGAATCATAATTCACAAGGATATAAAGGCATCTAAAAACTACATAAGTATCCCAATACGTATGATTTGTTGAATCTTTTATGGGTTAAATCCATTCCTCCAACAGGAATTTGTCTCACAATCTTTCTCATCGTTTGAAGATATTGTCTCATCTGGTATCAAGATAAAAAATAAATTCTCTATGCAGTATGACATTGATGTAATGAATGATAATAATAGGGCCATTGAACACTCTGGAAAAGGAAAGATGTTAAAGAAGGAAAAAATTTGACTTTCTACCCTACAAAATTTTTGTGAAGAAACACCATGGTACCTTCTTAATAGTTATGGGAGTTTGTTAAAAGTGTGGAAAAAATTCCAACAAGAACATGATTGAAAGGGGAATAAATAAGCTGTCAATTTTCAATGTTATAATTGTATCGATATGGGATATTTTGAAAATTATTTTACTAATTTTCAAGTAAACATTCCCCAGAAAAGGACCGGGGAGTAAGGCCTTGCTTTTGCGATCACAATTGCAAATGTTGAAGTACTTAATGAAGTGGTGGTTGGTACTTTAATTCTATACACAAATTTATCCAAATATTTATTTGGTTTTGTATCCTAAAAATCATTTATATCTTAGAAGATTTATTTAATAATAATATATTTTCAATTCACATTTACAAGGGGGTCACCAATAAATACCACCCATGGAAATCTCTTTGCAATAAAGATGTGTCAAGTAGTTCCCATTATGGTATATAAATATAATTTATCTACTAAAATTATCATAATACCTATGGTTGACTTTGATATAATCCTTGTAATATATTTCATATCAAAATATGATGTGGAATTTTATTATAAGAAGAAAAAAGTTTTGATTTGTGAGGAAGATGTAGAATCGATTATCTTTAGAGAAGAAAAATCATCAACTAATTTTTATCAAAATGCACCACCAATTGCTTTAATAATTGAGATTCTTAGTGATGAATAGGAATTAACAACTTGTTATTAAGAAATATATATTAAAATTTAGGGTGTAGTTATTATATGAGAATATATTGATGTATTTTTAGATGATTTACTTGGACATCCTCCAAAATAAGATGTAGAGTTTACTATTGATTTAATCCCTAATGAAAGACCTATATGAAAAACCCCCTATAGGATAGACACTATGGAATTATTAGAGTTGATGAAATAACTTGAAGAGTTGATTAATAAGGTATTTATTTTCCCTAGTGTTTCTCCATGGGTATCGCTAGTTATTTTTGTTAAGAATAAAGATATATCACTTTGGTTGTGCATTGGCTATAGAGAAATCAATGCTATTACACTAATAAACAAGTATCATCTTCCTCGCATTAATGATGTATCTGATCAACTTCATGGAGCTCAATAATTTTTTAACATTGACCTTCATTCTGTATATCATCAATTGTGTCTAAAAAAGATGATATTCTAAATATAGTATTCTGAATGAGGTATGGTCATTATGAATTACAGTAATTCCATTTTGATTGACTAATGAATCCACTATTTGGATTGATCTAAGGAGCATAGTGTTCAGAGAATATCTTGATGATTTTTTCATAGAACTTTTGGATGATGTCATTGTATACATCAAAATTTATGAATACCATGAGAACCACTTTCAGATTGTTCGGAAGACTCTTAGATGAAATGGACTTTATGGAAAGGTTAGTAAGTGTGAATTCTTTCTCAAAAAAGTCTTTTCAAGGCTATATTATCTCCAATGATGGAATCTCTATTGATCTTACAATGACAAATCACATCCATTAATTTCTAGCACCAATGATTATAACCAAGCTACTTAGTTTTTTGGTTTAACAGGTTTCTATCAGTGTTTCATCCAATAGTTTTCCCGATTTCGAAACTCATTAAACAAGATCACATGTAAAGGGGTTAAATTCATTTGGACAAAAGAGTGTGAATAATTATTTAAATAATCTAAGATTAGATTAGTCAATTCTATTATTGTAACTTTACCATCTAGAAATGATGGTTTTTGATTTATAGTGACGCATCAAGAAAAGGACTTGGTTGTGTCCTTATACAGAATGATATGATTGTTTTTTATGCATCAAGGAAATTGAAAATTCAAGAAAAAAACTGTACATCTCTTGATCTAGATTTACAAGAAACAACCATTTCTTTGAAGATATGTAGGTACTATCTCTATGGGGAAATATGTGAGATATATACTAACAAAAAGAGTATATGATATATTTTCTCAAAAAAAGAACTCAACATGGGAAAAAGAAGATTGATTGAAGTACTCAAGGATTATGATTACACAATACACTACCACCAACAGATGGAAAATAAGGTGTCAGATGATTTGATCAGAGAATACCATGAAGTCATAGACAAATTGAGAGTTGAAATGGATCATATGTTCATTGATATAGTAAATATGGATAAGAGAATTATTGGGGAAGGTGAAACATCACTACTTATTCAAATGGTTTTCAAAATACATTTTATAGAAAGGATAAAATGTTCTCAATCAATGTATGAGATGTTGGAAAATAAAATTAATGTTTTGAATGATGGGAGACTGATTGAATTCATATTTGAAGAAGTGATTTTGAAATTTTGAAAGAGGCATTATGTTCCAGATATACCATAGATAAAAAGGGAATTATTGGATGATTTTCATAGCTCCAATTTCTCTATAAACTATGGTGACACTAATATATATAGTGAGTTGGAGAAACATTTTTAGTGGTAAATGTAAAGAGGGAGATTTTGGATTATGTGTCTTGATGTTTGGATTTTCAATTGGTGAAGGATAGAAGAAAACATCCTAAATGAGTCATTAGACCTCTTCCAATAACTGTGCGGAAATAAAAATAGATTATGATGGAATTTTTCATGGGGATACCAAAGTCTCCTAGAAGAAATGATTTGTTATGGGTTATTTTTAATCATCATACCAGATCAACACATTTTTTTACCGTTTAATAATATTTACCACTTGATCATTTAGAAATACTATATATCAATGATTTCTTAAGACATTATGGTGTACCTGTATCAATTTTTCTCATTGTGATCCCTATTTGATATCGAAATTATGGAAAGGTATTCAGAAGGCCCTAGATACTGAGAATTATTTGAGCATCTCATACCACCCTCAAAATACTGGACAATTAGAAAGGACTATTCATACCTTTGAAGACATGTTGATATCTTTCTCACATGACTTTAATGGTATGTGGGTTCAATATTTATCTCTAGTATAATTTTTTTATAACAATTGATTCCATTAAATTACACAGATGGAACCATATAAAGTGTTATACAGAAAGAGATGTCTACACTAAATTTTTGGGATGATTTTGGTTAAATAAAACTCAGAGGTCCATAACTTTTCTAGGAAATGAAAAAAATGTAAATACTATTCAGACCCATAACCAAATATCTCAAAGTATTAAAAATAACTATACTGATATCCAAATGAAGGATTTGGAATTTTGAGTGGGAGGTCATGTATTCTTAAAGATATCTCAATGGATGGGTGTTATATGATTTATTAAGAAGGGTAAGTCAATTACTAGTTACAATGGACATTTTTAGATTCTCAAATGAATATGAGTTGTATCTTACCCTTTCGAAATGTTTCTAAATCTCTCCAAAGTTCATGATTTGTTCCACATATCAATGTGAAGGAAAAACATTCCAAAACAAACACATTTACTCATTTATTAAGGAATAGAATTGGAACCTGGTCTATCTTATTATGAATATCCAATCAAGAGTCTTGATAATAGAGAACAAATATTTGGGAAATCAGGTGACTCGTCTGGTAAAGGTTCATTAGAGAAACCATAAAATTGAAGAGGCAGTGTGGGAACCTGAAAAACATATGATGAATAACCACTTAATTTTTTTTATAAAGTGACATTTTATAAATTTAGAGGACAAATTATTTATAGGTAATAAGGTAACACCCCAAGCTTTCTTGGTAAACATTCATTTAAATGTTTTAATAGTTTGCGATGTACACAACATCGAGTTCAAGCACACCAAGACCTATCAAAGTGGTCATTTAAAAAGTAGATATAAATAGTATTAAATTATGAAATCTATAAAAGTCAATTCAAAAATTGGCTTACTTTTTTAATTTATAATATCAAAATTATCTTATGGTGAATTTTTTTATTTTTCTAAAAAGTATCAATTTTTTATAAATAGTAAAAAATACCGCATTATTGTAAAAAAACCAACATTTTCCTTTAAATAATTATTTATTTTTAAATTTATTTAAATTAAAAAATAGATTGATAAAAAATTTATTATTCCAATTTTGGTTTTTTGGAAAATTTTACAATATAATTATATATAAAACTTTTATTAAAATTTTGAACGTCTCTTTCACCCCCTTATAACCACATCAGTAGATTAACATTAAAAGTAATGTTACAATTTTATTGAATTTAATTTTGAAGAAAAACATAAAAGGTTGTAATAAATATGAAAATGTAGTCTGATATGATTAAAATAATTTTTTGGGAATATTAACTTTTGAATAATATTTACCATAGTTAAAGATAAATGTAGTTATTAAAGTTAAAAATAATATTATAATAATATAATATTTCCCCAAAACATGTCCCATTTTCAATGGATGAGTGTTGTTGGACCAAAATAAACTATAGGTTTAAAATATTATCTTTTTTAAGAAACATCTGTTTGATTAGGACATTTATTATATTTTATTTAAAGAAGAGTTAAAATGTCATATTCAATTATTAATAATAATATAATTTTTAATATGAGGATATATAAGTTATATGGTTTACTATAAATATTATATAGAATGAAAATATTATTATTTTCAAAATGGTAATTTATTTATCATTTTAGTAAATAAATTATTAAGTTAAACTATGACACAACAATAATGGAATAATATAATTATTAAAGGAAGAATCAATTAAATGATATAAAAAATATTAAAATAAATATAATTTTAATTAATTGATTACATATAAGAATTTTATAGACAATATATACATTTTATTAACATATTGGAAGTAGGTTTTCTATGTTATCATGTTGGTTTTATATTTTCGAAAATGAAAATTTGGAAAAGTTTCAAAATTTCTAGAAACGATACTTTAAAATAAATAATATTTAATTAAATGATATTAAATATATATAAATCTCTGGTTCATCCAAATAGCTAGTATAATGTTAAAATTTTCATAAATTATACAATTGGGATTCTTTTTAAATTTTACAGTAACTATATTAACCATATATTATAAAAGGACAAGTAAACACGATAAGAGTTAAACTATTTAACTAAGGGTTAAATCCCAACGTTAAGATTAGTCTTTTGAAATAAACTTTTCTAAAAATAATTTTATTATGGTATTTAGACCCGTAAATGTATTATTATTGAAATGAATCACTTTGGATCTATTTGAAACTGAGAATAAATTTATAATAAATTTATATTTTATGATTTTCCATAAGTGCTCCTCACCTCTCTTATAAAAAGGAATCGTTCTTTCTCATTGATTCACACATATAATTCCATATATATAAGCCACCCCTGCACACTTATCCTTCCAAAATACCTCACATAATCCCATATTACATACTTTTTGAATAAATTCGTCCTATGGATTCATTTTGTGAAAATCAAAAAGAGATACCCGAAAAGAGGTAATTGTTTTATCACCACTTTCAGAGTTCTCTTCTTCTAAAAGTTCTTATTTCTATGTTGTTTCAATTTAAAATTAATAATTATATTATTATTCATATACTAAGATGTTCTTATGATTATGTGACAACAATATTTCTCATTTTATGAATCATATGAATAATTGTATCACCATGCGTGCATAAGTACGACTTACCATCTCCATGTTGTGGTGTAATTTTTTATTCAACACTACTTTAATTGAATTGGTATAATAATGAGTATAATATATTTTAAAATTGAATATAACATGGTAATTATTATTTATTTGAAATATACCATCCAGTCCCATACCATTTAACCATCAAGGGAATGATACCATCGCTTGTGTGTGCGTATAACCTATAGTCTCCATGACATGGTGAGATTCATTTTCCCTGTTAACCATTCAAGAATGATTATAAAATTTATAAGATGAGTAAAAATTATAATTTTGAACAAAATTTCATTATTTATAGGAATAAAATACATCCTATTCCTAGAAAACATGACTTACATGACAAAACATTAATGAAAATATGATGTGGTTACCACCCGAAACTACAGTAATATTAAAATATTATTACAAAAATGATATAAGAGGATCATATATGATATCTCAAATATGTATATTGTCTTGGTATAATTTAATAACATGATTTAACAATTATACAAGAGGTTAATTCACCCTTTACTAAAGAATGTTCATGGTGAGGGTTAATTTCATAATCTCGTTTTTATTCGAGTTTAGTTATACTTAAGTATCTATCAGGACATCCTTATCATCTATATCTATGTTTCTTAAAATATAATTCAAAATATTATCAAAAAATTGTTTAAATTCATTTTTACCCATGTTATAAATTTTATAATTTTTTTTTAAAGGAATCATTCCATATTTTTCCAAACGAGAAACTTTATAACATTTTCAAAATTTTATAGAATGATTTTTTTATCTTATACAGAATAAGAGACTCTATTACTCCATTATGATTCCTCAACATTTTGAAGTGTTCCTTACAATCATAAAAGGTTTCTTTAAAAAAAAATATTTATTTTATAATAATCTGGATTATAAATGATTTCAACGTAAAAATGAGATATTTTTTCCTAAAGATTTTTAATAAATTTATTATCTTATTTTCATATATATCAAAATACTATTTTGGATTTTATGCTTATATGATGTCGATTTATTATTATAAAATATTCCATATTGTATTGACAGTTCTAAGATATGTTTGACTGTGTTTATTCTATTTTTATAACATTCATAGTTTATGGTTAAAGTGTCAATATCTCGTATGATAGTTTTAATATGAATGTTTATGTTATGTTTCACCATTTTCATAAAAGGAATGCATTGGACTTTGTAAGTGATGGGAAAGGCCCGCTATATCCTCTCGATGTATTAGTAGGTCTGATGAGTAAAACAAGTGTCTTGGAACAATTCCTTGATTATATTATTATTTATGGTCTTGGAATGAGGCCTTGAAATTATGGTAATGATGTCAGGCATTGTGCATTCCCTCATTATGAGTTTAGTTTTTGATAATGCATGTGATTATTTGACGATTATAATATCCATGTGAATGTTTAAATAGAATTATTTTATTTTTTATTTCTATAAAAAACTGAAGATTATGTTTAAAAGGAATGTGTTTCAACTTTATACATTTCTTTAAAAAGTTTATTATTATCTGTGATAGTTTTTGATATATTGTTTATCCTTTTGGATCATCACATCTCACCCCTTTCTTATGTTTCATTTTCCCTAAGATGCGAAGAAGTAATTTTATGACTATCTTGTATGGATAATCTAAGGGATATGACTCTTTCAAAAGGAGAAATGATGATGCTTTCATTACATCATGTAATGTATAACCTATGTTTGTGTCCTGTTTTTCCAAGTCAACTAAACTAATTGGCCCTTTAGGATTTGATTTCTTATGATCATGCCAATGTAATAAAATAATGCAAAAGCATTGGGTAACTAGTGTTGGGGAAGAAAATATTTGGTAAATTAGAGATGTTCTTAACACCACCATTCCTTGATATAATGGTCCACCTAATGGTTCACTAGGTTAGAAAGGTTTAACTATGTGGTACTGTCAATTATATAATGTTGTAACCCATTGAATGATATGGGTAGATTTTGAATGGGTGAGTCAAGAATCAAATTAGATTATAAGGTTCAATTTAATATCGATATTTGATTGATGAATCTATTGAATTATGTATCATTTTAATATTAGATGTTGAGAGCATCGGTCTCCAAAAGTCTCATCACAGTGGATTCCTTATGAGGGAATGAATTTCTAGAAGAGGTGTTGTTACAATTACTATAAAAGAGTGAGTTCAAGATGAAATTTACATTTTATATAATAGTGTATAGGTTTATAAATATTTTTATTCCCACAAAGTAAATATTATACATTTTAATTCATCACAGGATGAAGGATGGATGTCAAATACAGATAATAAATAGTTATTAGTATGTTTATGAGATCATATTTATAATGATTTATTTGAAAATAAAAATTAAATTACCAAAATACTTTTATGGATATTCAGTGTACCAAATGATAATGTTAAAACTTATATTGGTTTTTAATTAAAGGTTATATGTTCTATAGAAAGAGCAATATTAACTCATTATGATGAAAAAAGTAGAGTGAAGATTATGTTAAAAGTGATTCACGTATGCAGTTCCAGGGATATAAATTCAATTAATGTGAATATTTCATATTTCAAGATCATAGAATAGATTTATGAGTTATATTATACATCATTTAAATTGTTCATTTTACATTGAAAATGGGTTGACAACCAGAGTATAGTGAAAGTTAATGAATTGGAATTTCAGAATGTGAATTTCAATGTGAAAGGGTATAATTATTAGCTAGTAATATATGAATCACAAGAAGTGGGGGTATTTTATTTATTATATCTAAAAAAAGAATTGGCTAATTTTACTATTGGTAACTAAAAAAATTGTATTTTCATATGAAAATATAATTAAAGACATCCCTTTCATTGGGAGATCACAATCATTTAACAACTATCCCAATGCAGACAATGCCTTGTACATTATAGGGGAGTATAAAGAGGTGATCTGGATACTAGATAGTGCATCCAAATCCTTTCAAACATAAAATAAAAACATGAGAGTTAAATAAGAAGGATAAATTATAATTTAATACGCCATGATTTTTCTCAATATATTATGTATTATCTACTACATTGATATAATCAAAATTAAATGTTTTACTACTCATGTAGATAATGAGTTATACATATGATGTTTTTACCAACATTGAGGGAGAATAGATAGTATATTTTGGAACTACAAAATTATTTTGTGATCAACAACAAGTTGATGATTAAAACAATAACTATATATCATTACTGGGTTAAATAAATATATCAAGGCAATGAGAAAGGATATAATTTTTTAGGTTGGATAAAATCAATGCAACTAACCTATTGACCTTAACAAGTCAATTTTCATTAGTTATGTTTAGATAATAAAGATAATGAGTTCATGGATTGATATAGATATGGGGATCCATGTCTAGCTTATATTTAAGGAAAACCTTGGGTAAGATATTATGGTAATGTTACGATATACATTCTCTATTTTACCAAAAAATTAATTAATAAAACGCTGATTTAAATTTCATTATCCCTTGAAAAGTTAATTTTTTTTAAAATGATTTTCATAAGAAATGTTTCTCAGTTACCATTGAAAAATATCATATTGGATTCCATAAATTTCTTAAAAAGAATCAACTCAGGGATGCTGAGGGGAAAGTAAATCCACACCCACTAGTTACTTATAAACATGCTATAATTTATGATAGAGATATAACTTTCATTGGTCATCATGATGAGAATTCATTTCACATGAATTGTAGTAAATAATATTTTATTTGAAATTATATATTTTACCCATTTTTATTCAAAATTAATAATTTATGAAATTGTAAAGGAGTGATGAATATAAATAATTTCAAACAAAACCAATGTACCCCTACCATAAACCAAGGACAGAGTATACTCCCCTTGAAACTGAAATGGTATGTATTTTAAATCTATAATGAAAATTTTATATGACATGGAACTATATATTAAATTTTTTAATGAAGATTGATGTATAAAAAGTTTAATCCACTTACATCCCAAATCATATTCTATTGAAGGAGTCCAATAGAAAAAAAAGATTTTAAAATAGTTTTTTAAAACACATGAGAAGTATACGAAACATGCACAAGTATGACATAATATAAATTTATTATGATTTATAAAAGTAGTACATAAAAATATCTATATATGTATTTTTTGTTTTTTATATGGTTTAAAAATAATAATCATCATCAACCATACCTAAAGAAAAACAAAATTTTGTATCATTGAAGGGGATAGAACAATATGGTCATGTTAGAGGTTCATGTTTTAGAGTGTCACATAAAATAAATTTTGAGAGTAAAAATATATTGGTATATGTGTTGTCACCTCAACCCTCGTAGCCCAAATTCGATGTCTTCATTTTTATATTAGCATTAGATACAATAAATTTCATCCCAAAAGAAAAAATAGTTTAGTATTCATAGTAAAAAATATACCTACATGATTCTCGCATTACATTTGAAAACACAAATTACTACATAATTTGTTTTTAGATATTATAATTATTCCCTCTATAATATACTTAAATATCATTCATAGTATGCTTCCTATATTCTTGAGAACATAACCATATTAAGGGTGACCTTTAATACTCAATAAGGTTTATGTACATTGGAAGCTATCATGAATTAATATATAATAATCAATATGTAAAGGTAAATAAATAAACATACATTCCATTACAACAAAATCACAATCATGATAAGATAAGAAATAATCTGTTTGTAAAGATAAATAATTAAACATGCATTAAATTTATAAAATAACTTGACTATGATAATTAGATAAAGAATAATTAATATGTAATGGTAAATAATAGAACACACATTTCATTAAATCAATAAACTGACTATCCTAAATGGATAAGGCATAATAATTATGAAAATCATTATAAATAAACACACAGTCCATTTAATAAATAATATGAATAACATAACTAGATAAGGTGTAGTAAATATTAAAAGATAACTAACTAAAAAATGTTCTATTTATTGGATGACTCGATCATAGATATAATGATACCTCTACCTTCATGATCTTTCATTGGGACATTTTAAAATTGATGTGTAATTATACACCAAAAACCCATTCCACAAAGAATTTACAAATGATTCATCTCATAACACTACAAATTAATAATGAGGATATCTATAATTAGGCCCCATCCATATATACATTTCCAAATCCTTGATCATATATTGAATAATAAATTTACTTCATGAATAACAGACCTTACCATTTAAAATATGTATTGTAGAAAGAATACAGATTACAAATATTTCCCTAGTAAATCAAATAACTTTGAAATTGAGACTTTTTATGTTGAAATGAGATACAGTTTAAGAAATAATCATATCCATGATAAATAATATGGATATTTTGGGGAAATTTAATTTCCAATGATCCGAGTAAAGTGAATATTTCAAGGGAAAGTTAATGACTAAAAAAATGAATCAAGAAAGTGAATATCAATACACCCCTAGGACAAGATGATCATAAACCATCCAAATGAATAGAAATTATGGTATCAATACAAAATATCCCTACTCGAGTATATTTAAAATAATGGGTTTTTGTTGTCTATGAATGGAAATACCATTAAAATATCCTTAAAAAATATGTGGAAAATATCCATTTCATTTTGAAAATAAACATTTCAAACTAAATGATTGTAAAACATTTTGAAAAAAAATTTATATGAAAATAACCATGAAAATTTTAAATGAATATTTGAAAACATGCAGTGGTCATGGTTGTAGGAAATTCCGTACAAGCCATGTTTGTTAAAACAAATATTCCATTCACTATTTTAGAAACATCTAAATGGGTGTCGATTTGAAATTGACATGAATATTACTTTTAAAAAATTTTAAAAATGACTAAAAGGGTAAAAAGTTCTCCAATAAATCAATTTTAAAAGGTTAATTGTTTTATAAAACACGGTTTTCATTGATAATAGATTTTTGACCTAATGTAGAAATGAATCCGGATTTTCATAAATGGATTTTCTCAATTATATTAAGTAGAAATGAGTGAAAAATGGTACTATTAATTTAAAAATTCTTAAATAACCTGGGGAGAATAAAGATAAAAGGTTTATTAAAAAATTATCAAATAATTTCCATCAATGGAAACTTAATTATAAAAAACACCTATTAAAATGATATTTTGAAATAAACTCTTCAAAATATCATAATTTTGAAGTAATAATTAAATAGAGATTAAATTATGCGATTAAAATGTGAATAAACCAAAAATAATATTAATTAAGGATTAATAAAATCAAAATTACATACACATATAATCTTATAATGTATGTGATGATGAGGAAGTAATAAAACCCAATGAATAGAAATTGAGTTATGAAATTCATTACCACTTGTTAATTTTCAACTCAAATACCATCAGATGAAACAATTTAAAATGAATCTTAAAATAACATGAATTTTAAATTATTCATGATATTACATTTTAATGGGCTTGTATATACCCCATATAAATTAAATTTGTGGAATAATATTACAATATGTCTCAATGAAGGGAAATTGAGACGAAGTCCATTTCATCACACTTCCTTTTGGTTTAAAAAACATTAACCTACGTAATAGTGATTTTAAAATTGTTGTTTTTATAATAGAGTAATATTAATATTTATAATTTCATATATGACCCTTTTATATCATCTTATCACCCAATAATCAATAATGTTTCATTATTTTCATTAGTTTGGGTATTAATTGCCTTGTTTTTGCATTCGTGATATGCCAGGACATGTTTTGTTATTGTACATAGGATATAATTAATTCATATCCATAATTATAATAATTTAATAAGTATCATATTTACTCAATATATACATTATTATAACCACTATTAAACATTGGTCGTGGAAAATGAATTCCATCGCTACGTGGAGTTGATAGGCCACACATACACATGAGTGATGATATGAATCCATATATGGGTGAAAGGGTAAGGAATTGGGGGATATATTAAATGTTATGAGTCAATATAATTTCATCTATGACAAATATATTCATTAATTTTATCCTTATTACATTATATGTTAATGGTAAGTGAATAATGACTCACATCGCTTCGTGAGGCGGTAGTCCACCGTACACATGAGCAATGTTGTCATATTTTAAATGGAATGGAATGTAAGAATTAATATGTGATATTATAATGAAAAAACTTATATATATTATTAATATTTTATATAAACATTAATGTCTCCCATATATATAACTATGAGAGGTTGTTATGAAAAAAAAGTTACATTGATTCACAAGGTGGTAGTCCTCCGTACACATGATCAAAGATATAATTTACCATTTGATTAAAGTGGATATAGATAAATATTATACCATAAACATAATAAAATTTCATAATATGGGAGATAAGTATTTATTATTTTTAATTATTAAAACTATAAACACCACAAAATATATTCCATGCACTTTGTCGAAAAATTCATGATGTGACCCTCACTTAGGAAAAAATAATAATTTTTTTGTAAAATGTGTCTTCATGATGGAAAACGATGTAGGATAGACTTCATATTCCATAATAAAACTCTAGAATGAGGGATAAGTGGTAATATCCACCCCCTCCTGTAGTTTGCTATGGATTTCCATGATCTATGATGAAAAGTATTTGATGGATTAATATTCAATTTTCATGTTTCATACAAAAATATTAGTTCTATTTTCCATATCAATAATTGTATATCTCTTTATGATATTTGATTTTACTAGACTGGGATCCCAAACTATCCCAGGGATCAAATGTTATAGCACACGAAATATGGAAATAATTTATAATGGAATGGTGTCACTGCGTAAGTCATCTACAAATTCCATTTAATAAGGACCTATACACAGTCCCATATATGCATGGTCATACACACAAGCCCATTTGTAAAGGTCCACTGGGTCCTATAAATAGACCCCTCCACCTCAAATTTTGAGGGGATGACCGAACTGCAAGATGACGAATCCCAGAGAGGGCTCTTGGTGTAGAGCTCATTCACCCAAGTAGTCCATAAATACATGGGAGACCAACCATGGTATACCTTTACTAGGAGAGGCCCCCATACTAGGACATGGGTGACCCATACCAATGCGAAGAAACTAGGTAGAGTACCAATTTGGCCCACCTTAGTGGAGCACCTATATGACCCATCTTTTCAGGGCACCTTCACAACCCATCTTCATGACCCACTTGTGTAACCAATCTTCAAGAACCACCTAAATGAACCAAATACTTCATAACACAGTGGATAATCCCCCTATCCCCCACTCTAGATCAGTTTCGGGCTATAGTCCCAACCCTCCTGCCCGATCCCTTCGCTTCTTCATTGACCCCCATGAAAAATATAAATTTTCACCACAAAAGATTTTTATTGGGTCGATGAAATTTTTTCATGCGTCTTATACAGACATAAAATCCTCATATGGAATAACATGATTTGAGATACTCCTCCACCTTACTCAAAATTCCATAAGTCAAAAAATTCCTCTTGGACTCATTCTCATGTTGTGAGGTCAGATTCACTTCTTGGATTCCTTGAGTAACTTGAGTTGATACACTCCACCAGAAACTTTTCAAATATCATCACCAAACTCCTATTCCAGTTTTAATAATAAATGGGAATCCTTCTTAAGAGTAATCCCCAAACAAACCTAAATTGTGTAGCCATTCCAGTTTAAGCCTCTAGCCTTTCTTTTGGGAGGTTTCACTCTTTCTCCTACCCACCATTGCATCCTTCACATTCCTTACATCCTTTCCTTGTATTATCATCCAATGATAAACCCATAGAGGGGTTTGTCATTTCCCTAACCTCTTATATTATAGACTTGACCTCTTCTGACCTATCCTTGACCTATTTCTCCATAACTATGACCTCTTCTGCTAAATCCCCATCGTATTCTTTTGTAGCTCTCGCATCTTCCACCATCGATGGAGGAAATGTGTGTGATTTATCAAATCTTTTTCTTCTTTTTTTTATGACATCGATCATGAATAACATGGGATTAGAGGTTAGTTATGATCTTAGCCTAAACACAATCAACCTGAAGGATTGAACAATGGAACTCTGATTCATGTTAATCGGGATACGTAGGAATCCCACTTGGGGCCCTAGCTCAATTGACATCCTCATTAGGAATAAGTCCCAATCATAATTCCATTAATCTGGGTATCCTCCTCATAATTAAACCCTATATTAATCCCCAAGATCATAAAGATATAATATATAACTCATGGAATTTCTCACAGGGGTATCCTTCCCAAAATTAATCCCCTAACCTATCATCTCAAAGGTCTATACACCCCTGTGAGACTTACCGAACTATGCATGATTTGATTCCCATATTAATGGGATACATAGGAATACTCCCTGGGTTGAAATCCAAATCATAAATCAATCATGTTCTTTTTTGGTTCATATCGCCAATATTGTGTAATTTAACTTCGAAGATTATATCCCTTCTAGGTTCTTGAGGCTGTTTCGGCTTAAGTCCCACACTAAACATTAACTATGAACCTTTCACCTAGGCATCCTCTCCACATTGAGTTAAAATGTACAATTGGGTCATCATCACATGACCATAATTGTTATCTTGTTCCCCATTAAGTAGCATCGAACTATGTGGGTTTTGTTTTCTTTCACAAGGATACATAGGAATCCCATTTATGGGTTTAATCCCAACATCAAACAATTCCCATATCCTTGGATGATGATAAATTCTAGATTGACCTTCATCTACCTATATGAAAATAAACTTCATAGTTCCCCACTATGTGGAAAGAAAAACTTCATCATCCTAATAATGACCATATAATATCTAAGTAGTATATAAGAGGATAACATCAATGGAGAATCGAAGATATATAAAATTATTTTCATTGATAGAGAACCTCAGTTACAATTAGATGATTATAAATTCCATAAACACTAATAATTGATTTTTAATCTTGGTATGAACAACATAATTCTTGGGAATTAATAAAGTATTCTTGAACATATCTTAAATTTATAAGTGTACCTCATATTAAGTAAAAAATTACCCCCAAAATGGTGTGATGAGCCCAACCACCCATCCTCTCAACCAATGCATGTTCTTAAGCATCCTGTGTCAAAATCCATAATGAGTGTATTTTATTGAAAAGTTGGTGCCTATAGATACAGAACTATTGGGTGTTTCAAGTTTCAAGAATTAACTTGTTGGAAACAGTTTAGAAACATTAAACCATCATATGGCACAAAATATGATGGAAATGAACACATGATTAAATGTAGAAATCAATAAAGAAAATGACAGATCTTTGTTAAAATTTAAATTATCTAAGAGAAACCTCTTTTATATCTCCACAAAAGAACCCCAAGGATGCTCGTTGGGAGGGGATCCCTAGAATGTGAATAAGGACGTTGGGGAGACACTCTTTGAGTATTTTTTAGAGTCAAATGGATTTTAAGGTTTGAAAAAAGTTAGGGGAGGAAGTACCCATTTTTAATCGGGGAAAGGAGAATTCCTTGGAAAATAAATGGAAATTTCCCAAAAGGATCCAAAATAAAAAATTCATTCGGATGAAAAAATATTCCTAATTTATATATATTGAAAATTGGGAAGTATAAGGAAGCAATATTTCTAGAAAATAATATTTTGACAATTGTTTTGGTTATTTTAACTACCATCTTTTTTAGATTTAGCCATAATAAATCCATTTTTACCTTAAAAGTGATAAATAGTTTATATTTATTTCAATATTCATTTTGGTAAAAAATATTATTTGAATTATTAGAAAATATAAAATATTTTTATTCAAAATATTGTATCAATTTTTCACAATTTAATTCATTGAACTAGAAAATTTTAATTTAAAATTAATCCCACATACACAATGAGAAAGCATGTTCTAAATGAAAAAATGTTCAAAATATTACAATGTTTTTATATCAAAATTCAATAAAATGATTCTACTAAAAAAATTATTAATAAATATAAATTTGAACTAATATTAATTAAAATAAAATTTTAAATAAGATTATTTTTATAAATAATTTAAAATAAAATATAGTTTTCTATTAAAATTCAGCATTTTCCCAATTCATCAAAAATTAAAACATATAAGAAAAATATTATAATTAACCAAAATATAATTTCTATATACGGATTTCAAAAATGAATTTTGTTTTTTAAGTATATTTTCTAAAATTTGAAATAATTAATTTTAAATTATGTGTGTAATTGGTGACTAGTGCGGCTTTTAGAAAAATATAGTTTTTCAAATAAAAAATTCTTTTTCTTTTAAATGATTATAATTTTATTTATTATCAATATATGACAATAATTTTCATAATTTATTTATTGTCATTCATACCCTCAAAATTAACATTTAGGTTAAAATGGTATATTACATTACAGTTCATTTATACTTGATGTTGTGTGTTCCACAAGATATTGAATATATTAAATTTATATAAACATATATCATGATTTATCTAAACTTATTATTTTATATCACATAAGATATCAAATACAATGTTATTATTTTAGAATATTGAGGTGTTACATTCTCCCCACCTTAAATAAGTTTTTTCCTCACAATTTAAACTTGATCCTGGAAATCAAGGGTTTGTTATTAAAATTTTGTTTATTGAAACCCCACATTGTAAAAAGAGTTAACAAAACATCCAATTAATAAGTGAGAAAGTAAAGTACATAGTTCATATGAAATAACACACAACTATGGTTTTTAGTATGAGAAAATTTGTTGAAAGTGATGATGTATTCATGGAATAAAAGAGAAAATAGTTATTGATAATGACTAAGGTCATTGATCATAAGAAAGTGAATGATCAATGGAATGTTATGGAACATAAAACCATAAATATATGATCATTTAAAATTCCACCTGATTCATCAAATATGAATGTAATAAGATAATTTTTTTCAAGATCCACACTCTAATGTTGTGTATTGATTTTACTATCAATGAAATTTATAAAGTATATATACTTTATATGATTCTATTTTATAAGAACAATTTAATCCTTTGGTCATTCTTTGATCAATTTCCAATTCTTCTTTGAATCAAACAATTGAATTTCAAAAAAATGATTTTTTATACCTGAAGCACTACAATTAAATGTTACTAAATCATAATATCCATAAAAGAGTGAAAATTATTTCCATATGTATTTAACTATTTTTTAAAACTAATATTTTTCTCACATGTTATCCTATATGATATATTAATAACTAAACCCCAAAAGTAACGCCATTGTTTCATCATTAATATTAAATTTTTAAATAATTTAACTAAAAATAATGAAATATTAACCAGGGAATCACATAGTCTCGTGGTAGGAAATCAACCTTTATTGTCATTCAGTGATGGTTTTAATCCCATCGGAATTTTCAAATTCAATAGGTTGTCCTTTTTCCGAAAATAAATTCATATAATTCCTATAACATTCTCAAATTGTAATGACCCATAGTTACTTCAACATCAAAGACAAGATAAACCATAAAGGATATAAATACCTTTATACATTTTCCACATAATTTAATGTTATTCTTCTATATATAATCTTTCATATTCTAAATCAATAGGTTGTAGTCCCATAATTTTTTTTCTAAAATATCATTAATCATGTTATGTTGCTAACAAATTTGTTTTCAGAAGGGGTGTCTTGGATTTTAATCTTATGATCAACCTTAAACTAAAAAACCATAGATGGTATGCGTAACTCTTAAATTAATGAAGAAATAGATGCTTCATAATGTTTTACTTGATCTTTAGATGTTTCCTGGTTCTAATAAACAAAATACCATTAGTATAATACTTCTAAAATTTAATTCATGAATCCAAACACATAAATACATCACCCATTTTATTTCAACATAGGTCCTTCTTTTTTCTATGGGATAACCTTTAGAATAGAAAATTGACTCAGATAATTCCTAATATCCCCATATTTAATACAATGAACAATAAATATATCCCTAGGATACTATTTGTTTTGATAAAATGCACTCTTTATTTTTTCTCAAGAATTTATATCTTTATTCCCTTCTTCTCCACACATAAAACATTTTCCCATTCCTTTAAGACACATTATTTTCAATATAATACACATTTTAATTAACATAGGTCATTTATTTTTATCAGCTATTCAAATCATTCATAATTTTTTTAGGAAAATATTAATAATCCTAAAAATATACCACGGGAGTGTTAAACTTGTTGTGCAGTAAGGCCTAGTTTTATGCACTAGGTGATGATCAGGTCAATCCCAATACAATAAATTCAGAGTTATTACCTCTTGGTACATTGGCTATAGAACCACTTCCACTTGTATTATCTGAACATTCATATATTTCAATAAAACCCCACAAAATATATACCATAAAAACATTAGAATGGTATTAGGTACTTATCCTCAAAATTTATTATATTTTTATTATCCTTAATCTATATTTTTATAAATATAGTTCCTAATGATTCTACTAATATTATTCTAATACCAATTATAGATACTACAACCCCAGTAGCCTATAGATGGTGCCTTCTTTATTAAATTGGAATAAGATGCACAAAATTGCATCATGAAGGTCCAAAGAGTTTAGTAGTATTGGTAAACTATATTCATATTTGATTACAATATTACATTTTAAAACACAATTAATAACGTTTTTTCTCAAAAATAACATTATTTCCTCTTGAATATTATTATATATCATTCATAGTACATTTAATTGATTATTGGGAAAGGAATAAAAATAAAGATGAGCTCAAATTCACATTAAGGTTTATGTACTATAGAATCTATCATGAAATAATAATGAATAATTAATACAAAATGGTGAATAATTGAACAATAATTCGATTTAAACAGTTTGAGTATCATGATATGATATGGCACAATCAATATAAAAATGTATATAATTTAAAACACAATACATTTAATCAATATCTTGAATAATATAATTAGATAATGACTAATCAATATTGAAAGGTAAATAATTGGACACATATTTCATTTAATCAATAACTTGTCTATCATAAATGTATAAGGAATAATAAATATAGAAAAGTAAATATCTAAAAACAAATAACATTTAATCAATAAACAATGAATAAAAAGCTTCCAAAGATAATATCATTTGAAAATCTCATGGATAAAAAAAATGAACTCTAAATGTAGGAAATGAATAATTATTTAACGTCATGATCTTAGGCATCATGAGACCACTACAATCCATATCTTTCTTTATGATAGTTTAAAACTAATTGGTAGTTATATACTAGAAACCCATTTAACTAAGGCTAGCCAACTGATTCATCTCACGAGACTACTGATTCATCTATGGGATGTCAATAACAAGGACTAACCCACATCTACAAGGCCAAATAATTCCATTTATATAAAAAAACAAATTTATTCATGAACAACATACCGTAACATTAAAAAAACTATATTGAAGAAATAATATGTATTATCAAATTTTCCCCAACCAATCAAATAAGTTTCAAACTAAATCACAGTATGAAGAAGTGAGAAATTGTTCAAGTAATAAGAATATCAATGATAAATAAAATAGATATTGTGGATAATTTTAATATTCAATTATATTAGGTTATAAAATATTTATATGATATAATTACTTAATCAACATAATTATAATAATGGTATATATATCATATTTGTTTTGGGAGATAAATTATCAAAACCACTCTTAAATGTTGGGAATGTGAAATTAATTTATTCTATAAATGAATATGGTAGGTTACATAATATATTCATTAATTTATCCTTATTACATTTCATGTATTGTATAAGTTAAAAACTATTCACATCGTTTTTTGAGGCGGTAGTACACCATACACACAAGCGACATTATCATATTTTAAACGTCTTGGAAACTAAGAAGGCATGTGTGATATTTTAATTATACAAGAATATATATATCATAAATAATATATTTAAATATTAACCACATAATTATATCCAACTGTGATAGGTGCTAATGGAAAATTATTTACATCTGTTCGTAGGGATATACACTTCCGTACACACAATCGACAATCTCATTTACCCTATGATGGAAGCGGATATATATACATATTATTATATCAACATAATAAAATTTCAGTATATGGTAGATACTTGTTTTACAATATTGGAATTTTTAATACATAATTTATGGTGTAAAAATAATAAAAAAATTAAAAGATCTTTGTTAAGACAATTAACTTCTAGAATAGAAACCTCAGTTGGATCTCCTATTAAGGATCCTTGAGATGGACTTTTTAGATGACCAACCATAACAAAACGTGACTAATTAAGTTTCTATGAAAATTTGGAAGGTTTAGGTTTACACAAAGGGATTTTGAGTTTTGAAAAAAGAGAGGGGAGTTAGCATCCATTTATAAGTGGTGAAAAGTGACCACTTGGAATTTACGTGGAAATTTCCCAAAAATACCAAAAATGATAGTCATTCATATTAAAAAAAATATTAAAAATTACCATAGATTATATATTGGAAAATATAAGGTTGAAATATGGCCATAAAAAAATATTTTTACAAGTTTTTATATCATTTTAACAATTATTGTTTAGTTTAACCCCCAGTAAGCCCATTTTGACATTAATGGTGGTAAATATTTTTTATTTTTTCACAATTAATTTTGTTTAAAAATTATGATGAACATACTAGATAATATAAATTTTTCTGATTTAAAATATACATTCCATTTTTTTAAATTCCATTAACATAATTAGAAATTTTTAATTTAAAATTAATCTCACAGACATGACTTGATAACAAGTTTTAAAAGAGAACAAATTCGTAAGTTAAAAATAGTTTTATGTAAAATTTCATTATGAAAATGGTTATAATGTGAAAATTTTGATTAATATATATATTGAAAATTGAATAAATTTTACTTTATAACTAATTAAAAATATAAATTCACATTAAAACTAATTTTTATATATTTGGTCCATAGGGGTATAATTAAATTCATTGTTTTATACTATTCATACAAATATAAATATTACAATAAAATAAAAACAATCACCCTAAGATAATTTTGATATTAAAATTTTGAGAACAGATTTTATTTTATTCAAATAAATTTTCTATATTTGGTAAAAAAATAGTTTTAAATAATGTGCGCAAAGCCCTAAGAAACATTTTTTTTAGAAAAAATACAGTTTTTTCAGAAATAATTCATTTTTATTTTAAATGGATCTTATTTTTTCTAATCAATAGATTACCATTATTTCTATAATTTAGATAGTATTATTCATAACTATTAATTTAATATCTAGGTTATAATGGTATATTATATTACAGTTCATTTAGACTTGAGGTTTCGTGATCTGCATTGTATCAATGAGATTAAATTTAAAGAAATATATTTCATTGGTTGTTTAAACATTATTTTGCATGTTTTATATGATATTGAATAAAATGTTATTATTTTATAATTTTTTTTGTTACAAGATACATATGATATGATGAATGTACTGTAGGTTTAAATAAGATATTTGAAAAATATTATTTTGTGGTCTAGTTTGGTGGAACAATGTTTGTGAAATGATCAAAGCCAACTGAAAGTGGAAGAACGATCAGTACATGAAGACCAAAACTACCCATATATTTTAGGTTATCCAGTCCCCTCAAAAACTTATATTTTCTTAGGTAATCAATTTTTTCATTACTCTTTCTATTAAATGTGGATCAAACAACTACCAATAAATGTATATTACTTTAATTCAGCATCTTGGAGATGTATATGTTTTATATCTATCAACTCTAATGTATCACCTTGTTGTGAAAGGTATGTTTAATAATATAACAAAATACATTATACATGACAAATAACTCCCAAAATATCACATGAGTTTGGGTATTAAGTCATCTCATTAACTTATAGATGATTTTTTTATTCCTCTTGATGATCTGGATGTTACAATGGTCAATGATGCTATTGGAAAATTTGTATCATGGTCATATAGTCTTATAAATATACATGTGGTATGACATTAGAAAAAAATAAAATAAAAACCTTTTAATAACAGATGAAAAAGTTTCAAAAGTGAGGTTTTTTATTATATATGGATAAAAATTAAAGGGAAACAAAGGGTCATATCAAGTTAATCCATTGAATAAACCATGAAAATAAAAGGACCTTATAAGAGTAGATTCTTTCTTCCAATCCCATTTCACCACATATTAGCATTAAAAGTTAATGTATGCAACACATTCGATGATATAGATATGTCCTACATTTAATATTAAGAAGAAATATTTTGAAATATCTTTATAGGAGTGGTTGGTATGGAGATTATAAATGAGGTTATGATGTTTTGATGCTTGGGAATCTTCGTTGTGAATAAATAATAGAGTTACATTTTCTCAATCCATTCGTTCAAAAAATTATCTATTAGGATTATTAAGGAAAATAACTATTCATATTTTCTACAAGAATTAATATTACTACTATATATTGGGAAATCATTGTGAATCACAATTTGGATTCATTAATCCCCATATAATTTATTCGCAAAAAAATTATTTAGAAGTGAATAAAATTGATAAGAAAAAGGTTAAACTAAGTGAGGTGTTTGAGAATTAAATAATAGGTTACCAAATATTATTGATTCCTATAATGTATGGGTATCACTTTGTGATATGTTCAAATAAAATATATTTCCCTTTTTTTCATTAATTATTTGTTTTTTTAGGAAGAACAAGATACTGATCACAATCATTTTAGATACCCCAAATATATTATTTTTTGGATCCAATGCATTGACCTCCATCAAACTGACCACACATGACGTGCATTGTGAATTTTTAATGCATGAAAATCAATGTTTTACAGATAAACATAAAATTATATGTATTGTTTTGTGATTTAAAGGGGATTTTTTTGTAAAAAATATAGGCTTAGTAATGGTATTTGGTCATTCATAGAAAAAATGAATCATTTAGATTGACTCAAATTCAAACAATTTAAGGTATAAACAAAAATATTTAACTAATAAAACAAATTTCATTAGAATTTACTTGTTTTGGTCAATTTTTTTGTATTGTCTGAGTGATATAACATTAATTATTATGGATATTATGTTTAAAAATATATGAATGATATCATATATCATCAAAAGACTATCACCCCCAGATTGGTATTTTTCATATGGTAATTAAAATTTCATTAAAAATATTTCTTAATCAATATTTTTTATATTTTCATAGTACAATGAAGACTACCAACAATATAAATATTCAAAAGAAGAAGTAAATTAGTAATGAGATGAGTGGGAAGAGTACATAGTGTTAGAATTCTTTAAACATCAAATTTAGGAGATTGTCAATTATATTTGTGATCAATTATGAGCTATTACCTTAGATATATGTTTGGGATATAAATCCTTAATATAATATTTATTATATATTATTTTGACCTATTTCTGTAGGAGAATTTTAATGGAGGGTTATGCTCTACGTATTATGATAGATCTAGTAACATGTTTTATGATTCCCATGCTCATGAGAGTTTTGAATTCAGGGGTGAATCAAATATAATGGAGATAGGGAAATGGTTCAATAATGAATACAAACATTATGAAAAGGTAAATTCTTACTACATATAAAGATAATATTTTAATAATTTTATCTACAAATTTTAATGTAATTTCCATGTTCTTTTTATTTGATACTTTTTTTAATATCATTTTTTATATCATACTTTGCATTCAGGTATCTTAAATAATATATAAAGGATAAAACATGTTCTATTAAAATGGAAGATGAAACTAAATGATGCCTAAAATACGAAGTAAATCATAAGGATGCATCTACCAAGGTGTTGTGAAATAGTTGAAGGATAAGTGTGAATTCCCAAAATATATTTCATGAACATTGTCTTGAACATTTTAGAAAACATCCACACCATAATAAACTTCACCTCAATCCAATACATTGAGTTTCTCTTGTAAATCTATTTGTATATTTTTATTTTATAATTTAAATTTTAGTTCAAAACACACATCACATACTCAAAACTGAGAAAAAGATTATATTGTTTAGATACATTAGTAAAATGATCTATATGTCATTGTGATGTGTAGGAATAAATAGCCCTCAATCCAATACATGGTATGTTTGAGTGAATGTATTCAGTTTAGAATTGAAATTTTAGTTCAAAACATGCATAACATATCAAAACATAGAAAATTCATTCAGATTGTTTTGATAATTTAAAAAAGTGATCTATAATTTAATTTTGACGTGTAAAAAACAACCACACCCTAATCAGATTCATTTTTCTTCTAGTAAGACTCAAATTGTATGTTCCTAGTTTATAATTAATATTTTATTTCAAAAAAAACATCACATACTCCAAATTGAGAAAATAAATTCAAATTATATTAATAATTAAGTCTTATATAATGGTTGTATTGAATGGTATGACTCATATGATATGTAACTAATTTTTCTTGTTTGTTGTGCTTGTTAACTGTACTTTTCCTTTATTATGAAATGGTCAGAGGTTTTCCCTCTAACTGAACTTTTCTGGTATATTTATAATTTAATATAATTATTTATAAAAATTTTCTGATGTGTATTTATTAACTAAGACATAATATAATACATGGTGTGTCTAGTATGACTCAAATCTGTGTGTGTTTTCAATTTATAATTGACTTTTTAGTTCAAAAAACATGTGACATACTCAAAACAGACCAAAGACATACACATTGTTTTGTTACTTTAGGAAAATTATCCACATGTAGTTTTGGAAGTGTGGAAATAAACCTCACCCTAATGTGATACATTATGTCACTAGTATGATTCAATTTTTGTGTTTTCAGTTTAGAACTGACATTTTAGTTCAACAATAAAATTAAATACTCAAAAATAAGAAAAAACATTCATATTGTTTTGATAATTTAGGAAAATGATCAATATTTCAGTTTTTATTTATAGAAATCAATCACTTATCAATCTGATACATGGTGTGTCTGGTATGACTCAAAGTCTGTTTTTTTTAATTGACATTTTAGTTCAAGACACACATGTCGTACTCAAAACTAGTAAAACACATTCAGATAGTTTTGATATTTTTTGAAAATGATATGTATGAAATTAGTGACATTTATAAATAAAAATCACCACAATATGATAAATGGTGTGTTAGGTATGACTCAAAGTGTATGTATTTAGTTTATAATTTACATTTTTATTCAAAACATGCATCACATACTCAAAACCAATAAAATGAATTCATATTGTTGATATAATTTATAAAAAAATCCATAAGTAATTTTTGATGTGTAGGAATCAACCACAACTCAATATGATATATGGTGTCTCTTGAATGACTCAATGTGAATGTTTTCAGTTTAAAATTGATATTTCAGTTCAAAACACACATGACATAATAAAAAATAATAAACTCTTTCAGATTGTTTTGTTACATGTAGATAATGATCCAGAAGTCATTTTTTATTTGTAACAATTATCCACAAGTTAATATTATACATGGTGTGTTCGGTAAGACTCATAATGTGTATTTCTATTTTAAAATTGACATTTCAGTTAAAAAATGTAACTGACATACTCATAATTGAGAAAATCCATTTATATTGTTTTGAGGCATTAAAAAATGACCCATAAGTCATTTTTGATGCGTATGAATCGAATAAACCTTAATCAATTACATGGTGTATATATGATGACTTAGAGATCATGTTTTTAGTTTATAATTTAGATTTTAGTTCAAAACACACATTACATACTCAAAAATGAGAAAATGGATTAACCTTTTTTGTACTATATGAAAATTATTGAAAGGTAATTTTTGACATGTAGGAATCAACTGTAGCTCAATCTGATGCATGGTGTGTTTGGTATGACTAGAAATTCATGTTTTCAATTGACAATTGACATTTTAGTTCAAAACTCATGTGACATACTCAAAAATGAGTAAACACATTCAGATTGTTTTGATACTTTAGAATAATGATTCATAAGACATTTTTAATTTTTAAAATTCAATATCACCTCGATAAAACACAAGGTGTGTCTGGTATGAATAGAAGTGTATTTTTTATGTATATAATTTATAGTTTAGTTCAAAACACGTGTCACATACCCAAAATTGAGAAAATTCATTCATATTGTTTTGGTAAATTTTAACAATGATTTATAACAAATATTTTATGTTTATGAATTTACCCCACCTCATTTCGATATGCGGTGTGACTGGTATGAATCAAAGTGTATGTTTTCAATTTTAAATTTACATTTTAGTTCATAACACACATTACATACTCAAAACCAAAAAACAATTTGATTGTTTTGATACTTTAGTAAAATGATCCATAAGTCATTTTTTACATGTAGGAATAAACCGCAGATCATTCGGGTACATGATGTGGCCAATGTTTGTCTAAGTACATGTTTACAAGATAGAAGATCCATTTAAGTTTAAAAAATTCACACATAGCTGAAATATAACAAAAAATGTCGTAGTATTTTTAAACTTTAGTATAATAATTCATAATTAATTTGTAACATGTATGGATTAACTGCACATTAATTTGACACACGATGTGGTCAGTATGCCTCGAACTACTTGTTTTCAATATAAAAGTTTCATTTTAGATTAAAATGAATATGACATTGTAAAAACCATGAAAAAATGTCCACAATAGTTTCCAAATTTTTTAAAATGTTCCAAAATTATGTTTTCAGTTTAAAATTGACGGTTTTGTTAAAAACACATGCCACATACTCAATACCAATAAAAAAACATTCATATAATTTTTATACTTTATAAAATACATAACACATTTGTGGCATATAGGAGTCAAGAACAACTCAATAAAATATATGATGTGCTCGATAGGACTTAATCTATATATTTTTTGTTTAAAATTGAAATTTTAGTTCAAAACACATATGAAATACTCAAAACAAAGAAAAAATATTCAATTTGTTTTAATATTTTAAGAAAAAAAGTATAATTACATTTTTATGTGTAGTAATTGACTGGATGTCAATCTGACTTGATATGTTTCCAATATGATTGGAAATTTGTATTTACATTATTGTAGTTCTATTTATGTTTAAAACACGTGTCACGAAGTGAAAACCAATAAAACAACAAAAGAATACTTTCAGACTTTAGGAAAAAAATTAATAATTCATTTTTGACATGTAATAATATAATGCATGTCAATACAACACTTAACGGGGTTAATATGACTCGAATTTATTCATTTTAATATAAAATTTGTCATTTAATTTAAGGTGAACACATATCCAAATGAGAAAAAGAACTAGTATTTTTTTAAACTCTTCGAAAATGATCCATATTACTTTTTTGATTTGTAGGAATTGACTATACATAAATCAAACATAAGATATAGAAAAACTAAATTGGAGTGTGTGTTTTCAATTTAGAAGTTCCATTTTAGTTTAAAACACACATCAGATATCCAAAATGGAGAAAACAAGCTCATATTGTTTTCAAAATATATCAAAATGATCCATAATTAATTTATATCGTATAGTAATTGATCACACATCATGAGTTTCCCGATATGGTTGGTATTACTTAAATCATGTTTTTTCAATGTAAAAGTGTCGTTTTAGTTTAAAACATGTGTCGGATAGCTAAAAACAAGCAAACTAGAAAATTCAATTTTCAAAATTTAGGACATTGTTCCATAATTCATTTTTTACATGTCAGAATCTGTTTCACATCAATATGACACACGATGTTATTGGTAGGACTCATCCATCCAATGTCCTGAAGGCCTTCAAAATTTTATTATTAACAGATAAAATATAAAACTCTCTTTTAAGGGTTGAAGGTGGAGAAACCCCAGCAAACATCACGAATGTTGGTCAAATCACACTCAAATAGTAGAAATAGTAAAACAGGAATGGCAACACGAGATTTCTCCTCCCCAGCATTTGATTGTGATGAAGCTCTCCACCCTTGTAAAGAAATTAGAAAATCATGTTTTATGTGTCAAATAACAGGCACAATCTGATGGATTATTCCATCCCCTCTCAAAAAAAACAAATCCAATAGACTCTATAAAGATAGATCGCCAGCTCTGGATCCACCTCTGAAGAATGTTCTATGAAGTCATGTCTGATTCCACAGACTTCCAGCCTTTAAAAACAAACCATACAACCAAAAAATTTCCACAATTCATTTATAACAACAAATATTTTACATATCATTCACCATGAATACTTCACGAGCATCAACGCCTCCACCGATGATAGAAACCATACAAGTTATATGACACAAACACACACAAAAACAAAAAATTCATCACCATTGCAAACCACCAATCATCAAACCTATAAGAATATGAGAGACACTATAATAAAATAGTTACCCCCTTCTAGACCACTTAGTACATGATAGAAAGACTCACCCAAATACTATGCAAGAGTCATCGCCGATTGATGCTGTCACAAAGCTTAACAAGTCAGAGACAACCCAATCCACACCGGAACCACGCCGAGGCTGTCGATCCACTCTGATGCCCCTGAGCCACTATATATCCACACTGTAAGTGCACACTAGGGAATAATAGATCCAATTTACCACACTAAGGTAAAATATCCATGCCAAATCCGCCAAGAAGCATCAGATCCATGCCCTCGAGGCACGATGGAGATTCATGCCGCACTGCCACCAAAATGTGATCATATTGTTTTGAAACATTAGGAAAATGATCCAAATTTCATTTCTGACAAGTTGAAATTGACAACCTACCAATGTAACACATGGTTTGGGCGATATGACTCAATGTTCATATTTATAATATAAAATTTCCAATTTAATTTAGAATGTGTATCACATATCCAAAAATAAAAAACAAGATTATCTTGTCTTTAATCTTTAGTACAATGACCAATAAATCAATTTTGGCTTTTTTAAAATTTATCACATGTCAATATGATGCAATACTAACTAATAATATCATTAATATATATATATATATATATATATATATATAAATTAACCATATAATTTATCATATGTGGATTATATAACATTATTTTTCATATTTCTCTATTTAATATTAATAATATCAATTTTAGTTTTATTATTGGGGAAAGATTTTGTATAGTGGTTGGTCTTTTTAAAACGTATGTTATAAGAGTTTTAATTTTTGTATATTTGTTGTAATTTTTTTGGATTTATTATAAATATCACATCAATGAAAATATTTTTTTTGTAAAATTTTAATTGAAATAACAGCTCAAAGTTATATTTTTATTTTAAACTTCTTTTTTGGAAATTTTTATTTCAATTTGTTTGGTTTATGATTTTATATAGTCATAAGGCTACTGTATGGATGATATAACTTTGCAGTAGCTGCATGACCTTTATTAGTTCTTCCAAAAGTGTTGAAAATGGGAGAATTTATGTTCACTTATAAAATTCCTGATAATAGACCTATTTATAATTGTTGATAATGGTTTCCTTTATTAATTCATTTACTTGCACTAATAAAGGTCAAGATCTTGTTGCATCACATATGTTTTCAGAGGATTTTTCACTGACTATGGTCTTTTTTAGCACTATTAAATGTGTTGTCTATAGTAGTGATTAGGCTAGCCCAATACTTTCATCGTTCCCCTACCTGATTTTAAACCATCCTATCGCCTCTCTACCCATTCCCAAATCAAGTCAAATATACAAAATAATTTAGTAAATCCTACTGCACTATTACCATTTTAAGAAATGGTCCCTTATAACGGCATAAATATCCCACCCAAACATGGTAAGTGGGTCTTGTAATTGGATAAATATAGAAACCTAATCCCTTTACACATATTATTACATGTATTTTAACATAAAAATCTATTAATTAATACTCAAAGATTATGAGTCCCAATTTCATTTTGAGACTAGGGTTATATACATAAAATTGAGATGAAAAAAACTTATTTATTTTATTCTCAATAATGTTATCCTGAATCCTTTAGATCTCAAAAAATTTATGGGATAACCTTTGGAATACATAGAAAAATTTGGTGATCTAAAAATCCATTAAGTGAATAATCATGATAAGGAAAAAAACATGTTATTCAAAGGTATAAAATGATATTCTAAAATTGAAGGCTCAAGGGTAATCACATGAGGTAATAACATAAATAACATGATATCATAAGATAATGAAATCCTATGAAATTTGGCAGAAACATTTAAAATGATCTAAATAATATTCAAGGATAACAAGAAAGACAATAACACAAGGTGGAAAAATTCTTGTAATGGATCAGGTTTAATCCATAATCCCATACATGACACCTCGGGGGAATATATTTTTTAACTAATTCATTGGAGCATAATATAGGCACTCCTATCAAAAAAATTTCATTATTTATGTGTGTCACATTAATTAAATCAATAATAAAAAATAACTACTGACACTTCATTTTATCACATGTATGAAAAAGAAATAAATGGAAATGGTATAGAAAAAGGAGAAGAAAATATATGGAGAATATCAAGATTTGAAAAGGCTCAAAAAGTGGTTCACCCTAGGTTTCCCATGTCCCCATCAACGTGCAGGTACTTGCGTGTCCCGCACTTCCTCAACTAGTCTCATTCACCCAAGGTACCATATAGGCCTATAAATAGACCCTTGGGGTGTTCATTTGTATCGATGAATTTAACTGAAAAAATATTGCTTCTTTGATTGACCCAGTGCTTCACTGAATTCATCTGAAACCTCTATGGTAGTTTAATAACACATAAATAAAGGTAATTAAATGGGGATAGTTAGACTTAAGTCTAATCTGTTTTATAAAATAAACAACACATTCATAATCGTTCGCCCAACCCCCTAATTTAAGAAAACTTGCACGACCTCCCATCCCCAAACTGGAAGGTGTGAAACTCACTTATAGGAATACCTGTGAATACCCTTTAATTCTTGGGATAATTCCCCCAATGAGTATAGTAACTCCCCAAGATTTCATAGTCTGTTATTTCTTCAAAGTAATCCAATAACTTGCACTTCACACAACATTGAGTTCTAGCGCACCACGACTTAGCTAACTTTCCATTCAAAAGTGGTTATGAATAGTATTAACTAAATTTTGAACTTTATATAATCCTTATAATTCTACAATCCATATTATGAGTTTCTTAGACATAATGTAAGAAGAAATTCATTTTTTTCAGATAAAAGAAATATTTTTCAAAGAATGCAATTTTACCGCCTTTTAATGGAGAACCCTTAAATTCAATATTTGAAACATTAATAAATTAAATTTTACAAAATGAACTTCTTATTTATAATTGGGACATGAGAATTTAGTTTCAGTAAATTTTTAGTGTTTTTCTGATAATTTCAAATTTGGGTGAATAGTGAAAAAGAATAAATGTTAACTAAAGACAACTCTATTAATAAAAATAATTTATAGGTTTAAACAATACATTTGAATTGTTAAGAATTATGATTAGATTATATTTTTACCATTTAATCCAATGTTGGTCATTGTAAGTAATTTCACTTTGAAATTGGACATAGACAAGTGTTAATCTTTTGATACTAATTATTTCTTAAAATACGCCTTTTGGAATTGACAATGGGAATTAATTTTAAATTAATTAATTAAATTTATATGTTTTTAATTTGGTAAAAATGAATTCATATTTGGATTTTTAATATCAAAATTATCTTAGGGTGAATTTTTGGAATTTTTATGAAAACTTTCAATTTTTGATGAATAGTGAAAACACTGAGTTATTGTTTAAAACCGAATTTTAATTTAAATAATTATTTATTTTATTTATATTTATTTTGGTCAAAATAGATACATAATACCTATATAAGTTCAATGTAATTCATTGGAGTTAGGTTATAATAATTTTAGATATATAAAAAGTTTATTGAACTTTTTACCGTCTTTTACCAACCTTCTAGGAGAATTTGCAAATTTATATAAAACATAATTTCACTGCTTTTGTGAGTTGAATTTAAAAAATCTGTGAAATTTGATTGATATCATTAAGAAAAATTTTATTCAATAAGATGAAAACAATTTTTGTTTAATAGTAACTTTTTACTTTTATTTACCTCGGTTAAAAGTAAATAAGTTAATTAAGGATAATAAAGATATTCTTATTACCCTAAAACATGTCCTAATTCTATTATATAAGTTTAATTCGACCAAAAACAAACTTAGGAATAGAATATGATCATTTAGGACCAATTTTATTAGATTAGGACATTAACTATTATTCAATTCCAAGAAGATTTAAAAGTGTTAAATTCAAAGTTTAATAACTAAACCATTTTTAATATATGGTTAAACATAAGATAAATTATACTATAAATATTAATTAGAAATCTAAAACAATTTCCTACATAATGGTATTTTATTTATATTTTATATTTATTAAATAATTAAATTTGTTAATGACATAATGATGATGCCATAATTACCCTATTAATCAATGATTAAAATAATTGATATTATAGATATTTAAATAAATTTAATTTGAGGCTTTTTATGAATTAAAATAATTTTCTAGGTTTATATGACATTTTAGGGTTGATTAAATGAATTTTGTTCGAAGTAATAATGCTGTTATGAATTTAGAAAAAACAAAATACCAAATAGTATCAAATTGACATAAAAGAGTTTTTAAATGAAATATTATATTATTAATTCGTATTATATTCCTAAATAATCTAACGTTTGGAAAAAGGGCATAAATAATATTATAGATGTCATTAATTAACCACTTGGTGTTATCTTGGATGTTTATAGTAAGTTTATTAACCATTTAATATAAAAATACAAAGAGATAAGGTAAATTTCATACTATTTAACTAGGAGATAAATATAAAAGATAAGATTAATATAGTGACCCAAACCTTTCTAAAACCTATTGGTTGAGTGCTTTTAGACCCATAACCACTTTAGATTTTAAATAATTGATTTTTGAGCCATTAGTAACCGAAAATGATTTTGTCAAAAAATAATTTTAAGTTATTCCTAAGGTGCCCCTCACCCCTCTTATAAAAGGGCACTTCTCCTTCTCTCAAATTCACACATCCATAGCCATTTTCCTCGGCCAAACCCTATCCAAATATCCTCCCATCTATCCTACCATCATCCAAGAGTCATTTATTTGGTCAAAAAGCCAACATAAGGAGCCCTTTTGATCAAATCAAAAGGAAGAACCTGAAGAAGATGTAATTATTTTGCCACCCACTTTCATGTTCTTTTCTTCTTCCACTTACTCTTTCTTTGTTATTACCATACCAAAATAATAAATCCAGTACCTTATATATACTGTGAAGTTATTATAATTATGGCACAACCATATTAATTATTATATCTATCCTATGAATGATTATGTCACCATGCGTGCGTACGTACGACTTACTGTCTCCACGTTGTGGTGTAATTTGTTATTTAACACAATGTTATTTGGATGGATATAATGATGCATAATATCTATATAAATAATGAAAATTACATTATAATGTCTCTATATAATTAATATACCATCCTATTATAAACTTTTAAGGAAATGATATTGTCCCTCGTGTGTACGTACGGATTATCGTCTCCACCACACGATGAGATTCATTTCCTTGTTCACCATTCATCGATTATTATAAAAATATATATTACTAATATGTATAAAATATATGACATAATACTTCTACTAGATATATTAATATATATGTATTTATGTACTTACATATATCTTATTCACTTACATCCATTCAATACGATATGAAAATAGAAACATCATTTATGCGTACGTACGACCTACCGTCTCCATAAACGATGTTTTCCATTTCATATATCTATCTATTATAAATATTTATATTCTAAATATATATGATATATTAATCAAGTTTTTTATTCTGTAATTATTTAAATCATGATGTTAATCATACGGTCCATAATAACAAGTTAAAATACGTACGATAAAGATAGCAAGTATTACCCGAAATGTTATTTTAACATGAAAATCATTCTTAAATGGTTAGTATAAAGTCATAAATGAATCATTTATGATATAATAAATATATATATGTTTCTTTTATAATATAATAACATAAAATGGTCATTATATAAAAGGTTAAATGTACCCTTGACCAAAGTAAAGTGCAAGGTAATGGGTTTCCATCTCACTCCATATTCCCGTGAGATTCATGCTATATTGCGACAATTTAATTTTGTGTAGTTTATGTACTACCCATAATTGTATTCTTTGTATAATACACTTTAATTTATGTTTATTTACATCTTGATTGTATGATACTTCTTTCATGGAGTGTATGTTTCATAAGATACCATATTGGTAAGGGTTAGTTTCACAATCTCATTATCATCCACGGTTTCTTTAACGTAAGTATCTACGGGGACATATTTATTATCCATGTCCATTTTTAATAAAATAGTATTGAAAAGGATTATTATTAAGGTAATTTTTACTAAATCTCCATTTTAAATGTTTTAAATATTTATTCTTCTAAATCATTCTCATTAATGTCCATGTTTTCAAAATGGTTTTTAAGGATTTATTTATATAGACATGAATGTTTTAAAAATGTAAATTCCATTCAAAATTTTCAAAGTGTTATGGGACACTTTTATTAAAAAATATATATAAATGTCTTCAATTATAAATTATGTTACTTTTAAATGTTTTCATGAAAAAATGGATATTATTCTCAAAGAGTTTTACAAATCTTTTTCATCTATGTCAACATCATTTGATAGATTTTAAACATTTTTGAATTTTATTTATTATGATAAAAATCATCCATATAGTATTGAAGGTTTTATGATATGTTTGACTGTGGATGTGTTATTTTTATACCATTCATGGTTTATGGTTAAATTATTGAAATTTCATATGCTAGTTTTAATACATTTGTTTATGTTATGTTTCAACCCCTTCGTATGAGAAATGTATTAGACTTAGTATGTGAGGGGTGGAGCCCGATATAGCTCCCTGATGCATCGGTAGGTCTTATGAAATATCTATATGTGGAATTGGCCTAGGACTTTTCCAATTTGATGTATGGTTTTGGCTAAGGCCTTAATCTTTTTTATATTTCTTGGCCGAGGCCTTGAAAAAATGTTTCAGAATGTCCAGCATTATAAATTCCCTCATTATGAAAATATTATTGATGGTTCATGTGGTCATTAGACTACTAGAATACCCATCATTATGTTTTTTTGTCATTATTTACTCAAATCATATTCCTACCATAAAAGTACTCATGTTTATTATCGGTAAAGGCATGTGTTTTCAATTATTTACCATGCTTGTTATTTATGTTATCTTTTTTTGTATTGCTTACCCTTAATGAGTGTTTGAGCTCAACCCTTTCTATGTTTTATTTTTCCTAGGATTCCAAGAAGTGTATTGTGATTGATGTGAAAGGTTATGCTAGGGGAATAACTACGTTCATAAAATATTATTTATGTTTTTTTGTATGTTATAAAGTGTAATGTAGAATTAATGTATGTAATCTGTTTTCCAATAATCCTAAACCGATCGGTAATTCGGGACATGATTCCTTATAATCATGCCAATGTATTAAAATAATGCACCAACTATAGGTAACTGGGGTTGGGTCGTTATAGTTGGTATCAGAGGAAGTTTAGTACAAACCAGGGAAACTAGATTTAGGTAAACTCTGATTAGAGAACATAGCCCTAAGATAGACTTTGAGGATTAGTATAGATGAACTTCCTACAATTTTGGTATTTTAGAGATTTTTGGTTTTTTCCAAGAAATACATCCCTGTATAGATACGAGCAGGTAGAGGTGGCTCTGGCATAGATGTACCTAGGTGTAAAACCTGAAAACACGGCTTTGAGCTAAACTCGAATGGGAACTGGTGCACGACAACAGACCTTACTGCACTCTTGGTTATGACACTCTTGGGGGATATTATTAGGATAATTCTCATTTTCATTACATACCATAATGAAGGTTTTATAGGTATATACTTCCTCTAAGATTTTTTTTATGATTATGGGTTATATCCATAAACTGTTCATTTTATGTTAAGTGTTTTACAAATTTGGAATTATGAATTGTGATTCATAAACTGACCTACTATATTCCATTGTTATGAAATAGTGACCGATATAAGGAATGAGAACTCCAACAATATGTATGATCCAAAGAGTAAGAAGTATCATATATTTCATAGTATTAAGTCAACATTTAGAAGGGAAATAGTATCCCACATATTCTCAAAATATGAAGAAATAATATCATGTGTTAATAAGATAAGAAGAGAATTCTCTGAGTCTTATGGCTTTGAAGAGAAGAAAGAGACGAAAAGGATGGTAGCGAAAAATATGGATTAATGGAATAAGGGAAAAAGGATTTTCCCCTATATGATAACTGTGGAAAGAATCACCATGGTAATTGTTTAAAGGGAATGGGAGTTTGTTTTATGTGTAGAGAAAAAGGACTCCATGTACGTGATTAGAAGGGTGAGAAAAAGGATTCAAATGTACAATGATTCATCTTCAAGGAGTTGGGACACTACGCAAATCAATGTCCAAATTATCAGAGTTTAACCCAAAAGTTTCTATTTCATAAGAATCAAGTTATGATACAACCGAATATTAATAGGAGTGATTAAGATTTCTTATATTGTTATTAAAGTACTGTGTCATTTGAGAGTTGTATCAATGATGTACTGGTTATATGAAATATGAAAATAAATAAAGATTTTATTGCAGTACTATTTCATTGGAAATTTGGAATTTTATGGTCCTCATACTAAGGTAGTAATTTTGGAACAAGATATGGTTGATTTGGATAAATTATATTGGATATTCTTGACTATCTTAGAATTGATTAATGGTTTGTTTATTTCATCATTGTTGTAATATTCAAAATTTTTGGATATAAGGAATATATCTAGTATTATATAAAGTATAAGGGTGCATAAATGTAATAAATAAGGTTTTATGGTGATTCAGGGTGTTACCATGTTTTAAAGTAATACATGATAACGGTGTTCACATGTTATTACGTGGGAAAAAGATCTTCATTGTGTTTAAATTCCTTATAAATTTTGGACTGTGATTTTGGATAAAATTATTTTGGATAAATCTAAAGGTTAGAATGGATTAAGTTTAAAATTGGATACTATTGTTAAGGTTATTTTTTGATTTTTATAAAAAGGACAACATGCAGACCGTGGGAAAACTCGTCGCGTCGGACAATGATGCAGGAATAGAACCCACAACCATTGTGGGATTGGGATTTATCACCTACCACTAGAATACGTGAAGTCCTTGGATTGTATAATGTTGTTTATTTTTTTAAAGTTCCTGATAGGTGAATTATAAATTCATTTTTTTGAACCCTATACGATTTGGATAAATAGAATATTTTTTTGAAATCTTTGGGAGTGAAAGATGAGTTTGTGGTAGAAATTAGTTGAATGATGAAAATATACTTGTCAAGTATATATATATTTTTTTATATTTAATTTTTTACCTCTTATTCTAAGATTAAATAAATTCTTAAACTTTAGGGAGGGGATCTTAAAACCAAAAAAGTTTTATCCTAGTACCATATATTTTGTTGAACCGATGGTATTTCAAATCATCATAGATTGATAGATTTGAGGCCCTAGATTTAACACTTGTTTATGAATGATCATCTAAATCACTCCCTATAAATATTTACATATTCCCTTCAATTATGTGTCTCTAATTTCCACCAATGTTCTCTTAATCGAGATCATAATTTGGTGGTAACCCTTTCATTTTCATTTTCCTCTTATTAAGACTAAATTTATTAACCCAATTTCTGATGTGGGTTTTCCGACAAAGGTATTTTCTATTTTCAACCTTTTATTTTTGAAAAACAATATCAAATTGCAAGGACACAATTTATTTAAGGAGGGAATAATGTAACACCCCAAGATTTCATAGTACGTTATTTGTTCAATGTAATCTAATAACTTGAACTACACATGACACCGAGTTCTAGCACACCACGAATTATCTAACTTGCCGTTCAAAAGCAGTTTTGAATAGTATTGTCACGACCCGCCCTCGGGGCCCGTGCCGTGACTACCCCAAGTCCGCCTTCCATAGGCCAGGGGCTGGCGACTAGCACCAAGGCGTAAATCCCAACAAAAAGGGAAGGAATTACCTTTGAAAAGTAAACAAGCACCACAGAGTAAGCAAGCGGAAAAGTAAACACTAAGTAAAAAAACTGTACAAGATGTGCTGAAAGTAAAAGGGGCCGGAAATACAAGCCCAACTGTAAAGTACAACTGAAAGGAAAAATAGAAACTGAAAGGAAAAACTGCAGCGTCGAGCCGTCCTCTGGAAGTCCCACCTGAAGGGTGGGTACAGGTAGCCTCCACTGCTCCTCGGGTCCACCTAACTGCTCCGAGTACGTCCCGCCCAGTGGTCCACCTCCAGGTACTGTCCTGCTCCGCACGCCTCCTCCACGATCAGCGCTGTCCGTCGTCTGCAACCAACACCACGAAGTGTGGGCATAGCCCGTGCAGGGGTGAGTATAAGCTACTC